>OZ022264.1:133696796-133751796 GCA_963978885.1 Nemotelus pantherinus | reverse complement strand
AATACAAAGGGGAGTGATCGGCTAGGTAAAACACGGGACTGTTCGTGAACTAATTCGGCCTGATGCCTAGTACTATACTCTTCGCGAAACGAATTCAACGGTCAAATCCCATACAAAAGAGCTTTACTGACGAATTGAAAAGCTCTTTTTGTATGGGATTTGACCGTTGAATTCGTTTCGCGAAGAGTATAGTACTAGGCATCAGCTCGAATTTTCTAATACTTACTCGTTGACGCACGCCAAAGGGCGATTTTCTCCGACACATTAGAGCGCGCGAGCATTGAACATTCACGACCTCGTTGACTTGGTCCGTTTCTAATATACGACGTTCTACGATGGATAAGAAATTTGTTAATGTTTGATTCTTGGCTCCGGCTTTATGCTTTCAGGTATACAGTTGTATGTTTTCAGGTATTCGGATACATTAGCTTGGCAGTTATCTATGCAGCTTTCACCCTAATTGGGCCTCGCTGATGTGCCGTTCGAGGAAGCCAAGTAACTATTATCGATTTGTTGTGCCGGGAGAATATGCAGGTTTGATTTAAAATTAGTTAAGTTCGCTGAAGAGGGCTAGTGAGACCAGCACTATATACCGAACAATTTTTTTTTTTTTAATTTTGTTGACCTTGATTAGATTGCTTTGATATCTAAACTGTCATGTAAAGCATATAAGCGTGCAGTTAGATGTCAGTTGAATGAAAACTTCCAGTCAGGTGCAGGAAACCCACCAAAAAGCGATGAATATGATCGACGCTTCTATCCTAAAAGGGAATTTGAAGAAATAAATCTGAACAACGGTTGTCAGCCCGTTTTCCAGGAAATAAGATACAGACGTGACCAGGAAACTAAAGCACTACCAACCAAAACCAGATTCATAGAGGGTATCTAGTTGCACACCGGAACTGTATTCTCCGTCATTAAGCGCCGGCGTGTAATTTAGGGTTGTAGCAACGCTAGATACTATGTCGTGAAACAAACGGTGAACTTTAACCTAAGAATTTATTTATTACTTATTATAAATTAAAAGAAAGTTTCGAAGTTTGATAATCTATATGGAGTGTGCCTGAATTTTGAAGCATGTTCTTGTACGCGAAAATCCTGAAAATTGCAAATTCAACTTTCAGTAAATAATTTCCAGCCTACTTATCTCGTATCTAAGTATGTTAGTATGCCTTTATAAAACGCTACAGTATTTTCTTTTTCCGCTAATTTATCCGACAAATCTTATCTACTGACTCAGTCAGAGCGCGTGGATGCCTAAATGTTTTCTGCTTACTCCACTTACGAGTTATTGAGTCCCAAAGTTAGCTACATTAGCATTATACTTGAACTTGAAACGAATCTTTTAGTTTCACATCAGGTACCTACGTATGTAGGTGCATAAGAATAAACTTTCGAAATATTGATTTAATGAGCCCATTCGAATTACAAGAGAAAAAACGTAGTGTTTACGAATCAGTTTTATTTTAGACCTAATACTAAATTAAAGACCCTAAATGTAGAGAAATTTCCCGTTTATCAGCACTCTGTAAATGACACATTTTGTTAAACAAAAGCTTTTGTTATATCTCTTCTTTAGTGGTTATTTAATACAAAAGTCTAACAAGACAAACATGTAAACCGGTATTCGGTATAATCTCTCTCTTTTTTTGTTGATGATTGTGGAAAAACATTTACATATAAGTAAATAGATCTTGTGGATCTAGCATTTGATATATGCAAATACCTGACCTACATCTGCAAAGACCCGATATATGACACAAAACATTCAATTAGATTTTGGTTTCTAACGAAAAGTGGCATATTGAAATTATTAGTTCGGATTTGATACAGTTATCATACAGTTATCATAAATAATATCGGATTCGAAAATAAAAGCAACCGGGTCTGAAAATTGAGAAACGGGTATTCGTTGTGTGGCGGTCAATGAGAAATTAGTTTTTTTTTTTTGCCAGAACGCATTCTTTTGTTACCAACGTTCTGTTGGCGGTCGAGAACTTACTTTAGAGTCTCAACAATTTACTATTGTTCGATATTGTGTGAAATTAATGTTCGACATTCCGCATAGTCTGAGACTTGAATAAAAAAAAAGTGAATTTATATTAATCATAACATTCGGCCTTCTTATTGGGCGGAACCACGAGAAGTTCTTTCTTCCTTTCAGGGTCCGGCTGACCAATGAAGTAGTGTTTTTGTGAATTTTCAGCATATGTTATCTTATAAGGGAGGGATGTTGACCAAGAACAGATTAGCTTTTGTTTTAGATCTAGACTCAGATTTTTGGCAAATGGTCAGCATCAGTGGGTGGAGGACCCAGACCATCGGGGCCAGGGCTCCACTACCATGGGGGGCCCGGGGCTGTCTGCCTCACCCGGGTTCCTCTGAAAAGAGAAGCAGCGTTTTTCCCTTTCTTCCTTTTTTTCAGCTTTTTCAATTTTTCTGGCTCCGTGCGTCGTCACGAGGACTGGGTCTGCTTAGTCAGCCCATGTTGCAGAGCCATGGGTGGTTTCCTTCACGGAACGATGCCCCCTTTTGGTCCCCTGTGTATGTTTACATACCAGTTTCCGGCTACATATTCATGACGGATTAATAATAAGTAGCATCCCGTTCTCTAGAGAGCAAACCAACTCCATTATTTCATGAACCCACCCCAGCCGCAGCGAGCTAGCAAAGTGGCACCCCAGCATCCGTCGGGGTTAGTTAAAGGATGCTCCGCTAATGCAGACGAGGGGCCTTCACGGCCATTTCTAGGGTACCCTGCTCTCGGGGCACTTCTTTTTGTTTGTTTTGCCTCTTGAATGGCATCAGCCATTCCCCCTTTTGCTGGACCTTGGCCATCTTGGTTCCGGACTTCGGTCTGGTTCTGAGTAGTGCTAAGTCTAGCACTTCTCATCCATAAAATCACTACATATGTTTGAATTGCCTGGATAGGGGACACTTATTGATAAATTGTCCAAGCAGATTCAAATGTTTGAAATGTCAAAGGTCACATAATACACTTCTGCATCGAGATGATCCATCGGCCAACAGTGCAACCAATCTATTGTCATCAACATCACAAGCGGAACACTTGCATGTACATAGCATTAGCACATTGAACCGACGAGAAGTTCTTCTAGCCACAGCTGTCGTTACTTTGCATTCTCCCATTGGTCTTGTCACATTAAGAGCGTTGCTGGATCAGGGATCACAGGTTTCTTTAATTACAGAATCTGCCGTGCAACAATTGGGTTTAACCAGAAAGTCAGCCAAGGTAAATGTGTCTGGAATCGGAACCTCTGATCCAACTAAAGTAAAGGAAATAGTGCAAATCAGCATGCACACTCGAACAGGAGGCGTATTGGATTTCGACGCATACATACTAGATAAATTGACCAATTCAATTCCTAGCAAAGCAGTGTTGACATCGGATTGGGACCAAATAAAACACTTGCAGCTCGCTGATCCGTTCTTCGACCGTCCTTATCGCATCGACGTTTTATTAGGAGCCAACGTTGTAGGTAATGTGATGCTAGGGGAAATGATGAAACTAGTCGCGGGACCAATAGCACAGAACACAAAATTAGGCTGGGTGATATCTGGACAAATAGAAAATGCAGTAGTGTCGACGGTTCAAAGTTTCAAGGTAGAAACAAACGCTGATGTGGAAGTCAATGAGCAATTGAAGAAGTTCTGAGAATTAGAGGAAGTGCAGCCAAACCGAATTCCAACTAAAGAGGAAGAATTTTGCGAATCATTCTTTGTGGAAACTACATCTCGTGACAAATCGTGTCGTTACTCTGTGAAATTGCCGTTCAAAAGCATCAAATGCCGAAATTCCTTGGGATCTTCAAGAGTTACAGCTTTGTCTAGTTTCTCATCATTAAAAAAGCGTTTTCAAAAGGATGAAAATTTAAAAAAAGAATACACTAATTGCATTCAGGAATATTTGGATCTAGGCCACATGAAGCTAGTCAGCGATATTAATGAACATATATTCAAAGGAGATCAACGTCAATGTGTTGCGCATTACTTACCACACCATACAATCCAAAAAGAAAGCAGCACACCAAGATGTCGAGTTGTTTTCGATGCCTCCAGAAAAACAACCTCTGGTATATCATTGAACGAAACTTTGTTTGCTGGTCCAGCTATTCAAAACGACCTCATGACCGTGTTGATGAAATGGAGATGGCACCGCTTTGCTTTTGTTGCCGATATAGCAAAAATTTACCGTCCGATAAACATGCACTCAAAAGATGCACAATTTCAAAGAATTTTGCGGAGGTTCAATCCATCCGAAGAAATAAAAGACTACGCACTGACCACAGTAACATTTGGTACAAGTTGTGCACCCTTTTTGGCCATTATAACTTTGAGAAAATTGGCGGAAGATGAACGTTCTAGATATCCGAATGCATACGACTCGGTGATGAATGAATTTTACGTAGACGATCTGTTATCAGGAGAAGATTTGCAAAAAACCATCAGCAAGCGGAAAGAAATATTTGACCTTTTGCAATCTGGAGGCTTTCATCTTCGAAAATGGATTAGTAATGATAGGCGAATTTTAGATGGTGTGCCAGTCGAAGATTTGGAAATGCAAATGTCTTTGGATTTGAATTTAGACCAAGGTTATAAGTCATTAGGAATTATGTGGCATCCACTAACTGACTGTACCGAACGGCAGCACCGTTCGGTGGAACGACAAGGACGACGACGATGGCGAACGTGACAAGGTGTGGAGTTAGTCTCGAACAAGTCCCCGACAAGCCTCGAAGGTTGCCAATTGGGTCCAAGATGGAGCGATGGTGCAAGTGAGCGATGTGGTGCAAGGCGCGTATAATAAGAGCAGTGCAATGTAAACTCTAGTGCAATGTATCCTCAGAACAAATAGTGCAATAAAGGCGCGGCGGTAAACCGCCTATCATGTATTTCATTCTCCCCCTGCCGACTGCGCACGAATGTGCCTCCTTCGGCCCCATATTATACATTTGGTCCGTCGAGCCGGATCCGCGCCTTGGATAAGCGTCCCTAAAGACAAGAAAAATGCCCGAAAAAATAAGAAAACGGCCCTAGTGATGTGCGTTGGTACGGATAGAAGTGCGCGAGCAATGTCAAGAGCGAATTAGTGCGAGCGATAAAGTGCAAATTCAGTGCGAATTGAAGCAAAGTGCAAATTCAGTGCAAATTGAGACAATAAAATGTGACAACATGAGGCTAAGTACAGTTGCGACGTAACCCAAAAGTCAAAAAACGGTGAGTACAATGATATAAATGTGTAGCAACCTTCGCAGCTACAGCGAAATGTAGCAGTGGTATGTGTGCCTACGCCGAATCCAATGTTGCCCTGCCGACGAGCAAATTCCTAAAATGAAAACAGGAAAATTCGTGCCCAATATTGACGCTGCTGCCACAAAAAATACAAACAAATAACGAGTGCCGGCAAGAAAACTCATGAGCATAGATGTGCGCGCCGAAAAAACAAGCAATTAAAATGCCAATGTATAATGTGCATGAGCGATGAGCTAAGTATGAGCGTAAGAGCAAATTGAATGCGCGGTTGCCATCAAACTACGTGAATATAGAGCATGGGCAAATATATTAACGCGTGTGTGAGAGCTACTAACGAAAAATTTCGACGAGCGCACAAGTTCCGTGAACGCATGTTTGCTGGCTGAAGAGGCGAATAGTTTCAAAGCAAAACATTGAAGAATTTATGCGGCTGGCTTGGGCTGATGAATGTATGCGTTGTGAGTAGAAGAACGACGTTGCAATTGACTAACGTGCAGCGAAATGACATGTGCATGAATACGAGAGCATGAGCAAATGGCGCGAAGTCTAATGGATAGGAGCGAATAATGTTGGTGCGACGGTGCGAATTGAATGAAGAATGAGCGATGGCAGATAATGCCAGATCCAATGTGCGTCATCGTAGAGTGCCAATGTGATGTGAGATATTGATGTAGAGCGTGGGCAAGTATATGTGCAGATAGAGATGATACGACGGTCGAGCAATGAATGAGCATGGTCGGGCGTAAGTGCAAAGTCGGGCGAAGCGATGCGACGGCGCGAATGTTGACTGGGGTGATCGACGGCATTGAAAGATGAAACGAAAGGGGCGTGCGCCAGGGCGAATTTCGAAAGAGCTATTACGGGCATGATTATTATGAAAAGAAAAATAGAATTGTATGATGATGAGTATTAAGAGCTAGCGCGATGATCGTATGAGCTAGGGCGATGTGTGCGTGGACAGAATATTATGAGCTAAGGCAATGCGTGTAGGGGCTAGGGCAATGTGTGCGTGGGCAGAGTATATGAGTGCGAGCATGTGATGGGCTAGGTGGAAATGTGCAGGAAGAGCATAGGGCATAGCGGAAGATAGGTGATGAAGTGAAATGTGCATGTGCCTGTATGTAGGTAAATCCAGGCCTGGATATATTAGTGCATGCAAACGTAAAGTAGTTGCATGAAATACAATTTGAATGTTTCTATGTGTAAGAGATATTTTAAAGGAAGCACTATAAAGCATATGGATGAAAGAATGTAGGTCATTGTTGAATAAGTCGGCTACTAGAATAGGCTTAGATACGAGAGTAAAATTTAGCGAAGTAAAGTTAATATTTTGAAATTGAAGGTGAATAAATTAGAATGTCGGAAGTAGAAAGAAATACATACGTCGCAAGTATTGAGAGAGCGTGGGCGTTCGCGATGGGCGAAGGGTCTAAGACGGCGACGATTACAAGTGTGCGGGCGCGATTGCAGACGTTAGAGAGCGCGAGCGCCTTGAGAAGGCGCATCATGCGCTCGGGCGAAAGACGGGGCGCGATGTAGCGAGCGAAGAGCAATTGTATGAGCGGTGCGAGTTGTGCTACGTAGAGGCGAAGACGGCGCTGATGACGCTTATTGAAAGCGAAGCGCATGAGGAGCAAGGAGCAGCGGGTGCCACGGTGCGAGCGACAATCAGGGAAAGTGCACAGCCGGTGAATACATGAGGAACATTTCAATTCAATTCAATTTGATTTATTTCACAAAAACTCTTACATTAAAAAGCTTAGAACTCTAAATTTATAATTGTGTAATAGCCTCCTTATAAGCTAAGCTTGTGGTAGGAGACTTAAACTTTTTCAACTATACTAATATAAATCTATCATAAACTTAATTCATTTGGTTGATTTGCATAAGAGAACGATCGCTAACGTTATACCTTTAGATTTATTCTATTATTTTTATACATAGCTGAATGTAGCATAAAATTCCTCATTTGATATAGACTGGAGCCATTTTTTAACGCTATATTTAAAACGTGACAATGAATTTATATTTCTTAAAACTGTAGGGAGGTCGTTATAGCATTTAAAATATGCTTGTGCTAATAGCCGCTCAAATCAAAAATATTAAATTTTGTACATGCACCGATATGAAAAATAAATGATTTTCATTAATTTTATGCATATACGCCACACAGCATTTCCTTCACAGGATTAAATGCGCCAAATCCAAACTGATAAGTAATTATTTCACTCACCGTCATTTTCACCCAATCATTAATTCATTCATATTTATGCATAGGTATACTTGAACTTAGGCAAATTTTAATCGTTAATACAAACTTATTAAAAGACGCCCGTGTTTCGTTTGCCCACACATATATTCGCTACCTTAATTACGGTAAATTTACTCACCTCATGTCCCTGTTGGCCGGATAAATTCTCCCGACACAAATTCCGATACTATATTACTTTACATACGTACGCATGTACATTCATCATACATAGAAGGGAAACGTATGCAATCTTCGCGCCGTTTTGAAACAGCAATAAGAACATCGTGTAAAACAGGGAACCCAACAATCTGCAATTTGCATAGTACGTGAGCCCGAGCCGGCGAGAAATCCCAAATGAAATAGTATGTTGCACCCACTGAGATGTTGCACCGACGCAACAAATAGCAGACTGTTGTTTTTTAGCTGCTGTTTAGCAATAGCATAAACAGTTGCTTTTGCCATTTGAAAACAGCAGTTTTTGTCCATCACTACCGTATTCACTTGAAGAATAATTCACTGTTCTAAATTGTAAATATTTATTCCACTGCACAAAAAATTAGTTTTTGACAAGTGTAACATATAGTAGTGAGCCAAGACACAAAAAAACACGTGAATAAAAAATCGAATAAAAAAATGTCTAGACCATAATAGTGAGTTTTTCATTTATATAATCGGACTCATACCTACATATGCCTTCTTCTTCTTCTTCAAAAGTATCATTCTCAGCCTATCTAGTCTTTCTCCGCTCAGTTCTGGCCTCTTTAGACGAATTAAGGCTTCAACGCTCACTTATGCGGATGCGTCTATCGTCGCGAGTATTGACGAATTCTAATAAAAAATTTCGCGCAATTTTTGTAATAGGATTCCAAGCATTTTCTCAAATCCGTTATTCAAGGAGAATATACACCTGAAACTGAACTTAAGATTTCGAAGATAAAACGCAAAATACTACTTTTACAAAAAACTTTATTAAACGAATCATGTTGATCCATTTGAGCAGGTACAGAGTAACAAAACTAACAGAAATTAAAAAAAAACAAACTTGGTGGAAGCAAAAATCTGCGTGTGCGAATATTTTCACTGATTAATTAGGTGAAGCCAACATTCTGTGTTTGGAAATATAAATATATTTTTCTTCTGTAATGTTTTTTTTTCTGTTGACTTATCAATATCCGCTGCATTATCCTCACAAATGTATTCTGACTGTTGATGAAATATTACGCAGGACCATAGCTACATTTTTAAAAAATGAAATAATTTCGCATGCTAAATGGTAAATTAAGAGAGAAATTTTATAATTGACTTATAAATATGAAAATGTACGTATACGATGTTTTTAATATCGAAAGAAAAGTAAATTTTGTAGTTGATTTTTGCCAAAACGAAAGAAATAAGAAAATAAGAAAAAAACGAAGATTATTAAATTATTTGAAACAAATAGAAAATTAGGGTTTATTAAGAAAACCCACAAACCAAAAACTAACACAAAATAATACTCTAATCAAAATAGTTGTAAAAGGCTTTTAGTTTAAGCAAACAGAAAAAAACATATATTTTTTAGTCCAACAAAAACATATAATAAAGCTATGATGTGCTAAATTTCAACCTTTGGCCTTGCTATTGGGCCTCGACCCTGGAAGATTTTTCAATTCTAGGTTCGCGATGCCCCGGCTGGCCTAATTAACGTTTCTTAGTTTCAATAGGTGAGGAATTTCGACAATAGTTTTTGTTTATATCGAAATCAGTGGATGGCGTTATCCCACTTCCATCAGGGGTAATGGCCCCAACAATATGAGGGACCTGAGGCTGATGCCTTAACTCGGGTCCGCTCAAGAAGAAGGCAACATTTTTCCCTTTTGTGACGTAACGATTTTCAGGTCCCTTTACGTTTGTTGACACGTCTCGACTGGGTCTGGGTTCGGCCCATGCCTGAGAGATTTGATGGTATATTCTGCACGAACAGAAGCTCTTTCTCTTTGAATGTTTGAAATACATTGCCATTACTACTTTGTATGAGGGATGAAATGCAAGTAGCAGTCTTTCTTTCTTGAACTTATCCACCCCATTTTGTAATGACCCACCCTAGCCGCGTAGAGTTATCAAAGCGGCACACCAGCATCCGTCGGGATTGGATAAAAGGTCGCTCCGCTAAATGCGGACTAGGGGCCTTTACGGCCAATTCTTGGGCACCCTGCTCCAGGGGCATTTAAATATTTTTTTCCTCGTTGGTGGTTCGCCATCAAGCTACTTCCTTGTCTGTCTCTTGACTGGACTTCGGTCTAGTTGAGGGGAGTTGGCAAGGATCCCTGATTCAATATCAATTTGTTACAAATGGCTCTTAAAGTGGTGCCAAGCATCTTGATTTGAGTCAAAAACCCAATTTGCAACAGGTTTTCCGAGCAGGATCTTCTTCACTCATTCGAGCTAGGTTTCCTGCCCTCCGGAGTCTACTGAGCTTTATCTTAGTAATTATATCTGCTTCTAGGTATATAGCGTTCAAATCATGGTTGTAGCGTTTTTCACGTATGGGACCAACGGTTCTCTTCAAGACTTTCCTCTCGAACGCGGCTAAGAGGTCAGAGTGCCTTTTGCTGAGCACCCAAGTTTCGGATCCATACGTGAGTACTGGCAGGATCATGGTGTTGTACAGCAGGAGCTTTGACGTTCGGGTTAGATTTCGGGATTTGAGGAGACTTGACAGACTGTCGTAGGGTTTTTTTTTGGATTTGCGCAGCCGCCCGCGTATTTCTTCCTCCATGTTGTTGAGGAAGGTAGTTGAAAGATGGCACTACCTCAAATTCATTCTCAACTATCCTGAAGGTTTGACCAATTCTAGGTGTTCTTCCTGCAGATGCTGCCACCATGTACTAAATCTTTCTTTCATTTATGTGTAGCCCCTGTTTTTGTGCCGCTCGCTCGATTTGGATGAAGGGTTCTCGTATAGCTAGTTCTGATCTCTTTTCCATCCATAATGAATTAAATTAAGATCAGATGTCAAATTAACTTTTTATATTTACTATTTACAGGTCTATAGAATTGGCATTGATAAGACTGCTCAATTCCCACACAAAAGCCTTATGCTCAAGTGGGAAACACTTTAACTTAAAATAATAAACGCACAAATAGTTTTGCAATAGTTTACTATTTTTGTAGCTGAATTGTAATTCATTTGAAGCTTATGGTTTGAGGCATATCTCGACCGGCCAGCCAATGTATTGGCCGTTAGAAACCAACAGAATTCGGGACCTCATATCGCGAATAGAATGTCTCTAAATTCCGCAAATTCAGAAGCAGTTTTTGATTTGATCAATCTCTTGTTGTCATTACTCTGAATGTCAACCCACTACGTTTGCATTCAGACGATACATTTGACACCACAGCGCCTAAAATCGAATTACACTCCTCAACTTGAAAAACAACATAAAATAACATATTAAAATATTAGTACAGGAAAAATGACTGGCACGATGGCATTAGCAGCTTCACATGTCTCCTCAAACTAAAGCACGACTCAACAAAGCTCCTAACAAAGCCGACTATTCGCTGTGGAAAGCGGTCAAAAGAATAGACAAACCTACCATCGGACAATGGGTCAGAAGTGACGCAGCGAAAGCCACCGCCTTCGCAGTTCACCAGGTTTCTACACCTTTAACCTCGGCAACATATGACTTTCCAGTTAAAATCAATACTCAGGACTCACAACCTATCAAGACTTCGGCGAAAGAAGTGCAAAATATCATTATCTATGAAACAGGCTCAAAAAAATATTCGTGAATTGATTTCATCACCAATGGCATTCTAATCTCTTCAATGTAATGTTTCTAATTTGATATTTTCCTGAAGTTTGGAAAACAGACGAAACCATAATGATCCCTAAGCCTGGTAAAGACTCTTCTCAAGTGAAGTCATCATCATCATCATCATCGGGGCACTACAGCCCGAATCGAGCCTTAGCCTCCTTAATATTTCGCCTCCATTCGTCTCGGTTCAGTGATCGCGTCCTCCAGTTCGGTGCTCCCAAAAGTGACCTGCTGTCAGCATCTATCGAGTCCTCCCATCGCTTGCGCGGCTTACTGACTGGCCTGGCTCCGCTCGCTCGCCCCTTGAGAGATCTTTTGGGGATTCGATTGTCGCTCATTCGTTCGACGTGGCCAGCCCATTGTAGTTTTTGGAGTCGTATGACGGTAGAGACTTCCGGCTCGTCATACATGATATACAGCTCGTTGTTGTATCGGATTCGACATCCATCTTCTTCCCGTATTGGACCGAGGATCCTTCGCAATACCCTTCTCTCAAACGTATTTAAGGCTTTTTCAGATGCCTGGGTCAGCGTCCAGGTTTCACTTCCGTAGCATAACACAGGTCTAATAATTGTTTTATAGATGCGGAGCTTCGTATTTCTGTGTACGCATCGAGATTTTAAAGTGGGAAGCACCGAAAAGAATGTCTTATTGGCTAATTGAATCCGTCGTTTGATTTCGTCAAGCTCATTCCCATCCTTCGACAGGTTCGTCCCTAGGTACACGAAGTTGTCCACATTTTCAAGGTTATAGTCCCTTATCGTTGTTTTGTCTTATTGGCGTCTTTTCCTTGATTGAGTCATAATTTTAGTTTTTTGTTCGTTAGTTTGAAGATCAACTTCCTTGGCGGTTTCGTCTAGAGCTACAAATACTTCCTTGGCGTCGTTGAACGAACGTGACATAATATTGACGTCATCAGCGTAAGCTACTAGCTGTGTCGTCTTAAGTAATAAAGTTCCTCTCGTGCCAATGGGGATTTTTCTGATGACATACTCGAACGCTAAGTTAAAGAGTACCGGAGCTAATCCATCCCCTTGTTTTAGCCCTGTATTCGTCGAAAACGAGTTGCTCATATTATTCTGCTCATATTATCAGCACTTGTGACGTGGAGTCGGTCATGGTCATTTTCACCAGTCGTACAAACTTTGCTGGGATTCCGAACTGCAGCATGATGTTATACAATGCAGTTCGGTTGATGCTATCGTACGCTTGTTTGAAGTCGACGAATATTTGATGGACATCAATGTTGAATTCCCAGCATTTTTCCAAAATTTGTTTGACCGTAAATATTTGGTCAGTTGTCGATCTTTCACGTCTGAAACCACCTTGATATTCACCAAGAATTTACTCAGCGTGATGGGAAATCCTTAACTCTAAAATTTTTGTCAAGAGCTTGTACGACGTACAAAGTAATGATATGCCCCTGTAGTTTTCGCATAGCAGTTTATCTCCTTTCTTGTGAATGGGACATATAACGCTTTTTCGCCACTCATCCGGCATCGTTTCTTGTTGCCAGATGCTTGTCACCAATCCATGGATTGCCCTTAAAACGGAAATCCCGCCTGTCTTCAGGAGCTTCGCGGGGATACCATCGATGCCCGGTGCTTTGTTGGGTTTCAAGCGGTCCATGGCCTGTCGGACTTCATCCTGTGTAGGGGGATGAGATGAGGCACTGTCAAGGTATGTGCCAATTAATGATGGCGATTCATTTCACATTTCCGTTCAGTAATTGCTGGAAATAGGACGCCCATGTTTCCTTCACCTGTTCTGAGCCACTTATGATGCTTCCATCGGCAGTCCTACGTAGTCTAGTTCGTGGTTTAAAGCCTTGCTTTAAGTGCCTCACTACTTTGTACGCTTGTCGAGTGTTGTTAGCCAGAAAGTTGTCATTCATGTTATTCAGCATGGTGTCAAAATGCTTTCGTTTCTTACGTCTAATTAGCACGACACCAAAGGCTAGGTATTAAGCACGACACCAAAGGCTATGGAGTGCATCATGGACCCTGAGGGCATTTGGACTAGTTCGAGCGCAGATACTCTAAACGTTCTCATGGACGCATATTTCCCGGGCAATTATTGCCCTATAGAGACAGTGCACCAAACGGAACTAAATTACGGTAGAGCCTCACCGTTCAGAATATCAAACTCTCAGCTGAGGTGGGCTATTAACTCCTTTGAGTTTTTAAATCCCCGGGCCCTGATGGCGTGCTTGCGGCTGACGTTCAGCAGTCAATGGAAGTATCGCTACCGTGGCTCAGAGAGATATATAACGCTTGCCTACGCTTCCCGTATGTTCCCACCAGCTGGCAGGAAACTAGAGTTGTGTTTATTCCGAAAGCAGGAAAAGTTTCTCATGTTAGGCCAAAGGACTACCGTCCAATAAGTCTTAACTCAGTCCTGCTTAAGATTTTGGAAAGGATCATTGATTACCATATTAAAAGATCAATCGATCCTATGTTGATCTCGCAGTCACAACACGCTTATACCAAAGGTAAATCTGTTGAGACTGCTTTTCACGTCCTTATTGAGCAAGTTGAGAGATCTCTTGTGCTTAAGGAATATACGCTTGCCGCCTTCTTGGACATCGAGGGGGCCTTCAACAACGTAAATTCTAACGCAATTGTTGAGGCTCTCTCGGTGCTTCATGTGGACGAGCGGCTGATTGCTTTTATTGTGCAGCTTCTCAAAAGTAGAGTGGTTATCTCTTCCCTGGCGGATGCCAGCGTAAGACGAGGAGTCAGTACGGGCACACCTCAGGGTGGAGTCCTCTCTCCCCTGCTGTGGAACATCACGGTGAATACTCTTCTAATGGGACTGGACCGCGCTGGCTGCAAAGTGATTGCTTACGCAGACGACATAGCTGTAGCAGTGTCGGGAAAGTATTTATCGACGTTATCGGAGAGGCTAAATCACTCTCTTGACATACTTTCACGTTGGAGTCGTGAGTGCGGCTTGAATGTGAATCCTAACAAAACGGAACTAGTGCTGTTTACAAGGAAGTACAAAGTTCCTTCTTTTGAGTTACCCAATTTGAATGGGGTCTCCATTAACTTAAGCCAGAGGGTCAGGTACTTAGGGCTGATCCTTGACTCGAAGTTACTATGGACCTATAATGTAGCAGAAAGAGCTCGGCTTTCAATGCACTTTACTGCTGTAAAAGGGCCATAGGAGCGAATTGGGGATTACAACCTCGTTCTGTTGCTTGGCTTTACACTGCTGTGGTTGAGCCAATTCTACTGTTTGGGGTGGTGTTCTGGTGGCAGGGTGCTATTAAGGATACCTGCAAACGGCACATTGAAAAAGTGCGGAGAATGGCTGCACTACTTGTAACTGGTGCGCTCCGCTCCACCCCCACTAAGGCACTCTTCGTGCTACTTCATTGGCTGCCAAGTAGATTTACTTATCTTACAGCAAGCTAATCTTGCTGCTGTGAGACTAAATTGTATCTCGGCATGGAATAGAACAGAATTCGGCCATGCGAGGATTTTGGTCGAGGGAGTTCCTGCTCCAGCGGGTGTTGACTACATTGCTCCGCAGTGCCTACTAGATTTGGAATTCACAACTCGCATTCCTGGTAGGGATGAATGGCGTGATGGTGTCACCCTCGAAAGTGGGCTTATCCATGTGTACACTGACGGCTCAAAGCTAAACAATAGAGTCGGAAGTGGTGTATACTCAGATAAGCTGAATCTCAAGCTGCTTTTCCGTCTACCAGACCATTGTTGTCTTTCAGTCGGAGTTTGCGGCTATTTTACAGGCAGTCGACTGGCTTCTGTGTAATCGAATATTCGGGGTTAATATTGGCATTTTCACAGATAGCCAAGCGGCTATTAAATCCATTGCTGGTCCTTGTACAGTTTCCATGATTGTTGCTGAATGCCGTGCATCTCTTAGGGAGACATTCAGTGGTTCAATTGATTTGGGTACCGGGACATAGGGGTTTCCAGGGCAACTGTGAGGCCGATGAGCTAGCAAGGCTTGGAACCTTGTTATCGGAGGTCTCCTGCTCCCTCTCAATAGGTATACCGATATCATCGGTCAAACTGGCCATTAGGCAAAAATATCTCGAGGATGTTAAGAGGTCCTGGACAGATGAATCATCCTGTGCAATAGCAAGGCAGTCCTGGGTATCCATGGATGCGCATCGCACCAGGCAGCTTTTAGGCTTGACTCGAAGCGCTCTACGCTGCACAGTGGGGGTTCTTACGGGCCATTGCCTCATAGGACGGCATGCACAACGATTGGGAGTGCAGTTTAACGATTCCTGTCGGAGTTGTGGCTCTGAGGATGAGGAGGAGTCCGTCCTCCACTTCTTGTGTCTGTGCCCGGCGTTGGCAAGGAGAAGGTTGGCGGCAATTGGTGCTCCCTTTCTCTCAAACCTGACCGAGTTGTCTCTGGTTAATCGAAAGGGGATAACGCGATTTGTAAAGGGAAGCAGATGGTTTCCCGAATTCAGTGATCAGGAGAGAGTCACAAATTAGTGTGGCATCACAAGGGGCCTCTCATGTGCCTATGTGTGTCGGACGGCAGACCTATGTAGACAGGCAGCCACTTTAACCTAACCTACGTCTTATTATTCTATTAGCTACTCTCCGAAGATCGTCATAATTTTCTTTCTTGGCTCTAGTCGGTCGTTCAATGTGGATTTTGTAGGCCGCATTCTTTTCATCCAACGCGGCTTGACATTCCTCGTCGAACCATTGATTTCTGCGTTGCACAGTGGGGCAGAATCCCAAATATCTGGCCAAAAGTCGAAAAATGAACTTTCGTTTACGGGGTTCGAAGGGTTTGGGTTACGTAAAATAATAGTACTACGGTTGAATTCCAGACTGATGAAGGCATGATCTGTTACATCTGCTATGATATTCCAGTTCAAAAGTGACCGTTGCTCGAGCCAGATACGTCGCGCTCCAAGCTTGTATAACAGTGTTGTGTTGGAAACGACGCAAAGCCACCAAAAATAAGGCAAAAAACATCTAAAAAATGGATTACAAAGGGAAAAGTAAGTAAAATATTATCAAAATATAATAAATTGATAATTATTATGTATATGGTGTCAACAAAGGAATGATTTGTCTGAAAATAAACATAAATTTGCAACGGAAAATTGAAAAAAATAGAGAAAAGTTATGTTGGACCCCATTGTTCAGCGGCCGGACTTATTCTAGCATGTAAATTACTCTATTTATAAGTGAAAACAACAATAAAGTTGTGCGATTCAGTGCGCCAGTGATAATAATGCAGGTTATTGTAATTGAAAGCGTATTTTTCTCAATTTTGAATAATTAAAATATAAACTATGAAGAAGTGACTCAGAGAAAAGTTGTGTGGTTCTAAAAGATAATTCCGGGTTTGTACTCACATATTGGTGCCAGTTCCCCAGATATATTTTTTTTTATAGCGGATGTATATTCCACGCATCAAAAAAATTTTTTCTCCGTAATAAATGTTTGCTACACTCTTTCCAAGAAGCATATTTTGTTTTCCTACTTCCTTCTTTTTTATTCCATTCATTTTACGATACATCATTCACTTTCATGAAGAATTCAAAAATTATAAATGACGAGAATAATATTGCGAGACAAATTAATAATAGCGTGTCAGGTTCAACACGTAATTACTGTTTAAATGCATTAAATTCTAACATTTCAGAATTGGCTGCAGATGATCCTGCTGTACCTGGTTTATCCAGGAAGGATATCTTCCTCCTCATAAGGAAGAAGCTAAATGATGGTGCAGCTGCAGCGTACGAGGAAATTGAAAAGGCTATGTCTGAAAAATTACAACGTCCTTTCACGCTATCATCTGTCAATGTGAAACGTCTCATACGCAATTTGTTGATGAAATTCAAAGATATATGGAAAAGCGTTTCGAGACACGAGGATAAATTTTTGGAGAAGTTTTCCGACTGGCTGAGCGTATTCGTTCCCTTGGAAGAAACTCCAGAAGCTTCAAAGAAGTCCAACAACATGGGTCGGCCTTCTTTAGATTTTTACGAAGCTAGTGAGCGTACAAAGCGGAGGAAGACTGAACAATTGTGTGCAAGGACAAGTACGGAAGAATTGTCTTATGCGACACAAATGAACCTTCGAGCATCTGGCAAATTAGATGCTGCAAAAGTTATCAAAGATGTGACACTAGGAAGCCCATCAAAAGCTAAACAGTACAGAGAATCAAT
Source organism: Nemotelus pantherinus (assembly GCA_963978885.1). Classification (NCBI taxonomy): domain Eukaryota; kingdom Metazoa; phylum Arthropoda; class Insecta; order Diptera; family Stratiomyidae; genus Nemotelus; species Nemotelus pantherinus. The sequence goes on along the minus strand of OZ022264.1, from coordinate 133,734,293 downwards.
CGGATCGATTTCGGAAACACCTTTTTCTTCTGATGCTGCTCTGTCAATTATACTTGAAGCTAATTTATCAAAATCACGGTACCAGAAAATTTGTAATGCAAGCAAAGAAAATTGCTCCAAATTATTTCCGTCATACAAAAAAGTACATCAAGCGAAGCTTAAATGTTACCCAACAAAAGCTGACATTTCTATAACGGAATGTAATGCCGAAGTGAAACTGCAGGCTTTGCTAGATCATACAAGGGAAAGAATCTTGTTAACTCAAGCGGATGTGATTAACAGTATGTCTTACGAAAAAGTTCGCAGCTTAAATTTAATTTGTAAGTGGGGTTGTGATGGTACTTCGGGCCAAAGGATGTTCAAACAAAAATTTACTGAGGATGATGGAAGCAAGTCTGATGCAGACATTTTCGTTACTTCACTCGTTCCATTGGAACTTTCATCAGTCGACCAAGAAACACAAAACCCAGTCATTGTATGGAAAAATCCAAGGCCATCCTCTCCTCGTTTTTGTCGACCAGTCAGAATTCAATTTTTGCACGAAACAACTGAAGCCACTTTTAACGAAATGGAATTCATAAAAAGCAAGAGACTAACCTCGTTCCTTATAATACTGTCATTCACGCAAAAACCATAAGCGTTTCTTTCAAACTTGCTTTCACCATGATAGACGGCAAAGTATGCAATGCAATCACGAATTCTGCATCTGCTCAACGTTGCTATTTGTGTAATACAACTTCAAAAGATTTTAACAATATTGACGCAATGTTGATAAAAAAAATCAATAGAGATCATTTAGAGTTTGGGCTGTCAACTCTGCACGCATGGATTCGATTCTTTGAGTGTTGTTTGCATGTAGGTTACAAACTTGGTATCAAAAAGTACCAAGCGCGAAGTTCTGATGATAAAAGAAGCGTTAAAATTCGAAAACAAAGCATGCAAAAAGATTTCCGTTTGCAATTGGGACTGATAGTCGATCAACCGAAGACTAATTTTGGTAGTTCGAATGATGGGAATACCGCTCGACGATTTTTCGAATACTCTACCACTTCTGCTTCCATCACAGGGGTGAATGAAGATATAATCAAACGTTTTCATGTTGTACTGCAGGCACTTCCGAGTGGCCTTGAAATTAATCCGATTCGATTTCAAGATTATGCCCTACAAACAGCTCGCGACTTCGTACATTTATATCCGTGGTATTTTATGCCAACTTCAGTGCATAAAGTTTTAATTCATGGCACGGAAATAATAAATTCTGCACTACTACCAATCGGACAAATGTCTGAAGATGCTCAAGAGTCTACTAATAAGTACATTAAGAAGTTTAGAATAGATTTTACGAGAAAATGTTCCCGAATAAAAACAATGGAAGCCCTTTTTTCACGGCTTCTATTATCGTCTGACTCCTATATTTCTAGCTTGCGCAAGTTACCTTGCAAAAATTTTAAATCATTACTGCCAGAAGCAGTACAGTTATTAGTTGCGCCCAGTATTTCAGTAAGTGAGGGAAGTTCAAGCGATTTCCCAGTTGAATCTGCTGATTGTGAATCAAGTGATTCTTTTGATGACGATTGCTAAAGTTGTCCGTAACCAACTAGATTATGTAATGAATAAACATTTTCGAATTTTCTGTTTTCTAGTATTTCCTTATTTGATATTACTCAAAAATTTAATCTATAATGTAACAAGAATTGAAAGCATAATAAATTCTCGGCCTTATTAAAACCGCCATTTTGTTTTATTTTGTTGTTTTTTTTTTCAACTTTTCATTTCAGATTCGTAATCAGCGGCCCCAAAAACCCCCGAAGACAAACTTTTACCAGAATTGAATTCGTTTTCGACTTTTGGCCAGATATTTGGGATTTCGCCCCACTGTGCGTTGCCCGGCTGTATATCCCACTACTTTTTCGGCTGCTGCGTCCACTGCGCTTTTGATAGTAGTCCAAACATCGTTGATAGACGTGGTGTTAGGTTCCATTTCCAGAGCAGATCTATATTCGGCTTCCATCGTCTTGTTTCGAAGCTTGTCGACATCGAACTTGCGTCTTGAGCTTGCTCTGGCTTCATACGACAGTGATATTCGACATCGATATCGAGCCTTGACTAAGTAGTGGTCGGAGTCGCAGTTGGCTCCACGGAAGGTTCGCACATCTAAAATACTGGAGGCCCACCTTTTCTGAATCAGAATATGATCAATCTGATTAAAGGTGTGGCCGTCGGGGGATGCACATGTCCTTTTATGGATGTCACGATGCGGGAAGCACGTGGAGCTTACGACGAGATTTCTGCTACTCGCAAAGTCGACCAGTCATTGTCCATTGTCGTTGCATAGGTCGTGAAGACTAAATAGGCCGGTGGTTCTGCGTCATACAGTGAAGTCATACAGACCTATTAGTCTTTTGTCCTATGTTTTCAAACACTTCGAAAAAGTTCTGCTGAGAAGGCTACTACCAACACAAGAAGTTGCGAAAAACATCCAGAACATCAATTCGGTTTTCGAAGACATCACAGCACCATTCAACAGGTCCATCGAATCGCGTCAGACATCAAAATATCATTCGAAGATAAGAAGTATTTTATGAGTATGCCACTCAATAGACCAAAGAAAAAAACACGTCCGTACTGCTTAGCGTATATTACTCGAATGGAATGAAATCTTAGGACTAGTGATGCAATACTCGATACTCAATACAAGCGTTAGCGGAGTTGGCAGATAGAAGTAACATATAAATTTTGCCACGTCTGATACTCCTTCTCAACATTGTATATGTTTAACTTTATATTGTTGCTTATGGTAATGTCTCTTTTATCATAATTTATTTCTTTTCTGAATTTAACATGTTTCACCTTTTCTAGGTTTTTAGTGAAAATGTCTCACTGGTACTGACATAATTGAGACATATTTCCTTACTTGTATACATATTGTGTACATGATGATATCCAATGTCTATGTGCTTTGTACGCTTATGATGAACTGGATTCTTTATAAGATGCAAAGCACTTTGACTATCGCTGTGTATTACCATTGGTTCATTGGAAATAAAACTCATTTCATTGAGTAATGCTCTTAGGTAAGCAGCTTCCTTTGCTGCTATTGAGAAAGCGACGTACTCCGCCTCCGTGCTACTGAGCGCCACGATGTTTTGTTTCTTGCTTCCCCAAGAGTAAATACTGCCTACTGCGGTAAACGCATAACCACTGAACGCTATTCGGTCATTAATGTCTCCGCCCCAGTCAGCATCCACAAAACCTTCCATTGGATTTCCAGCCTTCACATAGTGCACCTTTAAGTCCAAAGTCCCTTTGAGATATCTTAGGATGTGTTTTGCGCCTACTTCGTGTTCTGAGTGCGGATCCACACATGCGGATCAAACGTTCTGTCCTAGCTTTTTTGATCGCAAGGTTATTCGCCGATCTTGTGGCTGTCTGAGTTATTTCTCCTACATTTCTTATAACATATGGCCATTTGAGTTTTTTGTTAAGTATCTTAAATATTAGCTTTCCTTGTTCAAGACACATTATTTGTTGTATGCTTAGTAGTCCTGTTTCACGATACACATGTAAGCTTGGAGTCAAAGTTGGCATTTTGTATATAGTCTTGATAGCCTTAGTGATTAGTCTTCCGATCAAATCGATGTTTGCTTCCACAAAACTGCTCCATAAGAGATGTTCGATAATATAAAAGCATTGAATATGTCAAGTTTGATGTTGAGAGATAAAAAATCATATCTTTTTAGGATTCCTATCATAGGCGCTACTTTAAGTCTGATGTTATTGATATGTTGAGCCAAGACATTTTCTCATCTAAAGTTAGTTCTAAGTATCAAATTGACTTGACCTTTTCCAATTGTATTCCATTGATTTGTAATGACGGATTAATTTGCTGCTTGTTTTTTTGTTGGAATACTAAATATTTAGACTTTTGGATGTTTATTATTAATTTACTTTGTTCGAGCCAATTCCAATATTTTCTTAGGTCATCATTTATATTTTGCTGGAGAATAGATTCGTTTTTACCGGAATACAGCAGTAGTGTGTCATCAGCAAATAAAACTATTTTTCCTAACAGATAAATAGCCTGTACGCTGTTAATGTACAGTAAAAACAGTAATGGCCCAAGGATTGATCCTTGAGGAACGCCGATGTTTATAGTGCATTCCTGACTTTTATACATCTTGTTAGTTGTAATAATACGCCTGTTGGACAGATAATCATTTACTAACAGCTTGAAGTTGTGATGGATTCCGTATATTTCGAGCCTCTGAAGGAGGATGTCGTGGTTAATGGTGTCAAAGGCCTTTTTCAGATCCACGAAGATTGCCGCTACACAGTCGCCCTTATCCAATCCATTGTTGATGAAATGTACTGCATCTAATGTCGCTGCTAGTGTACTACTGTTTTCTTGAAATCCATATTGAATTGGCGTCAAAATGGAGTTAGTCTTAATAAATTGAAGCAATTGTTTTTGAATGACTCTTTCAAATATTTTACTTAGGACACTTGTGACAGCTATTGGGCGATAATTTGATGGATCTGCTGGATTACCTCCTTTGAAGATTGTAGTGATTTTCGCCAGTTTAAGACAATCAGGGAATGTGCCAGCTGCTGGGTGCTTATTTATTATTGTAGTTAGAAGCTCCAAAATATAATTTTTCAGAAATTTAATATCCTCCGATGTTATACTATCCAGACCAGAAGAAACCTTTGATTTAAGGTTGTCGATTATTTCAGATATTTCAACAGGACCCGTGGGACGCAAGTGAATTGAAGTGCACATATTAGGCTCAATATGAATACCCGAGCGTGATGAACGTTGCAGTTGCTCGGTGACAAGTGTTCCAATGGTAGCGAAGAAGTTGTTTAACTGCTGTGCTACTTCTTCGGGGTCTGTAATGGATGTTCCATTTATCAACAGTTCTTCTATGCACGTTGAAGATTTGTTCTGTTATTTAGACAAGAGCTCATTTACTAGTTGCCAATATCTGGAGGTATTTGTAGCATCTGCCTACCAGAATCCTTTCGGCGACATGTGATCGCCCTGTGCGTGATCATGTGTAAAGGTACCCTTAGGCACCTATGCAACTTCAATGTGCATACCTGCCCCGATTCGCATATGCATCTCAAAATGCATATGTCCCCATATCCTAATATGCAAATTTCATATGCATATATTCTTTGATTCGCATATGCATCTCAAAATGCATATGTCCCCATATCATAATATGCAATTTCAACATGCATAAATACCCTAATTCACATATGCATCTCAACATGCATATGTCTCTTTAACCACCCATATTCCATTTTCCCCATAATCATTATCAAAACGGCATCGGCTCGGAAATTCTACCAAATCCAATAACAACAAGACTTTGGTATTTCCGGAGTTCATTCCCAGCTAATATTAATTACTAGCAATGAGCTCGGAACCCTGAAATTGTTGTTGTTGAATTTGGGTGAAAATTCGAACCACCGCGACTCAAAATCTCACAACGACGTTTTCTGTGGCGGCATGGAAAATAACCCACTAACAACAACATAGATTCAATGCTCGGACCCCATCTACGGAATGTCACTAATACTGAACGTGGGAAAACGTTCAGTCGGCCAAATACACACGAGAAGTTTCCGAGAAAATTCTTGGAACCTGGACGATATGAAATCGCCAGAAAATTGTGTGCCGAGATGGGTTGCGTTTGGGTGTTGGGTGATTGGTAGTGAAAACGTCGATCGAGTCGGACGTGCAATTGAAAATTCTTGCATATTCCGCGATATTTGTACCATGGAGGATTTTGAAAAAGTGTATTTGGGTGAAACTATCGTCGGTTTTATGATAGGAAGTTTAGATTTATTCTTTGCATTTATACGGCCATTAAGCGTAAAATGAAAGAAGAATTCACCGGCCGGCTTTGGTATCCATGGATGGAATCGTTTGCGTGCAGGGTGTGTTGGTCAATTTTGACGACGCGGAGTGAAAAATGTCTGTTGGCATCTTTTATCGAAAATTTCGTTGCGCTTTCGCGAAAAATCGCCTTATAGACGTCTAACAAGTGCCCCGCTGAAAACGCGAAGAATTTATAAGCAGATCTAATTGGTCCCTGTGCTTTAAGTGGAAATAAATTGTGATCTGGTGATAATCGCAATCGTAAATTTTGTTGTGACAATGTTACGTCAGCTGATTATAAGTGAAGTAACTGGTGTATTACCGAATCTCTCAACGGCGGTGTTGTCCGTTTCGAGGATGGCCCACGACCTTGGCAAATGATTCGGAAGATCCGGTTGTGATAGTACTGCTGATTTAAGGGTGAGTCTATCGTTTGACACAATGACGATGATAGCTTCTAAGAAGCATAAAAGCCGTCAGACGGCAAATACGTGTAAAGCTTTTGTGCGATATTTTATTTAATTGAAATTGAAGCAGCACAACTGATCATGTTTGGAACAGTCAGCGGCATACCATTGATTCTAAACACGAGCTGCTGATATATCATGAAGAGAGCTGCCATCGATAATAATCGTGCAGGATCAATTTTATGTACAATATTTTTGGGGAATTAAGAACTACGGACGATGAAACGCAACATTGCTTACATCATACAGTTGTAGTGATAAGGTTTCTATGGTGCGATCAATGCTGCAGCTGTTGCTCCTGAGTACAATACACGGTTGATTCACAACACAATTTGGTATTATAGGTATGTTTAGAAAAACAGCGATAATAAAATAAAAACTCAAATTGCTTACATGAAGTTCTTTAAACTATTCACTGAAATTTATGGGGCTGCAAACCCGAGACAAAATATTTGATTGAATTGGAATGGAATGCTGCCACTTGAAAGTCATAAAAAGTGATATGATGATTTCGATATTTTAGTTATTAAATTAAATTTGTATTTGAATAAATTCTGAAAAATTTCAGTGAACTCAGTTCTATGTTTGTCACAATATCGGATGTTTGTGAAATTGGACACCGAATATCATCATAGACCTATTATATTATGTGATTAATAGTACAGCCAGCTCAAGTAGCCAGGCAGACTGGTAAAGAGTTGTCCGTATGGAAATCGATTGAGATATATGAAGCAAAAATTAAGTGTAAAGAAAACGTAATATATTATGGATATTTTGTTACCTAAAACTTCAAACATACACAAGAAAAAAAAAATGAAATCTAAAATCCACGGTTTTGTGGGCATGTTGTTTGTGATGTAGTCTTTCACCTTACTCTTATTATGTCGATATTGGAGGTCAAGACATTATTTATAGAAGTGAAGATAATCAAATTACTAAATTACACTCTTGAATTTAAACGAATCAACACACAATTAAACCAAAACCTCTTTCAAAAAGAAAGAAAAAAAAAAAAAAATTTAATTTTTTTAAATAAATCTAGCTTTATACCCAATACAAGAAAAAAATCAAACTTGTACAAGGCCTTTAGAAATAAGACATATAAAACACAAAAATTGATGAAAAATAAACTAAATTCTTTTTTACATAAATAAAAATATTGTGGTGGTAAAAATTAAACTATGTGGTCTTGTTATTGGGTCTCGGCCCATGGGAACTGAGTGGCGATAGGCGCGTGAAGGCCAGGCTGGTTTAAATTAACAGGAGTGGTATTTCGACGCATTTGAATGTCGAATTCAGTGGGTGGCGTTACCCCAACTATATCGGCGGTAAAGGCCTCATTTCTATCAGGGACCTGAGGTTGTGTGCCTTGCCTCGGGTCCGCACAAAATCAAGGCAATTTATTCTTCCCTTTTGTAACGTAACGTTTTTCAGGTTCCCTTACGTGTGTTGACACGTCTCGGCTGAGTCTGGTAACAGCTCATGCCTGAGAGTTTTGTATGGCGGTTCTTTACGAACTTAGGCCTTAAATCCTTTTTGTAAATTTTCACTTTGCGGTTACTACTTTGTATGACGGATGATATACAAGTAGCAGTCTTTTCTTTCTCGGAGCATATCCACCCCATTTCTGTAATGACCCACCCCAGCCGCGTAGAGCTAGCAAAGCGGCACACCAGCATCCGTCGGGGTTGGATAAAAGGGTGCTCCGCTATAAGCGGACTAGGGGCCTTTACGGCCAATTCTAGGGCACCCTGCTCCAGGGGCAATTAATTATTTTTTTTTGCCTCCTTGATGGTTCGCCATCAACCTCTTCGCTATTCCTTGTCGGTCTCTCATTCGTGCTTCGGTACGAATGAGAGGAGCTGATTGGGAATGGTGAAGAGTTAATTCTCCCGGTTTCCAAATTACAATTTGCTACAAATGGCGCCCAAAAACTTGTTTTTGGGTACTCACCACCCAAGTGGGAAAATAATTTATGAGCATTGTCTCCTAACTTCATTGACTAAACGTCTTATTCAACTTTACATTCCCACTCACATGTCCCAGAATCATCTTTCTTATGATTCATCCCTTTTGCTGTTCAATAGAACAGATTAACTCTCATTTGGACATGTAATAAATAGCTCTTTCTCTCGCTAACCGCAAAATTTCAATCCCATAACCCTTCTAACGTAAAATATCTTAATATACCATTGGTAGTGGTTTCTTTTGTGTTTGTCTTTATGAGCTTTTTGGCTCTGGGTGCAACCTGGAGGCTGACTATGGATTACTGAGTTTGGTGGTTTACCGCCATTCTTAGTCCTGGTCACCCGAAGGGCCCCTGCCCCTCTTTGTGTGAAACTACTCCATCTCGGTACTTGTTTCGGTTCTGGAGCTGTCGGTTGTCTGGGTTTGGTTCGGATTGTTGCTGGATTACGTGGGGTAGGCGTGTTGCCACCACCACGTCCCTTCCGTCTGACCAAGCTTAGGGCAGTCGGTAGTTTTAGAACAGATAACAATCTTTGTAAATTTTCAATCTTATGTCTTGATTTGTGAGTGGACTCGAGTGAGGTAGACAGTCTTCTAAACAAGTGTTTCTATACTGGAAACACTCAAACTATAAGCCAGCCAGCCAGCGAGCCTGATCGATGGTTTTTCATTGGGTTCGATAACAATAACAAGACCAAAATCTCTGTAAAATTAAAATCTTATTAAAAACAAATTTCTTGAAAACAAGAAAATATACTAAACAAAAACTTTCATTAAAACAAAACGTAATTAAATTTCGATATCTGAGATAAAGGATATCCCATATAAGAAAAATTTCCAAAAAGACTCTGGGAAATTAAAAAGTCAACTGACTATAAAAATTCAATCTAAACTAAAAATACCAATATCTTAAATAAAAGATAGCACACTTCAATCCAATTCTAAAATACGTCTTAAAAACTAAGGTTCCATCAATATTAAAAAGTCATTTCAAAATTCAAATTAAATTTCAAAATTCAAATTAAATTTCAAAATTCAAATTAAATTTCAAAATTCAACATCAATATGCCAATAACTCGCAGCGAAGAAAGACTGTCGAAGGTTGGAGTGGAAGAGGAATGCTCTATTTGTGGGCAATCATATTCTCAATCCAATCCTTCCTTCGAGACCAGCTGTTTTCATAGATTTCACTTCCATTGTTTAGAACAATGGTTGCTCGAAAACGAGCGTTGTCCTCTATGCAGAGCTGCAATTCGTCTTCCACTCCAACCTCCGACTACAAGTACTGTTGGAAAAGGAGCTAAGAGTAAGGGGGCTACAGCAAAACCTGTAAAGGCAGGATCCCGTGCGCGTGGCACGGAATATAAACACCACGACACAGAACTTCCTGGTTCTCAGGAACAAGATTGTCCTGAGGAAGCTGGATTTAATCAAAATTTGACTCTCCCTGCCACTGTACAATCAGTAGACAACAGGGCAAATGACACCATGTTGGGGCTCCAAAACCAAATCGTGGCTTTGCAGCAAAGTCTGACGGACGTAACCCAACGAATGTCACAAATATCATTAAATAGTAATAGACAAAATCACCATAACCAAACACAACAGCGTGTGGAGAATACATCACTTCAACATGATCGAGTAGCGAGTATTCTCAATGGATGGGGTCTCAGATTCTCCGGACGAGATGAGAGCATGCCTGTCGAACTGTTCCTGTACCGCGTAAGGGCTTTAACCAGACAGACTCTGGGCAATAACTTTGATTTATTGTGTCAACACATATATCAGTTATTTGTAGGTCCGGCAGCAGATTGGTACTGGAGACACCACAGAGAATGGAGAGGAGTAACCTGGGAAAACTTGACCCGATCCATGCGAGATCAATTTGGGGATCGATTTTCGGATCTGGATTTAAGAGAGTTAATCCGAAATCGACGACAGAAAGCAGGGGAAACCTTCGATGATTTTCACCTGCATATCTTACGACTTGTGGACAGACTGGAACGACCAATGCAGGATGAGGAGCTGGTGGAGATATTGAAGCGGAATATATTGCCTGAGTTAAGACGCGATGTCTTACACTTGCAGCTGCCCTCAGTGCGAATGCTTCGCAGGCGATTTTAAGATTCGAAAACTTGGAGCTGGAATTCAAAAGCAGATCTCGACCTTCGTATACACGACCTCAAGTATCTGAAGTGGATTACGAACCGCACGAAGTAGACCAACGAATGGAGGATTCGGAAGTGGCAAGTGTCACTCCGATACCGACATGTTGGAACTGCAGACAGCCAGGACATCGATTCGATGATTGCTTGGAAGAAAGGAAAATTTTCTGTTATGGGTGTGGCAAGCCTGACACATACAAACCAAATTGTGTCACTTGTCAAGCAAAAAACGGGAAACCGGGAGCGCTCAACAAGACATCGAGCCTCCCGAAACCTTCTCAACGCTTCCAGCGTCCCAGCAGTTAAACACTTCCAGTGCAAATGACCGCTCAATGAATTTACAACAGTCATCTCCTGTTGAACCATTAATTCAAAATAATATTTTCCCTAACAAAACCTCTTATCCACCTTTGGCATTTCTGCCATATCACATCCGACTAAAAAAATATCTTACCGTTAAACAACGAATTTTTGCAGCTGACGCAATCAGTACTTTTCCGTTAGTACCAAGGCTCAGAAGATCCACACTACGAATTAGGAAATTTTACGCCCGTCTTAAATTGTGGCGTTGTCAACTGCAATGCGCCTCGTTAACGAATGTCCCTGCGGGAGATGTTCGACCATACGCACAGGTCTTATTATTCGGTCAACCAACATCAGGGCTAATCGACACAGGAGCAACTGTGAGTGTGATGGCGGCTGACTTAGCGAAGTCTTTCCTCGAAGGAAGTTCGTTTCCTTGGAAAAGGGCTTCCTTTGGGCTGAAAACGGCAGACGGCACAAAACACCAAGCTGTTGGGCACGTGTCAGCAGATATCACATTCAGAGGTCTCACTAAAAAGTTGAATATATGGATCATTCCAACTCTCAGTCAAAATCTATATTTGGGAGTGGACTTTGTCCGTACTTTTGCCTTGGCCTCAGATCTGTTTGCGTCTCCTCAACAAATACTTTCACTATCAAGCCTTGATACCCTATCTGACCATTCTCATTCTCTAACACCAGAACAGTGTCGAAGACTTACAGCAGTGGTGGCTTGTTTTCCATCATTCGCTGTAGAGGGATTGGGAAAAACAATTCTCATAAAGCATGACATTGATACTGGTATTCAGAAGCCAATTAAACAACGGCATTTCTCTGTGTCACCTGCTGTCGAGAAACTTCTATATAAGGAAGTGGATCGCATGTTGTCATTGGGAGTAATAGAGGAATCCAAGAGCGCTTGGTCGTCACCTGTAACCCTTGTGGTTAAACCATCAAAGGTGCGTCTATGTTTGGATGCACGGAAGGTGAACTCTGTCACGGTGAAGGACGCCTATCCTCTTCCACTGATAGATGGAATTTTGAGTAGGCTTCCGAAGGCCACGTTTATCACTAGCCTTGACCTAAAGGATGCGTTTTGGCAAATTCCTTTGGAAGAAAACGCTAAGGACAAGACTGCCTTCACCGTGCCAGGTCGTCCACTTTACCATTTCGTCGTGATGCCGTTTGGGTTGTGTAACGCACCTCAGACGATGTCTAGGCTGATGGATGTGGTAATTCCGGCTCATCTAAAGCATCAGATGTTTGTATATTTGGATGATTTGTTGATTATTACGGAAGGCTTTGATGAACATCTTAAAGTACTTCATGAGGTTGCTTACCAATTGCGACAGGCAGGCCTCACTATTAACGTTGAAAAAAGTAAATTCCTTCTCAAAGAGGTTAAATACTTGGGCCATATAGTTGGCAGCGGCACAATCAAGACGGACCCGGACAAGGTGAAGTCAATTTTGGAATTTCCCCTTCCAACCACAACCAAACAATTGCGAAGATTTCTTGGAGTGTGTGGGTGGTATCGACGATTCGTTAAGGAATACGCGTCATTGTCCACTCCGTTGACAGACATGCTCTCAAAAAGGAGTGAATTTGTGTGGAATGATGAGAGGCTAAGTGCTTTCAATCAGTTGAAACAGAGCCTCGCTTCTGCTCCAGTCTTGCATAGCCCGGACTTTACAAAACCATTCTCCATTCAATGTGACGCAAGTCAACATGGAGTTGGGTCCGTGCTAGTGCAAAGAACTAAAGAAGGAGATGAAGCACCCATTGCATATATGTCACACAAATTGAACCCAGCTCAGCGAAATTATACTGTAACAGAGCAAGAATGTTTGGCGGCGGTGTTGGCTATAAAGAAGTTCAGAGCATATGTAGAAGGTCACGAGTTCGAAGTCATTACTGATCATGCGTCTTTAAAATGGCTGATGAACCAGCCAGATCTGCATGGCAGATTAGCTCGATGGGCTTTGAAGCTTCAAGGCTTCAACTTTACCATCATTCATCGGAAAGGAAGCCAAAACATAGTGCCTGACTCTTTATCACGCGTGTTCTGTGTCGATTCGTTGAACCCATCCGACACTAACGAGACTCCAATAATCATCAATTTGGAATCTCCACATTTTGGAAGTGATTCATACAAAGACTTGGTCACCAAAATAGAAAATGATCAAAATCTATGGCCGGACCTAAAAGTCATGGATGGATTCGTATACAAACGAAATGAGTATGCGACCGGTAACGAGCTTCAGGATCAAATGGCATGGAAGTTGTGGGTACCAGCAGAATTGACAAATGAGTTGGTGGAAAAGGCCCACGATCCTCCCGTGAGTGCTCATGGAGGAATAGCCAAAACCCTTAACCGCTTGCGGCAGTGGTTTTATTGGCCCAAAATGGCATCACAGGTTAAGGATTATGTAGGATCGTGTGAAATTTGCAAAACCACCAAAGCACCGTCACATACCCTTCGACCGCCAATGATATCACAGTCCGTTCCCGATCGCATATTCCAGCGTTTGTATGTGGACATTATAGGTCCGTATCCGAGATCCAAAACTGGTAACATAGGAGCACTGGTAATTTTGGATCACTTATCACGATTCCCGTTTGTTGAACCTTTGCGCAAGTTTACTGCAAAAGCGGTTGTGGAAATTCTGAAAAAACGCGTCTTTCACTTGGTTGGAGTTCCGGAAGTAATAGTTACTGACAATGGAGTTCAGTTCCGTTCGAATGAATTTAAGAATCTTTTGACACCTTTTGGTATTACCCACACTTTAACTGCGGTTTATTCACCACAAGCTAACGCATCGGAGCGCCTCAATCGTTCTCTCATAGCAGCTCTCCGAGCTTATGTTCACCCTTCCCAAAATAACTGGGATGAGAAACTGTCTGATGTAGTGTGTGCACTTCGTTCGTCACACCATAGCACTACTAATACCTCTCCTTATTTTGCTGTCTTCGGTCAACATATGATTACGAATGGCAAGACTTATGATCTGTTACGAAATATTCAAAGGCTAGACGACCCTTCTGGTTTGCCTGAACGTCCTGATTACCTTAACCTCATTCGTCAAGAAATGCGGCAACGCACACTGAAAGCTCAGGAACGAAACGTTAAGGGATATAATCTTCGCTCTCGGCATATTTCATATCAGCCCGGAGATATTGTATTTCGTCGAAACTTTCGACACAGTGATGCGGCTGCTCACTATAATGCAAAACTGGATCATAAGTTTATTCAAAGTAAAGTGCTAAAGAAAATTGGTGGAGCATATTATCAACTATCCGATATGAATGGTCGCACCGTAGGTGTTTTTCACGCTAAGGATATTACTCAATAATATCAAAATTTTAGGAAACCACCATTCGTTAACTTCAAAAGCACTAAAGTAATCATACTGCGTTATCACTCTCTTAAAAATTTCTTGAGACCTACAAACCTTTTACTGTGTTAAGGCTATTTAACCCTGACTTTCATTTCTTAGGCATTTACATCTTCGTTGTAATTAATTAAACTACCTTCGGGTCCCCGCAAAGGTGGCACTTATTCTACGTTTCGAATGTTTACTCGTGTTCTGAGATCCATCGACGCTTCGGAGCGGTCAACACTTGCTTTCTGGTTCTGTCTGAGAAGGTGAACAGAAACTTTATTCCTACTGAATGTTATTAATAAGTCCTCTGTAAAGGATTTCTCCTTTCTTTCTTTTTGTCCAACTGTCCTTGTTGCTGACGGTTTGAGATCTCTAGGCCACAACTTAAAATAACTTTCAATGAAAATCATTGAAAGTTATTTTAAAATCATTCAATGAAAATCAAATCCATTTTTTCTCTACTAGTGGCGTTGCGCTTTCGGGTTGAATATAGATATTCACTACTTGCAATAGCTAACTCTCGAAAATGAATGTTCTGGGTTAATTCTTTGTTTTTTTTTTTGTGAATCGAGTTTTTGTCGATTCTGCCTCCTTCAACCTTCTCGTTAGTACGTCTTTCGACGCCACAGCCCCTGACCTTCCGATGTGGGAGCCCCGGTGCGTGCAGAGGAGACATGGAGGAGCCAAGAGCTTCCGCTACGGACCCCGGCTGAAAGGGTAGTCCCCACCCCTCATTCAGGTCAGAGGAACAATCCTGCTGTCCTGTACCCTGGGTAGCATCTCACGAGGTGTTGTGCGCACGCACTTACGCATGCGCATACCTTCGTATGCGGATGCGTGAGTGTGGAGCGTACGTTGGTCCTGAGGCTGGGAAAAAGTAGGATGCGGTCCTCCATGTGGTACGGCCGGCACTCCCCAAAACCCACTAATTTTATTTACTTTGAGGCTCCCGGACATGCATTCTTCGAGAGAATTGGATTCACCCTTCATTCGTTCACTTCGCTTTAAACTCACTTCCATTGCTTGATCCACTTGATCATCTATTCACTTGCATTACTGTATCAACTGTACAGTCCGATCACTTTGATCCTTTGTCACCTGCTTTGACGCAGAATCTTACGTTGTCCCACACAAATTGGCGAAGCCCCGTTCATCTACTGATGATCTTGGCTGGTAAGCACTCAAGGACCCATTCACCGGGATTCTAACAATTTTCTTCACTGGTGTGAAAATTACTGTTAATACTATTGTTAAAGATTTCCTCTTTGATGTCTGTAAGTTCTGATGGAATATATAATTCGCGGGGTTTTTCCTTGTGTTTCTTGGAATCGTCATCCTCCTTATCATTGCAGTCTGATCTTTCGTGATCGCTACTTTCTTCAGAATGGCGATCCTTCTGGTCATCAACACCTCAACTATTTCATAACTTTGGAAAATATGTTGTGAACCTTTTGGGTTTCCCTCATTTTCGCTGTTCTCAAATATATAATTCAAGAGAATAATGCTGGCACCTTTACTTGAAAAATTTTTTTACCACTGTTAGTGGGTACCTTTCTTTTGGAGGGAATTCTCCTCTTTATAGCGCTACTCGCGTGAACTTACCTTTATACTAACTTGGCGCGTGCCTTCTTTTTGCTTCTTCATGTACAACTCTTTTGGTGTTTAGCATTCAGCTAGTTTGAATGCTTCTCTGAATCTGAAACTAATTTCCAGCTCACCGTTCTTCTTTAATCTTGGTCATTTAAGATGGTTCTCCCCGGCTGATGAGGTAATCACACTCATCACTCTTATCATTTCAGCTGTAACCACAGCATCCACCTCTGTTGTACTTCAAATCTTTTATTTGTCGTCATCTCCTATGGTTATTCGCTAACAATTCATTCTGAAAATCAGGTTGTCTCTTCTCTGTTCTGCTGCTTGTAGGTCACTTTCGGCTCATTAGTTGAAAATTTAACCACTGCACATAATTGATTTGTCACTCGACTCATGTTGCATATACTTTTATTCACATTCGTCAACCTTGCTGTTGATTGGAACTTTGATTTCGCTACAACAATCGAACCATGATTGAATTCACTGGCTTTTCACCAACTTCCCTCGCTAACTTTAATAATATTAGTAAGTTTGCTAGTAATTCCTCTCTATAATTCCCAAACTAAATCCCTTTCTCCTAATTAAGAGACCCAACCCTCATACTCTTTGGGAGTTACTTTAGAATAGAAATCCTTCAGCTCTTTTCCCTCTGTTTTCATCGTGAAAATACCTGTGTTGTGGCATCTGCCTACCAGAATCCTTTCGGCGACATGTGATCGCCCTGTGCATGATCATGTGTAAAGGTACCCTTAGGCACCTATGCAACTTCAATGTGCATACCTGCCCCGATTCGCATATGCATCTCAAAATGCATATGTCCCCATATCCTAATATGCAAATTTCATATGCATATATTCTTTGATTCGCATATGCATCTCAAAATGCATATGTCCCCATATCATAATATGCAATTTCAACATGCATAAATACCCTAATTCACATATGCATCTCAACATGCATATGTCTCTTTAACCACCCATATTCCATTTTCCCCATAATCATTATCAAAACGGCATCGGCTCGGAAATTCTACCAAATCCAATAACAACAAGACTTTGGTATTTCCGGAGTTCATTCCCAGCTAATATTAATTACTAGCAATGAGCTCGGAACCCTGAAATTGTTGTTGTTGAATTTGGGTGAAAATTCGAACCACCGCGACTCAAAATCTCACAACGACGTTTTCTGTGGCGGCATGGAAAATAACCCACTAACAACAACATAGATTCAATGCTCGGACCCCATCTACGGAATGTCGCTAATACTGAACGTGGGAAAACGTTCAGTCGGCCAAATACACACGAGAAGTTTCCGAGAAAATTCTTGGAACCTGGACGATATGAAATCGCCAGAAAATTGTGTGCCGAGATGGGTTGCGTTTGGGTGTTGGGTGATTGGTAGTGAAAACGTCGATCGAGTCGGACGTGCAATTGAAAATTCTTGCATATTCCGCGATATTTGTACCATGGAGGATTTTGAAAAAGTGTATTTGGGTGAAACTATCGTTGGTTTTATGATAGGAAGTTTAGATTTATTCTTTGCATTTATACGGCCATTAAGCGTAAAATGAAAGAAGAATTCACCGGCCGGCTTTGGTACCCATGGATGGAATCGTTTGCGTGCAGTGGACGAGGGTGTGTTGGTCAATTTTGACGACGCGGAGTGAAAAATGTCTGTTGGCATCTTTTATCGAAAATTTCGTTGCGCTTTCGCGAAAAATCGCCTTATAGACGTCTAACAAGTGCCCCGCTGAAAACGCGAAGAATTTATAAGCAGACCTAATTGGTCCCTGTGCTTTAAGTGGAAATAAATTGTGATCTGGTGATAATCGCAATCGTAAATTTTGTTGTGACAATGTTACGTCAGCTGATTATAAGTGAAGTAACTGGTGTATTACCGAATCTCTCAACAGCGGTGTTGTCCGTTTCGAGGATGGCCCACGACCTTGGCAAATGATTCGGAAGATCCGGTTGTGATAGTACTGCTGATTTAAGGGTGAGTCTATCGTTTGACACAATGACGATGATAGCTTCTAAGAAGCATAAAAGCCGTCAGACGGCAAATACGTGTAAAGCTTTTGTGCGATATTTTATTTAATTGAAATTGAAGCAGCACAACTGATCATGTTTGGAACAGTCAGCGGCATACCATTGATTCTAAACACGAGCTGCTGATATATCATGAAGAGAGCTGCCATCGATAATAATCGTGCAGGATCAATTTTATGTACAATATTTTTGGGGAATTAAGAACTACGGACGATGAAACGCAACATTGCTTACATCATACAGTTGTAGTGATAAGGTTTCTATGGTGCGATCAGTGCTGCAGCTGTTGCTCCTGAGTACAATACACGGTTGATTCACAACACAATTTGGTATTATAGGTATGTTTAGAAAAACAGCGATAATAAAATAAAAACTCAAATTGCTTACATGAAGTTCTTTAAACTATTCACTGAAATTTATGGGGCTGCAAACCCGAGACAAAATATTTGATTGAATTGGAATGGAATGCTGCCACTTGAAAGTCATAAAAAGTGATATGATGATTTCGATATTTTAGTTATTAAATTAAATTTGTATTTGAATAAATTCTGAAAAATTTCAGTGAACTCAGTTCTATGTTTGTCACAATATCGGATGTTTGTGAAATTGGACACCGAATATCATCATAGACCTATTATATTATGTGATTAATAGTACAGCCAGCTCAAGTAGCCAGGCAGACTGGTAAAGAGTTGTCCGTATGGAAATCGATTGAGATATATGAAGCAAAAATTAAGTGTAAAGAAAACGTAATAATATATTATGGATATTTTGTTACCTAAAACTTCAAACATACACAAGAAAAAAAAAATGAAATCTAAAATCCACGGTTTTGTGGGCATGTTGTTTGTGATGTAGTCTTTCACCTTACTCTTATTATGTCGATATTGGAGGTCAAGACATTATTTATAGAAGTGAAGATAATCAAATTACTAAATTACACTCTTGAATTTAAACGAATCAACACACAATTAAACCAAAACCTCTTTCAAAAAGAAAGAAAAAAAAAAAAATTTAATTTTTTTAAATAAATCTAGCTTTATACCCAATACAAGAAAAAAAATTAACTTGTACAAGGCCTTTAGAAATAAGACATATAAAACACAAAAATTGATGAACAATAAACTAAATTCTTTTTCTACATAAATAAAAATAATGTGGTGGTAAAAATTAAACTATGTGGTCTTGTTATTGGGTCTCGGCCCATGGGAACTGAGTGGCGATAGGCGCGTGAAGGCCAGGCTGGTTTAAATTAACAGGAGTGGTATTTCGACGCATTTGAATGTCGAATTCAGTGGGTGGCGTTACCCCAACTATATCGGGGGTAAAGGCCTCAATTCTATCAGGGGCCTGAGGTTGTGTGCCTTGCCTCGGGTCCGCACAAAATCAAGGCAATTTATTCTTCCCTTTTGTAACGTAACGTTTTTCAGGTTCCCTTACGTGTGTTGACACGTCTCGGCTGAGTCTGGTAACAGCTCATGCCTGAGAGTTTTGTATGGCGGTTCTTTACGAACTTAGGCCTTAAATCCCTTTTGTAAATTTTCACTTTGCGGTTACTACTTTGTATGACGGATGATATACAAGTAGCAGTCTTTTCTTTCTCGGAGCATATCCACCCCATTTCTGTAATGACCCACCCCAGCCGTTGGATAAAAGGGTGCTCCGCTATAAGCGGACTAGGGGCCTTAACGGCCAATTCTAGGGCACCCTGCTCCAGGGGCAATTAATTATTTTTTTTTGCCTCCTTGATGGTTCGCCATCAACCTCTTCGCTATTCCTTGTCGGTCTCTCATTCGTGCTTCGGTACGAATGAGGGGAGCTGACTGGGAATAGTGAAAAGTTAAATTTCTCCAGGTTTCCAAATTCATCAATTTGCTACATATTTCCGGATGAAGCTTCAAACTTATTTCTGTAGAAACGTTTTTTGGCCTCCATGATAGCTCGATTCGATTCCTTCTTCATAGATAAATAGATCTGCTTCTTGGACGTGCAGTTTGGATCTGCTTTGTATTTTTTGTAAGCAGTTCGTTTTCGATTTGCAGCATCAATTACATTCCTAGTAATCCAAGATTGTACTCGTACACGAACTTGTTTCGTTGTTGTTGCTTTAACCTTAGCTTCGGTTATCCTCTCAATTAGCTCATCAAAGTCCGAAGTTGGAGACCCTTGGAGACTATCTATGAAGTTCCTTAAGAAATCTTTATTATTGGTTCTGCTCATTGATATTTTTTTAGGCCGTATTTTAGCTTTGACGAGATTTTTGATGGATAAGTTGATTACTTTATGGTCTAAGCCGGGCCAGTCGTCATCATTGTAAGACATACGTTCACTCATGTTTGGATGTTTTATGATAAATGATCGAGTAGTGTTTTGGGCGTCATAGTGATGCGTGTTGGCTTTGTCTTGTTAAATACAACTCCATTATTTGTCGCAAATATATCGAGATATTCGCTGCATATGGCAGAAGATGTTAAAATATAAATATTTGTATCTGCTACAGTGATTAATTTCTCGAAATTCGAATAGAATTCGTCGATATGATTGAGAAAGAGATGGTCTTCTTCATTTGGCGCTTTATAACAGGTGCCGATGTTAATTTTACCTGAATTAAGTGCAAGCTCAACTACTATAGTGTTAAATTTATCAGACATGCTGACAAGCTTTGAGCGAATGTTTGACTTCACAAGTATTGCTGTGCCTCCTCCACGGCCCGATTGTCTTGTGCAGAAATAGCCTGTATATCCTCTCGGCGTATAGAGTTCCTGTTCGTTGCTATATATCCATATTTCATTAAGAACTACAACATCGATGTTTTTGTTGGAATATAAATAAATATTGATGTCGTCAATTTTATTAAGAATGCTTCTAACGTTTGCGTAGAAAATGTTTAAAAGAAAATTTTTTTCGTTTGCTGTTGATCTAATATCCATAGTTGATTCGCTTTTGGTTAACTTCAATCATTCTCTTAAATTCCGGGCACTCATAACTGTCTGCGCGATGTTGCACATTTAGCACACACTTCCTTTGTCTGACATGTTTGGGATTTATGGCCCAATCCTTGACATTTAAAACATCGCATAACGTTGTGGTCTTCCACAACGTAATGGGAGCCGAAATTGATATTGATGTATTGATTCACCATTCTTTCAAATAGCTTCCCACCAACCTCCACAAAAGCTATCCATTTATTTGTTTTTTTTTTGCCTGCCTCATATGTACCACCACAAATTTATCATTACTGTCTATGTTATGGTTTAGACTGATTATTTCTTCTTTCAGCTCTTGCGTGCTGTATTTTTGTTGGAGTCCTCTTATCATCAGTCGAGGCAATTTCTCCTTGGTACACTCAATTTTGTATTGCGCTCCTAGGTTTTCTTCTAGGTTTTTTAATAGAACCTCAGCATTTTGCTGGTTATTCGATTTCATCAATATACCCCCACTTCTAAGTGATTTCGTAAATTCAACAGGGGTTTTCAATTTTACCGGGTTGATGTTTTTTTTAATGTCCCTCATCGTACTAGCAGCATCTTGATCACCTTTTGGCTTGATGATTATGCCTTTGTTGAATTTTTCATTCCAACCGCGGTAATTGGTTTTGCCCTGGTGACATCTGCGTATGAAGCAATAGGAATTGGCGTAACAGCTGCTTTCGTCATTTGCTCAATTTTACCACTAATTGTTTTTAAGAGCTCATGGTTTTTTTCTACTTGCAGTGTAATTCTGTCCTCACGACTTTTTCGCTGTGCTGTTTCACACTTCTTGCAGAACCACTTCACTTTACTACCAAGCTCTTTTATTAACTCATAGTCTGCTTTTGTAATGTTCATGCTGCCGATGTGGTACCACTTGTCTCCACAATAGCCTTCGCAAACGAGTGCAGGATGTTCTTCCGATAATTGCTTTTTGCATTTCGCACACTTTTCCTCGTCAGTCATTTACTTTTTACTCAAAAAATATAAAACAAAAATTCAATAAATTGAGAAAATGAATATAAAAAGTGAATTTAAATTAATGTTTTTAATGGCAGCACCAATTTCAAGCTCTACACAACTTGGAAAGTGTAAAGCTTTTTTCACACACTTATACCACAAGCTTAACACCCACTCTGATCTTTAAAAGCTACTACAGGCGCTCACGTTCCACAAGCTCACTTTGAAAGATTAGCTTAGCGTCCACTCAGCACGTCACACAGGAGAAGAAGCTTATCACCCACTCTCATCAATATCAGCTATCACAGACACACAAGTTTCACAAGCTCACACTGAAAGGTAGCTTTAGCGTCCACTTATTTCGAAACAGTCTAACAGTCACACAAAATCGAACAGTTAATTCAAATCAAAGTTTTTTAAAAAAGTAAATTTTCACCAAATCCGTTCGGTTTCGCTTCGGATGCACTGAAACACTTCCGAACCTCGACAGATTTTAGCTAATCTTTAATTTAAAACTAAAAAATCGCATTAAACCACTGTACAATTCTCTCAATAACCCACTTTCAACAGACAGACTAGACACATCTCTCGACGCTTGATCGCTTTCAAAAGCTTTTTTTCCTTCTAAAGGTGTATCTATCGGTTTGCAATTCTCCATCCCTTACTGCTGTAGTAGGTCCACAATGTATTGTCTCTGGCACATGGAAACCACTCCTCTGTCACCGACTCGTTCGAACTCCATTCCAAGGAAGTACTGGAGTTGACCACCATCAGCCACATCAGAGGCGTCAGCAATCTTGGACTTGATGCTTTTACAATATTAAAATTGCCGTCGTGGTCATTTATGTAGACGCATCGCTCACTTTGACACGAGTGGAATCAAAGCTTGTTTATCGTGCTGTCAAGTTTCTCGTTCCACTCTCGACCGCTTTGTTTGAGGCCATAGAGTGCTTTATGTAGCTTGAGAGCACCGTTCGGAAGATCTTTATTGTCAATAGAATCGGGTTGCTTCATGTAGACTGTGTGTTGTAAATTGCTGCTCAAATACGCCGACGCCACATCTATCTGGTGCAAGTAAAACTCCTCACAAGCCAAGGCGACTATCATGCGAATATTTTCGTAACTCACGACCGGTGAAAATGTTGCGTTGTAGTTGACACGGAAATGTTGAATGCAACATTTGGCGACCAAACGCGCTTAAAATTTTTGGATGCTCCCATCTACATTCCTTTTCATGTTGTAAACCCATTTATAACCTATTGCTCGTTCTCCTTTGGGCAATATCACCAACGACCAGGTATCATTCTTTATTAATGAGTCATACTCCTTCTGCATAGTATCTTTCCATGCATATATGTTGTTTCCGGTATTTTTATATCATTTGCTTGAAACACATTCAGGATATTATATACCTTTCGAGGACATCCAACTTTACCCGCACGTTCCAATCTTGGTCTACCTGGACCTATACGCTGTGGATTTTGAAGTTCTGTATCAAGTCCAACGTTACCATTGTCATCAGCCGTGTTTGGAATTAATTGGATGGGGCTTTCTGCTCTACTCTCGTTTATGAAAATCACGGAACTTTCTTCTTGACTGTTGGCATTCAAGCAATCTTCAAAAAATACAACATTTCTGCTTGTAAAGACATTCCTGGTTTCTTTTTTATATAGAAGATATGCTTTGGCATTTTCTGAGTATCCCACTATTATACATTCCTTGCCTTTCGTACGAAACTTGTGATTTTGTGTCCTGTCAATGGCAACTGCAAGACAGCTAAAGACTCTAAGGTGGGAAATACTTGGCTTCCTACCACTCCATGCTTTGTATGGAGTGATATTCTCGAGTGCTTTTGTGGTTACACGATTTTATAAATGCGCTGCGGTTGCAACCGCTTCTGCGCAAAAGGACTCACCTAATCCACTATGCAAAATCATTACTCGTGCCATCTCTATCAGGATCCTGTTTGCCCTCTCTGCAATTCCAGTTTGCTGTGGGTAATGTGGTGTAGTCAACTGATGTTTCATCCCATTCTTGTTCATATACTCGTCGAATTCCTTGTTTATATATTCTCAGCCATTGTCGCTTCTCAGTTAATTTTATCTTGGATCCCGTTTGGGTCTCTACCAAATTTTTAAATGTTTTGAATTACTGAAGAACTTCTTTTTTTCTTTTTAGGAAATAGACAAACTAAACACCGCATTTGTCATCACTGGAAGTAGCAAAATAGCTTGATCCACCATTTGATTTGTTGCCAATCGGACCGCAGACGTCACTATGTATTACCTCCAACAAATTTTTGGCTCTATATTCTGACGCTTGGGAGAATGGTGAAATGTATACTTTACTTTTGGTGCAAGTTGAGCACTTCGAATAGTTTGCTAAATTGGTCATATTATTCAAACCTCGCACCATTTCTTTTGACCACATTTCTTAAATATAACCAAAATTCTGTTGTAATATTAGTTAATAAGCATTGAACTATCTGACCAGTTAATAAAGAACAGCAAGTCGTAACAAACGTGTATTTATGTAATCTATAGAAAACTCACCAATCAGTCTGCAACAGTGATAACTATAACATGGTGTCAGGTGTTATCATTTCGGTATAGAGAAATTGATTATTTTACTAGTAAATATGTCAAACACAGAACATGGACAGTCGAAAGCTATTTGATTTAGATTTAGGTTAGGTTAGTGAAAAGGGCTGTCGGGAACGCGGCCAGCATTAGGCCACCAGTTTGGGCCCATTTACCACCCTAATAGACAATCACACACATTCACACGTACAGCCATGGCAGTGGCGGGATTCGAACAGGCAGGTCCCGTAGCACGCCGCTTTTCGGCCTGACGCCTTAGCGAGCAGAGCTACCGGGCCCCCTTGATTTCGAGTTAATCTAGTATAAATCATGTACTATTGTGAAGTTCGTCCCAGCTGAATTGTTCGCAGAGCGTGCTGAACTCCATCCGGGAGAGGGAGACTAGATTTGGATGAAATTTGCAATTTTTAGCAAAGTCTCATGAGGCTTATGATACTTACATTAGAACAACCGGCGAAAATATAGTCCGCGACCCGAAAAAATTCTTTGATTTTGTTAATGTGAAGCGAAAAACTACTGGCTATCTATCGTCGACGTTTCTTAATAATATAACGTCTTCCTCTCCTAAAGAGATATGTGACCTATTCGCTGATAGTTTCCAAAAAATTTTCATGCACCAGACCCATCAAACTCAAACCTTTCTTCCTCTGATTCAGCTTCAACAGCTCTTGTGAACCATTTAGAAATTTCCCGTGATGAAATACGTAAAGCTATTTTGGATCTCGACTGCAACAAAGGTCCTGGGCCTGATCTTCTTCCTCCGATCTTCTTGCGCAAGTGTGTAGAGCAGCTTATAGCTCCCTTGCATATATTGTTTAATAGAACACATTCGTCGGGAATTTTCCCATTCTGTTGGAAGCTTTCGTATGTCGCACCCATATTCAAAAATGGTGATCGACGCTGTATCCGAAATTATAGGGGCATTGCCATTTTGTCTTCGATTCCGAAACTTTTCGAAAAAGTGGTATACGATAAACTTTCTCCGCTTGTTGATTCCCGTTTGAACGAGCAAGAATATGGCTTTAGAAAAGGTCGCTCAACTACCACGAATTTGACTATCCTAATCTCTGACGTTTTATGCAAAATGGAAAAAGGATACCAAATTGACGCAGTCTACACTGACTTCAGTAAGGCGTTTGACAAAGTTGACCATTCTACCTTAATTCTAAAGCTTCAGAAATTCGGTATTGCCGGGTCTTTACTCAGCTCGCTGACCTCCTACCTTCGCGATCGAACACAATGTGTAAAATTTCAAGGATTTTTATCGAAAAACGTTAGTGCTACTCTGGTGTACCCCAAGGTAGCCATCTTGGCCCACTTCTTTTTAATATATTTATTTCCGACTTATCTGACGTCGTAGCAGGCATACCTCATTTACTCTATGCAGACGATCTCAAACTTTATCAGACTATTGAATCGAAATCGGAAGCCCCCTTTCTCCAATCCAAGCTTACTTCATTTGATCAGTGGTGCAATATAAACAAGCTCTCTCTCAACATTAATAAATGCCAAGTTATTAGTTTTTCCAGGAAATGCAAGGTCAAACACACAACGTACTTCCTCGGACAATAATATGCTAACTCGATAGCACTGCTGACCACGGTGTTATATTAGATGAAAAAATCCGCTTCACCTTACACTTTGATAGAATACTTTCTCGTGCGAACAAACAGCTAGGTTTCATCAAAAGACTTGCCAAAGAATTTCGTAGCCTGTGGGTCACAAGATCCTTATACACTTCACTTGTACGTCCTATTCTCGAATACGCTTGCATTAGTTGGAATCCCGCTGTTGAAACCCACAGTGGCAGACTCGAGTCAATACAAAAATAATTTTTATTTTTCGCCTTGAGAGAACTGTACAACCCTTATAGCCTACCTACCCCCTTATGAGTTTCGACTGGGTCATTTAAACCTATCGACACTAGCCTCCAAAAGAATCGTTATATCGGCTTGCTTCACATTGGACGTCATTAGAGGCGCTATTAATGTGGAATTCCTGAATAGTAACATTTTGATAAATATCCCTGTGAGGAACACCAGGTTCAATCGATTCTTCAATCCATACCCATAAATCTTAAGCTATGGCTTATATGTCAATGTTTTACTTATTGATTGTTATTTATTAATCTATTTGTTACTTCTTTTTTTTTTTAATTTGTTTGTTACTTATTTAACTTGTTTGTTTTTACTTTTTACTTTAGTTTACTTTTCCATTTTATTTTCAATTTGATATTTTATACGTTATTTTGTATCTTGTTTGGTGAATAAATAAATAAATAAATTCGAACGACATTTCATCCAAATCAACTCTCCCTCTCACGGATGGAGTTCAGCATGCTCTGAGAACAATTCAGCCGGGACGAAATTCACAATAGTACATGATTTATACTAGATTAACTATAAATCAGGTAGCTTTCGACTGTCAGAAGCCGAGACAAATATATGGTTAATCAGGTAGATTTGAGGTCGATTTAGCTCTAAAGCGATCAGCTGATCGAAATCGCCTGACTTAGCGCCAGCGTGAACGGACTATTAGAGTTAAATTGATGTTGACAACAAAATCTTGTGAAAAATATAGAAATTGCAAGTACTATTTATGTGTGAGGAGGTCAACTCAGACCCCTGGGGAGATGGCTACAAATTGGTCACTCGTAGACTTGGCTGCATGCGGCCTAGCATTCTTATGGATGCGATATCCATGGAGCGTATCGTTGGTTCGCTGTTCCCGGTGCATCCGTCAAGGGCTGACGGTCCCATCATCGTTAACCAGGCAGATGTTTCCCCCTTTACGGACGAGGAGCTGAACAGTGCAGTGTCCAAGATGAAGAACCGGAAGGCTCCGGGGCCTGATGGGATACGGATCGAGGCGCTTAAAGTCGTGGCGGAGACCCAACCGCGTCTATTATTGGACTTGTATAATTCATGTCTAGTCGCGGTGGAAAGTAGCTCGGCTGGTACTTGTTGACAAGGGGAAGGGTAACCTGGGAAATCCCTCAGCATACCGCCCACTGTGCATGCTGGACACTGCGGGGAAGCTTCTCGAGGGGTTGCTCAAGCCAAGGCTGCTGTCAGCAGTGAGATCTGCTGGTGATCTCTCTGCCAGGCAGCACGGCTTCCGGAAAGAGCATTCAACAATCGATTCCATCTCAGAGGTTGTTGGGGCTGTAGCAAGAGCGGAAGAGGCATGCCATCAAGCCAGACCGGTAGTCCTGCTGGTAACGCTGGACGTACAAAATGCCTTTAACTCGGCGAGGTGGACAGACATCCTGCGGGCCCTTGAGCAGACGTTCCGTATCCCTGACTACTTGCTAGCCATGATGCGGGACTACCTCAGGGATCGCTGGTTGCTCTACGACACCGACGAAGGAGTCAAAAGGAGGCCTGTCACTTCAGGTGCGGCACAGGGGTCGATCTTAGGACCTGACCTCTGGAACATCATGTACGATGATCTGCTGCGCCTGGAAATGCCTGCGGATGTGTTTCTGGTAGGTTACGCTATGACGTCGCAGCGGTAATCACTTCCAGATCTGCCGAATTCGCTCAATTCATGAGGAGGGTGGATCGGTGGATGAACGAACACGACCTCCAGATGGCAATCTCTAAAACAGAGATTGTTATGCTGACGAAGCGGAGGATACCAACTATCATACCCATGACAAGTGGCTCCGTCGAGGTCCAGACCAGCAAGTCGGTCAGGTATCTGGGAGTGACCCTGGAGACCAAGCTGACGTATTGGGATCATATCCGCAGGGCATGTGACAGGGCTCAAGTAGTCGTCACTTCGCTGAGTAGGCTAATGGCCAACGTCGGTGGACCCAGTGAGACGCGACGGAGGCTGCTGATGGTAACGACCGATTCCATCTTGCTATATGGAGCCGAAATCTGGGGAGATGCGCTCCGAACTGAGAAGTTCCGGAAGCGCATTGCCAGTGTCCAGCGCAGGGGTGCCCTGCGTATCGCCTGTAGCTACCGCACATTCTCAGAGGAGGCTGTGATGGTGGTATCGGGAGTAATCCCGATCGACCTACTAGCGCGAGAATGCAAAGAAGGGTACCTCTCTCACTCAGAACTGGGTAGAACTGAGGCTCTGACGCACGCGCGTACGCCTAGTCTCCAACTTTGGCAACAACGTTGGAGTTTAAGTGCTAAAGGACGCTGGACGGCTAAGCTAATTGGTCTCATTGAGCCTTGGCTTAACCGGAGAGGTAAACTTTTACCTTTGTCAATTCTTGACAGGGCACGGTTACTTCAGGAAACACCTGAACAGAATGGGTAAGGTGGTCACACCGTACTGCCGGTACTGTGTGACTGAGCTCGATGACGCTCAGCACACATTCTTTATGCGCAGTCGCTTCGTAAGTTTGAGGCGCACCATTGAGTCCACGATTGGCCTGGCAACGCCTGAGACGATCGTGGAAGCAATGCTGCGAAACGAGGAGAACTGGCACGCAGTCTCAACATATGTTGAGAAAGTGCTGCGCATAAAGCGGGAGGAGGGTTGCCTTACCGACCCATGAACTGTGGTAGTTTCTGAAGTCCGTGGTTACCGATGGGTGAGTCAGCACGACCAGGTCGAAGCAGTGCTTACTCGGGTCCCGACTCGGAACTTCGTGGGCTTTTAGATGGTCCTTTTTTTTAGTGAGTCATACCTCACATACCCCAAGATGATAGGTCACCTGGGGATCTGGTAAGCAGATTTTTTTTGCCATCTACACTAGGGGGAAAAAAAAACTATTTATGAAAGTGCATTTATTTTAGACAACTATAAAGCTGTATTTGACGGAATTGGCTGCTTGAATTCAGAGTGCCACTTTCTTCTTAAACCCGATGCTAGACTTGTCTTAGTGTCTCCACGTCGCATTCCATTTAGTCTTATGGAACCATTAAAAACGAGCTCCACAGACTCGAGAAATTAAGAATTATTACAAAAACCGAAGAGCCTTCAGAATGGGTAAGTCCAATAGTGACAGTTAAGAAAAAGTCGGGTGAGTTAAGAATCTGTTTAGAGCCGCGCAATCTAAATAAAGGTTTAGTAGGATCGTGTTTTCAAAACTACACGGTTCGAAAATTTTCAGTCTTTTGAATTCAACTTCTGGATTTTGGACCATACTTCTTGATACTTATGCTTCTAAACTCTGTACATTTATTACTCCATTTGGAAAATATCGATTTCTTAGATTATCTTTTGGCAGGTGCTTGATCGTGCTAGAAAAGTTGGATTAAAATTCAATAGGCCTAAACCAAAAATTTGCATCGATCATATTTTGTATCTCGGTCATATTTTTAACAAAGATGGTGTCAAGCCCGATCCGGCAAAAATTGAAGCTATATGTAACTTAACGCGTCCACGGTCAATGCAAGAATTGCAAAGATTTTTGGGTATGGTTACATACCTAGGCTCATTCATTCCAAATTTATCTCTTTCAACAAGTAATTTACGTCAACTTCTGAAGAAAAAAACTACTATTTGGCATTGAGATTAAAGCCATGAAGTAGGATTTAACAAGTTAAAGAATTTACTAACTTACCAACATTTGCTTATTGCAATCCGAACAAAAATCTTATCATAAGTTGTGATGCTTCAAAAGATGCAGTAGGCGCAGTTCTTTTGCAGGAACATAGGCCAATCGCTTACGCTTCTGCAAGTTTAACGGGAACACAACAGCAATATATATCTAAAGGTCACTTACAAGCCCGGCATAAAAATGTATATAGCTGACACACTTTCTCGGGCTCCGCTTAATGAATTTGTTTCGACAGGAATAGAAGATGAAACTGTCTTAGGCTGTCATGCATTAGTTGCTTCCTTAGCTTTGACTGATGAAAAGCTTGAGCAATTACGTGATGCTACTAGCAATGACCCAGCCTTCATTAAAATCAAAGAGTTAAACCGAATTGTTTTTTGTGGGATGGTTAAAATTGAATTTTTTTTAACTAAGTGGTTTCGAAAATATGTGTTTTCTCATCAGACATCAGCTCACAGTGCATACCTGACTGATGTGACCACGTGCAGTGGGAGATCATTAATAATTTATTTACGTTAGTTGTGATACATTTTAACATTCTCGACTTATATCTGGCGATATCATTTACTCATAAAGGTTATTATTTTGTGATCACGGTTCCCTTCTTGTCTATAAATTAGCATAGACAACTTATATCGGCTCTAAACCAGAAAATATTTGACATGGGAAACTCGATAGTTGTGCGGAATAATCCTCCGAAAGCAGAATCAAATGGAATTGTTTTTTGTGGGATGATTAAAATCCGGACTATCTGCTTGCCTCGAAAATTGTTTGACCATTTTCGTCTCTAATGTGTGTACTATTATTTTCGAAAATAACTTTATATCCATTTTCTACCGCTTGTGATACCGATATAAAATTGCCCTGTAGCGCTTTTACATGCAATCCATTGTTTAATGTGAAATTATTGCTGCCACTATTCACACACACTTTGCCCTAGTCCATTGTTTCAATGTCATTGAGGCAGTGGGCTGCGTCTTGCTAATAGCAAAACAGTTAGCATTTCGTTGTGGGATCGTTCGGAAGTGCTTTTTTCCTTTTTTTCTGCGAAAAACTTTTCTGAGCTAAACATAATAAACATTTCTCTCCAATTTCCTGTCATATCTAGATTAGTTGACCTAAAATGTGCCCAAAATCACCAAAAAATAGTGTGCAGTGCTTTTCATGTAAAGAACATTTTACGGAACCAAAAGAAGTCATACTGTGCGCATTTTGTAAGAACTATTTTCATGCTCGTTGCACAAACATAAAAGCGTCGGAAAACATTCGCAAGCTAAGATAAAGACGCGATAAATGGTGTTGTCATGATTGTAAAACTCAAAAAAATGTTGAAAATGATTTAACTTTGGAAGATATCCTGCGTGAAATGTTCTCCTGCTTCAAAACAGACATTGTCTTCAAATACAGTGACTCTAATAAAGAAATGTTAGAGCTAAAAGAGGCGGTTGAATTCATGTCAACCAAGTTTGATGATTGTGTTTCGAAAATTGAAGAACTTATCAACGAGATAACTAAGTTAAAAAAGAGATTTTATTTATTTATTTATGGTCCAAATCCACATAAAAATCCAATTATAGATTAGACAAGAAGAAAAAATAAAAATACATACAAGTATATAAATATGTAAGAAAAAGAACATAACATGGAAACCAAGAAAATTAATAAAATTCAGAATGGAATAATAATACAAAAAAGAATAAAAAGCTAATCGACCGAAAAAGAAAAAAACAAATTGAATAAATTAGGACATATTCCGAGTATATGAAAGAACGTTGTTTTTAAAGCATTTTGAAACATAGATAACGTTCGAGACAGAGGACCAAGGTTAAGGCTATTGTGCTGACGAGGCAAACATAAGAGGAGGAAAAGAAATATGTGTCGGTACGGGCAAATGTAACATTACAGTGAAATAATGTTCTATTAGAACGGCCCGATTCTCTAACAGAAAGTTTAATGTTGGGGTCAACCAATATACTACCGTTAAAAAGTTTAAAAAGGAGGCACTCGTAGAGGAACACCCGACGGGACTCAGAGGAAGGAATTTGAAGGATGGAGAGGCACATACTGTAATCAGAATACGGAATACTGTACTTACAGAACAAAGAGCGGGTGATTCGCATCAATCAAGGATCCGTAATGTGGACACCAAATTTGGCAACAGTATTCAAGAACACTAAGGACGAAGGGAAAAAATAGATATAGAGAAGTGGAAAGATTAACAAAACGTTTAGAGGATCTGATGATGAAGCCGGAAAAATTAGAAGCCTTGGCAGTGATGTGTAGAATAGGCAAGTCAAACCTAAATTTAGAATCAAAAATAATGCCAAGGTCATTGTTACTAGAAATAGCATTGAGAGGAAAGCCAAGGACACAGTAGGAGAAGAGCAAAAGGGATGTTTTGTGGGTGAAAGACATTTGCTGACACTTCACAAAATTCAAAGTCAAACAAAAAATGAAAACCTGACTGAAATTATTCGATCAACATCAGCTGCGATGGGTTCTGACCCTACAGTTGTTGTAGACAATGTGCATGACGTTTTTAGAATTGACCGCGCAAGCTCGAAAAAAATCATTGTCAAATTCACAAACAAAAGAGCAAGGGAGAATTTTCCAAGTTCCTATAAGTTAACTGTGAAAAAAGCGAATCGACGGATCAGGCTTCCCTGTAAAGCTGATGGACGACGGCAGAGTTTTTATAGGTGAGCACCTAACCCCCATGACTGCGCCATTACTACACCGTGCAAAAATTACTCTAACGAACTACAAATACATTTGGGCAAAGAACGGGAAAGTTTTTTTCTTCCGAGAAACAGAAGTTGATAAGCCAGTTACGATTAGAAGCGTCGATGATATAATGGATTGTAATTGAAACTCAATTGAAATTCTTTTTTGTCTTACGTCATAGTTTTGAATTGCCTTAAGTGAGTAATTTATGTGCAGTTTTTGGAAAATGAAAAGAATAGTAACCAATGTACGAATATAGTTGCTGACATAAGAGCGATCTTTCAGTTCATATACTGCATATGAGTACAAGGAGTATCGCAAAAAAATTTGATGAATTTGTTTTAACATTAAGTAATATTAATTGCGCCTTTGACATTATTGTTCTAGCCGAAACCTGGCAGTAAGAATGGGCTACGGGCTTTGATATTAATGAGTACAGGACCAAAATAAAACCATGTTTATACAACAAATGCGATGGAGTGATAGTATTACTAAAAAATGATTTTTCGTTTAACCAAGTAGATGTATCACTAGATTATGCAAACACTTTACCATTTGTAATAACATTACCAAATAGTGTAAAACTTCATGTCACTTGCATCTATCGTTCTCCAAGCTTTGAGCCTAGCAGTTTTACTATCGCTTTAAATAATTTTCTGGATAGCTTCAGAAAACACGAACACCATATAATACTCGGAGACATTAATATTAATATATGGAAGTAGAATTACATCTACAGCACAAGAATATCTCGACATCATGGGGAAAATATGGATTCAACCAGCACCTACTTGGCATTACGTATGCTAAAGGTAGTTCAAGCATAGACCATATATTTTACAAAGAATCTAGCTGTCTAAGTTTCGAGACATCAATTCTTCAATCTTGTATCACTGACCATTACTGCACTGCAGCAAATTTGACCTATAACGGTGTGAGTTTCAATGAAACAACTAAAAGGGGAAAAACCACTTTGACTAAAACTGATTATGGTAAACTAGCAGAAGAACCTAGCATGCAGAACTGGGATGAAATAGGCATCATAAGTAACCCAGATGAAGCCATAAATCATTTTCTGAGTATGTTAAACCGTCTGTTAGAAAAATCAACGGCTTTCAAGAGAAAACAAATTCCTTGAAAGCCATGGTGTACAAAGGGAATTGTAGTTTCGATACGCTCTAAAAATCGTCTTGCGAATAGGTTGAAAAATCAGCCATTTAACCCTGAACTAAAGCTTAAATTTAAAATGTGTAGGAATATTTTAAATAAAACAATAAAACTGGCACAATCCAAATATTATATGTCTGAATCGCATAAACACAAAAATGACCCGTAGAAATTGTGGAAGACGATCAATGAAATAATCATAAGGCAGAAAATAGAAAAGACGCCTATTTCCGAAGTTTACGCCAAAGATGGAATTTTGTCAACATCTGTTTCAGACATCGCTCATGAGTTCAACAACTATTTCTCGACGATTGGAAGCAATGTATGTCCCTCTACAGCTCGGACAGATCAATACTCAAGTGTTACCGCCTCTCACTCTGAACCTTTTCATTTCCCACAAATAACAAAGGATGAGATACTTTTTCACATCAAAACTCAGAAAAACAATCTCCAGGAGAAGATTCAATCACAGCGAAAGTTCTCAAGACCATTGCTAATCTTCACCACATTTACAATGCATGCCTACGACCGGACGATTTCCAGATAGCTTCAAAATAGCAATTGTTATCCTCATTTTCTAATCATAAAACAGGAAATGTCTAAATAATTATAGGCCAATCTCCTTGATATCGAACCTATCCAAAATTTTCGAAAAACGCCTAAAGCCTCGTTTGTGTGTTTTGCTCGCGCTACGTCAACAAACATCCTTAAACCAATATGGGTTCTGTGTGGGTAAAAGCACATCAGATGCAATAAACCACGTAACAAATATTATAAATCGGGCCTTAGATATAAATGACAAAACCATTCCGGTATTTATAGACAAAAAAAAGGCTTTTGATCATTGATATAAAAATATAGAGGATATGCGAATAGCATATACGTATACTGTACGTGACTGTTGCCAGAAACAATTGTATTAATATGGGTGAGAACGCAGTGTTCTGACATTCCCAGTTGTTCCAGCATCGTTCCAGTAACTGGGACTGTCAATTTGAGTTTCATAAAATCGAGCGTCTTCAAGCCGCGCATTCATAAAACGTTTTATAATTCGTGATCGGGAGCTGCGTTCAAAGAATTTTTGCATTTAATGCCTTGTGCATATGAATGGCAGTGTCGAGTGATTATTTCATAAAGTTAATGTGCATACATAATTAGATAAAGCAGGTTTTAAGTTGTGTGGTTTGGTTGTGGTGAAAGTAAACATAGTTTATGAGTGAACGGTTTAACATTGTTCATATATAGCTATTGTTAGAGAATGGGTGAAGTGTCAAAATTCCAAATACGCCTGTTTATTTCGTTTGCGTGAATAGTAGCTTGGCAATCGTCGCGAGAACGAAAACATCACCCGGTTTGTTTACATTTTAGGTAGTGTGACATATTGAATTTTTAAGTAGGTCAAAGCGGGTACTAAACTTAGTATTGAAAGGGGGCATTTTCAGCATATGCCCAGGTATATGAAAATGGAAAATTACAGTTAATTATATATAAAAAAATTACAGTTAATTATGTAACGTTCGCTGTAAATCTGCCATAGCCGGTCCCAAGCCCGGTTGAGAAAAGAGGAGGGAGGTGCGAAGCTGTGACAATCGTTGAGTTTTTGCGACCCTATCGCAAATGTGTTCAAATATATATATATATATATATATATATATATATATATATATATATATATATATATATATATATATATATATATGTATATATGTATGTATATATATATATATATATATATATATATATATATATATATATATATATATATATATATATATATATACATATATATACATATATATATATATATATATATATATATATATATATATATACATATATATACATATATATATATATATATATATATATATATATATATATATATATATATACTCATATATATATATATATATATATATATATACTCAGAGTCATAAGTCTACAAGCAACCAATAAAAAAATGTTATTTAGACTATTTTTCCAAAAGTCAACAAATTAGCAAACTTAGTTTTTATTTTTCTGATGAAATATTCAATGCACAGTGCCGACGCCAAATTTCTTTGCACGTGTTCCCAAAACAGCTGAGATAACAGTACTTTTGTTCTTCAGCGTAACATAGCAAACGATCAAAAGTCTACAAGCGGTCATTATTGTTGCGATCTTGCGAGCGTGCAGAAGGTAATTTGCTTAAAATTTTGATTGCATTTTATTGATATATTAATTTATCAGATACCTAGAATAAAGTCTCTAGTTTTTTTTGTAAAAACAGGTAAAATTTTTATTATGGAGTCTAAAAGGAAAGAAATAAGTGTCGGCGAGAGGGAAATCATCATTAAGCTCTGGAAGGAAGGGAAGACAAACCGAGAAATTGGACAATTGGTTAAAAGATCGCACTGCTCAGTGTATACCGTAATAAAAAATTTTAAAACTACCGGAATTATCAGGTCAAAACCTCGTTCTGGTCGCCCACCAAAGCTGACGTCCCGTGAAAACCGCTCAATATTGAATGCAGTGAAGAATAATCCACGCTTGACTGCATTGCAAATTGCAAATGATGTTCAGCAAAGATTTGCCAAAAGTATTTCTGTCGTTACTGCACGACGAATTTAGAGACGGTCTGGTTTTCATGCTAGAGTAGCACGAAAGAAACCGCTTGTTTCTGTAATCAATCGAAAAAAAGCGCATAGCTTTCGCAAAGAAATACTTAAATATGCCTGAAGAGTTCTGGAACAACGTACTTTTCTCCGATGAATCGAAGTTCTGTATTTTCGGCATAAAGGGACGCAAATTAATATGGCGTAAGCGAGGAGAAGCATACAATAAGAGCAATCTTTACCCAACGGTAAAACATGGAGGTGGTGGAGTGATGGTTTGGGGTTGTATGGCAGCCAATGGTACGGGCAACCTGGAGTTTGTGGAAACAACGATGGATAAACATATATATTTAAATATTTTAAAACGTAATATGCAATCCAGTGCTGACAAATTGGGACTACAAAGAATTTTCCAACACGATAACGACCCCAAGCACACTGCGGAAATTGTGCGCACTTGGTTACTGTACAAGGCCCCAAAACAATTACACACGCCTCCACAATCACCAGATTTAAACCCCATTGAGCATTTATGGGCGCTATTGGAAAGAAAAATACGCAAACATACTATTTCAACAAAACAACAGCTCAAAGATATAATATTAAAGGAGTGGGCGGAAATAACAGTTCAGGAGACCAGTAAACTTGTAGCTTCGATGAAAAACCGTTTATTGGAAGTTCTTAAGCGTCGCGGCTATCCGACTAGCTATTAAATTATATGAAACATTTAATTTTAACATTTTAAAACTTTTTATAATTATTGCTTGTAGACTTTTGATTCTTTGTTTTGCTTCCCAGAAGAACAAAAGTATCGTTATCTCGGCTGTTTTGCTAACACGTTGAATGAAATTTGGCGTCAACATGTTATTTTTATTAGTGTTTACGAAAAATATAAATTGAATTAAATAAACTGATTGATATTTAAAATACATTCTTACGAACCCTTTTTTATTGGTTGCTTGTAGACTTATGACTCTGAGTGTATATATATTATATATATATATATATATATATATATATATATATATATATATATATGTATATATATATATATATATATATATATATATATATATATATATATATATATATATATATATATATATATATATATATTTTATATATATACATACAGCTATGGA
>OZ022264.1:133599296-133689296 GCA_963978885.1 Nemotelus pantherinus | reverse complement strand
GTAATTAAGGAGGTGCAGCAGATGCGAAAACTGGATGCGTACGAAAGCCTGCACATATGGAAAACCCCTATGGATAGAAGACTAAACACAGACCAAGGAAACTGTGCATCACCATTGTTCAGGCTAATTTGAACATTCATTTGATAGTGAGGAGGAAAATTTAATTAATATGGATAGTTAAATGTATTTTAGTAAAGTAATTAATAGGCAATTAGTTGGTAATTAGTATAAGTCAATTAATGGACAATTAGTTGGTAATTAGTATAAGTCAATACTTTAAAAGTAAGCTCTATAAGAAACATACATAAGTTAGATTAAGATTAGACCGATAAACACTGAAGAAGAGGGCAGATTACCCTCGAAATATCGATATTTGTCACAAAATTAAAATATATCTAGCTTCGAAAGGAAAAATCGGTGTTTTTTATTAAAAAATGCATCTTCAACAGTAGTGAGATCAAATATTTAGTGTACTTCGCGTTGCCATTTGTTGCATAAATTGAATTTGGAAAACAATCTTTTAGATATAGTTTTAAGGATATATTTATGATTTCAATTTGGAAATATATCGGCATGTTACTTTTGCAACCTAGCTATCACCCTCCAACTCTTAATTCAATAATTACGACGCCTTTGTGTTTTTCAGTTGTGTGCGGTTTTTTATAACCACATATAAAGAATCCAAAAAATGGCAACAATAATTTCTCTATCACCATATCCTCTATACTTTTATATCAATGCTTTTGATACGGTCAATCACGATATACTATTGCAAAAGCTGAGACAACTGACGCCAGCAAATAATGTGTATCAGATTTCAGAACGTAAATTTCGTGAACGTAAACAGAAAGTTAAAATCGGAGCACACGTCAGTGCTTTTGCAGAAGTCAAAAGTGGAATCCCCCAAGGAACAGTATTAGGCCCAATACTGTTTAACTTATATATAAACGAATTATGTGAATTGCAATACAACATTCCTGATTTTAGTGGCCAATTAATCTCATACGAAAATTACATTGTAATAATCTTTAAAGAGAGTACTTGGGAAAGAGTTTCCAACGAGGCAAACAGGGAAATAATTTCTGAGTGGCTAACCTCATATAAACTTGTCTTAAATACGAAGAAAACTTGCTTTTTAGCTTTTGGTGTCATGCGCAGTCTGGACAGAGGAATTTCAATCTCAAGCTAAACAATGAGTGAAATTAATTATTTAGGAGTAAAACTCTACTATTTCGTTGGACTTAGATGTAATATGAAAGATGGTTTATTTTGCCATTGCTCAAAGCATCCTCCAGTATGCTATCGGTATAGGGGGTGCCACGCTTTCGACATATATTGCTCCGTTACAAATTCTGCAAAACAAAATTATAAAAAAATTGTTCAAGAAAAAGCCTTTTTTTCATCCACAACAGCATCTTTACAGGCCTCTGTAGATCGGCAGCCACTTCAACTTCAACAGCATCTTTCGGAGAGTTTCGTATAATGAGCATCCGACAACTGTATTTGCATGCAGCTTTAAAATTCATGTACCTAAACTCGCCCCAATTTGATTCCCATACTACTGGCTACGGTACGAGACGTCAATGATGAGCCCTTTTTTGATTACGCGCTGCAGAAAAGCCCATACTTCTAGACATTAAGTATTTTGGTACCAATGTTATACAATATCCTCCCAATAGAGATCAAACATTCTCTAAATGAACACGATGATACATTGGTCTTGAAGCGTTTCGCTCAAAACAGCAACCAATTTTTAGATTCCATCTTAAATACATTACGTAATAAAATAAAAGTCTTGCGGTATTCTTAACACCCAATTCATTTTATTGAGCTACTAAAGATAAATATAAGCTACTAAAGTTTGTAAAACAAATAGCTGCAATAAATAAATAAAAATAAAACAAATAAGAATTTTTTCATTCTTTCTTTTATATGTACTGAACATATCTCGCGAATAACATAAGTGCGACGTTGAGCCGCTATCAACGCACTATGTGTTAAGACAAATGTGCGGGGATGTAGAGGCAAAAATAGCGAAATTATGTTTTCTTCCGTCCTCCATTCTACTGTCTTGCACCCTTCGCTGCTGTCTCCACGTGGCTGCAATATGCCCGCGTTTACCGCAGCTATAGCATGTTGCTTTGCGTTACTTCTGTTGTTATTGCTGTTATTGTTTTGCTGCTGTGTATATTTTTCTGCATGTCCCTTTTGTTGCGCTTTTCTTGATTTCGCTTGTGCCCAATGCGCTTCATTTACTTCGCTGGCTGTTTCAATGCCTTGTTGTCTCGCTCCTTTTTCCTGCAATTTTACTTTCAAGCTAGAAAGAAATGGTACGCTATCTCTCAGCTCGATTGCTACTACGAATATCTCATAGGCTTTAGGCAAACGTGAGAGCAAGATAATTACCAACAGCTCATCTGGTATTACGACATCTACTGACGACAACTGTTTACGAATGTCAGTAAACTCCTCCAAGTGCTTGCTTATAGCATTCCCTCCGACCAACGGACATTCATGAGGCGTTTAAAAAGGGTTATCTTCCTTGTAGGCCCTTGTGGCTGGAAGATTTCTTGCAGCCTTTGCGAAGCTGCAATTGCATTGTTTTTTGTGATTCAGTTGCGAAGGCTTCGGGCAAAGTATGATGCTAGCCAGAGCCTTCTCGTCCTTTGCATCAAATGCTGCGACTTGTGCAGCGGTTGTATTTTCTTCTTTGATTAGTTTCTCACATACCACTGCTTAAAAGTCACTATGCATTATGACGCTTTTCATTTGTATTGACCATGACGCGTAGTTGCTGCCATCAAGTTTATCTATAGCAAAGTTCGAAACACTCATCGTTAGGCTACTATGCGACACAAGTAAGCCAAACCTTTCTAACAGGCGAATTACGAAATAACTTTAAATTGTTTATGCGATACACGCATTAGTTTTATTGTTTTTTATTTTATTAGTTTTTTAGACTGCGACGCACGCAACTAAAACGACAAACGTCTCTTTTTATTTTACACTCATACTTTGGCGTTTTACTATTACTTCTGCTATCTTGCGCACTCTGGGACCATAACCTGTTATGAGTATGCCAGTGAATAGACCAAAGGAAAAAACGCGTCCGTACTGCTAAGCGTATATTAATAGAATGAAATGAAATCTTAGGACTAGCGATACAATACTCCATACTCAATACAAGCGTTAGCGGAGTTGGCAGATAGAAGTAACATATAAATGTTGCCACATCTGATACTCCTTCTCAATATTGTATATGTTTAACTTTATATTGTTGCTTGTGGTAATGCCTCTTTTATTTCTTTTCTGAATTTACTTTTTCTAGGTTTTTAGTGAAAATTTCTCACTGGTACTGACATAATTGAGACATATTTCCTTACTTACTTGTATACTGTGACAAATTTAGCAATTGTACTTTGTCTACATACGGCCGAATAAATGAAAGAACAATTGGAGTTAGTTTACAAATGTTCACCTTTTGAAGTCGAGGAAAAAAAAAGAACTGATATATCTGAATTTGCCTCCGATAAAACGCCAAATTCGAATAAAAGTACCAGTCATTTACAGTTCATCTTACCAACTATCCAATACGACGCGATGAAGTAGCTCGAAATATACTAACACTATTAGATTTATTTTACCTTGTATTGAGTTTTTCATTTCGCTAATAAGTTACAAATAAATTGAATTTTAATGATACCAAATCGCCCCTTGACACATAAATCGTAGGCTGATAGTTGATTCCTGTTTTAAAACTAGTCGGTGACCAATCAACAAATAAAATCGAGTTTTTTTCGATTTAATATCTTGAATAGAGTTGTTTAATTCGACGGGGAAAACATCTCCGCGGTAAAGTAGAATACAAGACATGTATTTCCCTCGAGCAGGAGTACACTTCACCTAAGTAAGATAAGTTAAGGCTCTAGCAATATTTGATTATAAAAGGGAACAAAAGAAATTACTACCAGTTAGTTTCCACTTTCGAAACAATGAAGAATAATTTAATGTGTTGTCGAATTTTCAAAAACTGGTCGGTTTAGAGAAGCCATCGAGGCATATGTCGCCAGGGGAAAGTGAATTCTCCGATACAGAATCAAATTTGTCTGTATTTCATTGAAACTAACATTGACGGCACCTTGGAACCGGAGCGGAGTTGTGATTGCGGAGACAAGACAAACAATGATTCTTTTCAAAATAATGTAATTAAGATAATTTATATGCAGCCTAGAAGCGCCTATATCATACAACGCTTCGTTGCCCAACAGGATCGACGTATTTACATAGTCCATTAAAGAGTGTGACAAATTAAGCAGTGTACTTTGTCTAAAGCAAAAACAAAAAAAACCAAAAATATAATAGTATATAGTTTGTAGCATTTATGGTACTCACCACTCCGTATATTGAAGGTGCTACAGGTATGCCTCGATGAAGAATTGAATTGTCTTTGATGTTCTCGATTAGTAGACTCGAGTTGTGGAGCATTTGGACAATGTCGCCGATGAGCCGGAATTTTTCGTATGGAATCTGAAGCCAGTGGTTAAGTGCCAAATCGAGCTTCGCACGGAATTGCTTGCCGAACACGAACCGATTGATAGCAAATAATTGAAATACGTCAACATTCTGACAGATGAAATGTTCCGCCAATAGTACTAGATGAAAAATGTCCCATCAGCTGGTACTTGTTTTCGGGACTGTACCTGGAATTTGGGCATGCCCTAAGGTATGGAATAGATAGGAATCACGCTAGAGGGTTTGGAAGTGAACCGCTCTTGCGGTGAAATGAAAAATTTTTCGAAAGAAAGAATAAGGGGTCTTCTTTGTTGGAACGTTGAAAAGTGCGGAGGTTTTTGAAAAAGAGAGCGTACAGAAAGTAGTTAAAAATTTTTACAAAAGATAAATTCAAGAACAGAAAACTAAATTAGTGGCGAAGCAGAGAAGATTTTGAGTGAACTAAATAAATTCAAGAACGGAAAAGCTAAATTGGTTGCGAAGCAGAGCAGATTTTTGTGTGAACGAAGTAAATTCAAGAACGGAAAAGCTAAATTGGTTGCGAAGCAGAGGAGATTTTTGTGTGAACGAAGTAAATTCAAGAACGGAAAAGCTAAATTGGTTGCGAAGCAGAGCAGATTTTTGTGTCTACTGATGGTGGCGTTCCTGACAGTATCTGAACCCGTATAGATGTACCAGGAGTATAATGTACAAGGCATGTTGTAAAAAAAAACAAGAAATAGAACCAGGAAGTAAAGACGGAAAGTTTGCTGAATCGATGACGAGGTAAAGAATGAATGGTGTACTGGAAATAGATTTTGAATGAACAAGATAAGTACTACATGTTGATATTAAAAAACAAATTTCCAGCTTGCAAATAATTCATTAGTATACAGGAAAAAAAAATACAAGAGTCCATGGTCAGAATTCACGTTAAGTTAAAAAAGAAGATAAAATAAAAACGGCATTTTTAACTACCTAAATAGGCAATATAAAATGAATTATAAGCAGTATGAGCAGTAATTAAATTTGAGTTTAAAAACCAAGTATGATGATCAAAGTATTGATTACAGATACAAAAGATAGAGAGATATAGAGAAAAAGAAAACTAACAGCAATTTTATGAACGATAATATTAATAGTTGCTAAAAATACGTCTTTGGTGTGGGTGTTGCATGTACTTAAATTTCTTTTTCTATTGTTGCGGTTATTTTAATTATTATTTCTTTATTTATCTGAATTATTGTTCATATGTTTTTTTGGAATTATTTCACAATACTAATGAGAATGTTAAGATGGTTGTAAACCATTCCGGCCGGAATGGGGGGGTGTAATTAAAGCTCACCCAAAGAAATAGCTATATTTTATCATATTCCCTTTCTTCTTGAAGCAATTTATGCTGTATTTGGTTATTTTCTGCAAGATTTGTTGTTATTACTTACCTATTTGGAATGAAAAAAATATAATTTTGGAAATCTTAACAACTAGATTATTATGACAGAGTAAATTGAAAACTGATTCTGGCGTGAAATCTCTACTGTCCCTCCCCTTAGAATGTATGTAACTGTGTTGTTTCGTTTGTGTGCGTAGCATGAAGGATCGTGGACCCCAAATGCCCACGACCAGGCTGGGCTAGTCGGCGGGGTAAGGCACGCAGGGGATGGTTCTCCACGATTCCTTTATTTAAATTATGCTGCACTGACGACGGCTCGGCGGAGCTGGGTCGGTTGCAACAAATGGCGCCCAAACAGTTTGGTGTTTTGCTAATTTTTTTGGCATATATGCCGGTCGGCTGGGGTGGCCAATGTTCGGTGTAAGCATTGTGTTGCCTCAGCCATATTTTTTTTTCTTTTTCTCTTTGGCCTTAGTTGGCAACATATTATCAATTCGCTTTAATTTGCTTATTCTTATCTAGTCGAGCGGTCGTCAATGCAGCATTGGCGCCCGTATTATGCTACTGTCTTTGTCTTATGTGTTCGACAGAGCTTAGCTCTCTTAAAATCACCCAGATTCTTGTGGTTGTGAGTTTTCTTTAATAGTAATGAGCGATAATATCTCCGAAGTGGTAGGATATGTCTTCTAAAGCAGATATTGTGAATTTGTCGCCATTGGAGTAAGGTACTCTATGGGATGCTCTCTGG
Organism: Nemotelus pantherinus; assembly: GCA_963978885.1. Classification (NCBI taxonomy): domain Eukaryota; kingdom Metazoa; phylum Arthropoda; class Insecta; order Diptera; family Stratiomyidae; genus Nemotelus; species Nemotelus pantherinus. The sequence continues at coordinate 133,682,664 of OZ022264.1, read as the reverse complement.
TCTCATCTCGGTCCTTGTCCACCGGTATGATGTTATTCGATTGATGAATTACTTTGAGCAGGATTCGAGAAACGTGATCAGTTAAGCATTCCAAGACAACCACAAGAAATCTGTAAGTTCCTAATATCCCGTCCAATTTTTACATTTCATGTTTGAATTTTTCTTCCTTTTTCCTTTCCTTTATCAACATTTCCCATCTGGAAGATGAAGCGCGGAATCATTATCTATCTATTTTGATAAAGTTATAACTAATAATAATCTAATCACGGTTCGGTTCTGCCACAAGTATATGAAGAAAAACATTATTTTTGGAACATTAGTATAATATATATACGCAAATTTTATTCCATAGCCGTAAATTACAATTATATACAGATTGGAGTACTTTAGTAGTGCCAATATTTGTAATTAACAACTTTAATCTACATGAATTCAGCATTACTCCGTCATTTTACATTCATTATTAATTTGTTGGTAGTTGAAGTTTGACGTTACTTATCAGAGAAGAGAATCGATTTTAGTTATTCAGATACATATCAAAATAAAGTTGTTAATTTTACCTGAATAACAATGAGACATAGAACGAACAGCTGGGATCCCAGCTACACGCCTTTCCAGCATCAACTGGAACGCCTAAGTTTGTCACCATCTGCTGCTCAAGCCACCAGTAATACCGAGTTACATATATTAAATATCTCCTTCCCAAGGCAATCGGATTCCCATTTGTCAGAGACCGAGGCAAGGAGAAGACGGAACACACGAGAGTAGGATTCTAGCTACCTTCAGGATCGGTCAAATCGACCAACTACTTCTGGCAGAAATGAGTCGAGGGTAACCTTTCGGGATCAAGTAGAAGCAAGTTCTCAGTCATCTGTCAAATTACCTATGTCAAAGTGGAATATTATATTCGGTGGGTCTACTTCGTGCTTAACCGCACGACAGTTTATGTTTCGAGTGCTGTCTTTGGTGGAAGATTATTGCGTTCCACCTGCTATTCTGGCAACTGATTTCCATCTGCTCTTGAAAGGTAAGGCAGCCGACTGGTATTGGCGCTTTCGGGAGCAGAATTATCCTCTCATATGGAATAAATTGAGGTCGGATTTTTTGGAACGATTCAACGCATTTCGTTCTGATGTGGATATACGAAGGACGTTGGATGGTCGCTTACAGAAAACAGGAGCGGTTTCAGGACTTTTTCGACGCTCTCGAGAGTATCTCTTTGCAGCTTAATATCCCTTCAACGGACTTAGACTTTCAATGCGTAGTATTTAGGAACATGTCCCCTGCCCTTAGAACCCATCTGTCTGAAGTGGAATTTCACTCAACCCGTGAGCTAGTTAAACGCTGTTGTTTAGTGGAAGCAGTGGCGATTGTTAGGTTGGAACAGGGAGCGCGAGTTGATTTTTCGAACGCGTCCGATGCACGAATTATATTTTGATTTGGATCGCGCTGATAATAGTCGGTCCAGTGTATCTACTTCTTCCATTCGCCATCCATTGTGGGACTTCGAGGCAGGCACACAAAACGAGTCCAGGCAACATGATAGGGGAGGGTTTCCACGAAATTGCATTTGATAATTACAACATACCTCAAACCCCCAGTCGATCAGGTCAGTCATTTGGGAGACAACCCAGCTTTGAGGAAGAAACTCGCACGTACACAAACCGTGAAACGCCCGCAATTAGACATCCAGTAAAGTATAGTGAATTTACACCACCTACGGTCGCGTCAAGGCATGCCGTGCAATCTAGTTCTAATGAGTATACGAATAGAGGTAACAGGATGGATGACCGAAATAATTTACGAGTGTGTTGGAATTGTCACGATCCGGGGCATGGATTTATTGATTGCAGGACTCCCATACAGCGTGTTTTCTGCTTTGGCTGAGGTCGCGAGGGAATTTTGAAACCCAAATGTCCGAATTGTCAAGCGAGAAACTTGAACAGGAATGCGCTTCCCACGGGGAGGTTGCGTATTCCTCCAGGCACTCGTTCCTCCCGACCCGAGATGACAGACGCGGCAACCAATATCGACCCGGAATTTCACCGAACACGATAAATCCTTTAAATTTTCCTTCAAGCAAGCTCCCTACCATCAATTGCGAATGTGATTGTACTCTATCGGCCCGCAGGCGCTCGGTATCGCGCTTCCATCGAGCATGGAAGTATTTTGCCAATAGGCGATGGTTTCGTAAAGCATGTGTCGACACTATTCTGACACCGCAAGGAGAGAACCGTCCTTTCGCCATTATATCCATCAAAGAACGGGAACTTCAAGGGTTGTTGGACAGTGGTGCAAGCGTCAGTATCCTGGGAGCAGGAGCTTTGGACTTGATAGCAGAACTCAATCAATACATGCATACCATGGTATCAGGTGTTCAGACAGCGTCAGGTCATAGGGCTTCTATTCTGGGATATGTTGAGACCTTGGTGAAATTTAATTCGAAATCACGTCTGGTTAAGTTCTTGGTCCTTCCATCGTTGACCAACCCATTATATCTCGGAATGGATTTCTGGGACACGTTCAAGATTACACCGACTAAACAGGCGACGGTTGCATCTCTTTCTGAAGTCCCGCGGCCTTTCACATTCTGTCTTCTGAGGAACAGTCCCGATTACAGCGTGATATACATCACTTTCCCTCTTATAACATCAATGGCTTGGATAACACTACTTTAGTCTCCCATCATATTAACACCGGGTCCGCCAAACCCATTAAACAGCGGCATTATTCGGTGTCCCCAGTCATACAGAAACTGATGTATGATGAGCTAGATCGCATGCTGTCCTTAGGAGTCATTGGGGAAAGTAGAGGCGCTTGGAGTTCACCAGTCACGCTTGTACGGAAACCTGGCAAAGTACGTCTATGTTTGGATGCCAGACGACTGAATGAGGTAACCCTGAAAGATGCATATCCATTACCTCTTATTGAAGGCTTATTGGCGCGTTTGCTGTCCACTAAATTTATTACGAGTTTCGACCTTAAAGATGCCTTTTGGCAAATACCGTTAGATGCACAATCTAGGGAGAAGACCGCGTTTACCGTTCCTGGCCGCCCATTATATCATTTCACAGTGATGCCGTTTGGTCTATGTAACGCTCCTCAGACCATGTGCCGACTAATGCACAAAGTGATTCCTCACGAGCTACATGACAAGGTGTTTGTATATCTCGACGATCTGCTTGTCACTAGCTCTTCTTTTGACGAACATTTGGATCTACTTTCGAAGGTGGTGCAGCTGGTTCACGCAGCTAAATTGACCATTAACGTCGAGAATAGCAAGTCCATACAGCGAGAGATCAAATACCTTGGATATGTGGTTAGTGATGGAATCCTCAAGGCGGATCCAGAGAAAATCTCCAGAATTGTAGGCTACCCTACACCTAAGTCTGCAAAGCAGGTCCGGCGATTCATGGGAATGGCGGGATGGAATCGGCGGTTTATCCCCAATTTTGCGGCAGTGTTATCAGCCCTAACGGATTTGCTGAAGGGCAAGTGCTCGTTTCAGTGGACCGACGCTGCTAATAATGCTTTCTCAGAGATTAAAAGACTGTTGATTTCGGCACCAGTATTAGCTAATCCCGATTTCTCCCGAAGATTTTTCATCCAGTGTGATGCTAGTGCCCCCGGGATCGGGAGTGTCCTGTTCCAAAAAGATGATGATGGTGGAGAGCACCCAATCGCTTTTATGTCTGTAAAGCTTAACGCTGCGCAGCGCAACTACAGTGTTACTGAATTGGAATGCTTGGCTGCGGTGCAGAGCGTTAAGAGATTCAGAGCATATATCGAAGGGTTGCCTTTCACCATTATCACTGACCATGCTAGCCTTAAATGGCTCATGGGACAGCAGGACCTCACTGGTAGATCGGCTCGCTGGAGCTTGAAACTGCAGTCTATTGATTTTAACATCGAGCATCGTAAGGGAACTCACAACGTCGTTCCAGACGCACTATCGAGAGTTTGCGGGTCGATCGAAACAAGCCAATCTCTAAGACATCACTTGCCTGAGCACTACAGGCTTGCTGAGGTAATCGCTGATACGGCATTCCGAGCTCCTGAGTATTTTGACCTCATTGCCCAAATTGAAAAGAGCCCTGATGATTTTAAGAATGGGCACGTTAGGGAGGGACGTGTGTTCATTACTACCGGAACACACCATGACTTGTGCACCGATATACCTGGAACAAAATTATGGGTCCCTGAGAGTGAACGAAAACAGTTGATCATGCGGGCACATGATGATCCTTGGGGGTCTCATTGTGGGATTCGAAAGACTTTGGAGCTACTGCAAATATATTATTACTGGCCGCAGTTGAGGAAACAGGTTAAATATTACATTTACTCCTGAACCGTTTGCAAGCAGGTCAAGCCTTCGAATAGTGCCATGAGGCCGCCAATGGGGAATCAGCGGGAAACAGATAGGCCATTGCAACGACTGTTCGTCGATTTCATATCCTCCCATACCCTCGTTCGAAGGCAGGTAATACTCAGTTGCTCGTGGTGCTGGATCATTTCAGTTATTTTGTATGGCTCAAGGCCGTACCCAAAGCCACATCGGAAGCAGTCGTGAAGTTTCTAAAGAACGATATCTTTTTGACTTATGGGGTACCCGAGTTTGTGCACTCGGACAACGGTGTACAATTTACATCTAAATATTTCAAAACTTTTCTCCTTGAGTACGGAGTCCAGCACATCACTACCCCCTTCTATTCACCGCATTCTAATGCACCAGAGCGTATCAACCGCTCCATACTTAATGCCATTCGCGCCTACGTCGATGATGATCACAGGAATTGGGATGGGCTGCTGGTCGAATCATGTGCAGCATTTCGAAATGTTGTTCAAGAGGCGATTGATTGTTCACCTCATTTCCTTTTGTTCGGTTTTCACCGTATCCAGCATGGCGACGAATATTAATTACTCAGACAAATGCAGGCATTGGATGATGGAGAGATAGAGCTCTGTCTCCACACAGACAGGATGCGGTGGATGCAGGATAGAGTGAAGGCTAAATTGGCTGAAGCTCATGCTAGAGGAGTCCGGGTGTACGATCTCCGGAGTCGCACAAAAACTTTTATCCCTGGTCAGGTAGTCTTCGTACGGAAATTTACACTCAGTAGCGCTGTGGATCGACTCGCAGCTAAACTTTCCCCTAAGTTCCTAATGGCTTTTGTGCGAAGGAAGTTAGGTGAAGTATCCTATGAGCTTGCTGATGGAAATGGAAAAACAATAGGTGTCTATCATGCCCAGGACATTAAACAGTGATGGACTAATGAAAATTACCCGGCATTTGAGGACTCTTCTCAGGGTAGGTCGACCCCACGATTTGTGACACATTTAGCAATTGTACATTGACTTCATATGGCCGAATAAATGAAAGAACAATTGGAGTTAGTTTACAAATGTTCACCTTTTCAAGTGGAGGAAAAAAAAGAACTGATAAATCTGAATTTGCCTCCGATAAAACGCCAAATTCGAATAAAAGTACCAGTCATATACAGTTCATCTTACCAACTATCCAATACGACGCGATGAAGTAGCTCAAAATATACTAACGCTATTAGATTTATTTTACCTTGTATTGTTTTCTCCATTTCGCTAATAAGTTACAAATAAATTGAATTTTAATGATGCCAAATCGCCCCTTGACACACAAATCGTAGGCTGATAGTTGATTCCTGTTTTAAAACTAGTCGGTGACCAATCAACAAATAAAATCGAGTTTTTTCGATTTAATATCTTGAATAGAGTTGTTTACCTCGACGGGAGAAACATCTCCGCGGTAAAGTAGAATACAAGACATGTATTTCCCTCGAGCAGGAGTACACTTCACCTAAATAAGATAAGTTATGGATCTAGCAAAATTTGATTTTAAAAGGGACCAAAAGAAAATACTATTATACCAGTTGGTTTCCAAGTTCGAAACACTGAAGAATAATTTGATGTGTTGTCGAATTTTCGAAAATTGATCGGTTTAGAGAAACCATCGGGGCGTATGTAGCCAGCGGAAGGTGAATTCTCCGATACGGAATCAAATTTGTCTGTATTTCATTGAAACTAACATTGACGGCACCTTCGAAGCGGAGCGGAGTTGTGATTGCGGAGACAACTTAAACAATGATTCTTTTCAAAATAATGTAAGTAAGATAATTTATATGCAGTCTAGAAGCGCCTATATCATACAACGCTTCGTTGCCCAATAGGATCGACGTATTTACATAGTCCATTGAAAAGTGTGACAAATTAAGCACTGTACTTTGTCTAAAGCAAAAACAAAAAAACAAAACAAATAATAGTATATAGTTTGTAGCATTTATGGTACTCACTACTCTGTATATTGAAGGTGCTACAGGTATGCCTCGACGAAGAATTGAATTGTCTTCGATGTCCTCGATTAGTAGACTCGAGTTGTGGAGCATTTGGACAATCTCGCTGATGATCCGGAATTTTTCGTCTGGAATCTGAAGCCAGTGGTTATTAAGTGCCAAATCGAGCTTCGCACGGAATTGCTTGCCGAACACGAACCGATTGACAGTAAATAATTGAAAAACGTCAACATTCTGACAGATGAAATGTTCCGTCAATAGTACTAGATGAAAAATGTCCCATCAGCTGGTACTTGTTTTCGGGACTGTACCTGGAATTTGGGCATGCCCTAAGGTATGGAATAGATAGGAATCACGCTAGAGGGTTTGGAAGTGAACCGCTCTTGCGGTGAAATGTAAAATTTTTCGAAAGAAAGAATAAGGGGTCTTCTTTGTTGGAACGTTGAAAAGTGCGGAGGTTTTTGAAAAAGAGAGCGTACAGTAATTAGTGAAAAATTTTTGAAAGATAAACTCAAGAACAGAAAACTAAATTAGTGGCGAAGCAGAGAAGATTGTGTGTGAACTAAATAAATTCAAGAACGGAAAAGCTAAATTGGTTGCGAAGCAGAGCAGATTTTTGTGTCAACTGATGGTGGCGTTCCTGACAGTATCTGAACCCGTATAGATGTACCAGGAGTATAATGTACAAGGCTTGTTGAAAAAAAAACAAGAAATAGAACGAGGAAATAAAGACGGAAAGTTTGCTGAATCGATGACGGAGTAAAGAATGAATGGTGTACTGGAAATAGATTTTGAATGAACAAGATAAGTACTACATGTTGACATTCAAAAAAAATTTCCAGCTTGCAAATAATTCATTAGTATAAAAGAAAAAAAATACAAGAGTCCATGGTCAGAATTCACGTTAAATTAAATAAAGAAGATAAAATAATAACGGCACTTTTAACGACCTAAATAGGCAATATAAAAAGAATTATAAGTCCGTTTAGTTTTTACAGAACAGTAATTAAATTTTTAATAACACTTTTATTCGTTTTTGAACACCAAATAAAACGCGTGTATGCGATACGACGCCTTCTCTAACAATGTCTTTGTTCTCTTTATTTGACAATTCTCTCTACTTATTCTATTACAGCGACATCTACCCGTAGACTTAACAAAGTACATGTGGTGGATTTAAATTTGAATTTTTACAATTGTGATCTTACAGTTCGGCCGACCTGACAGTTGATCGACCTCGATCATCATTAATTTATCTAATATGATTATACTAACTCCTTCCGGTATCTACTTCTTTCCATTTGTGTAACCGCGCAGCCTCAACTATTCCATCATAAGGGCGTTGTGTCAATTGGCTATTTTCTACATCTGACACCCTATACCTGTCATGGGGTAAAACTTGCTTAATAACATAAGGGCCGCGGTACTTGGGTATAAACTTTTTATTCGTTCCTACAGTTACATCAACATTTCGTAACACCACAAAGTCCCCGACTTTATATTGCTTTACCTGGGTACTTCTTTTTTCATGATACTCCTCATTATACTGATGTGATTTTACAATAGCCTCTTGGGCTTCAGATCTTATTTTCTCGAAATCTCTTTCCACCTCTTCGTTGGTCATTTCCGCAATGAACTCAGTAATTTCATCAACTTCTGGACCTTTCTGACATATACCAAATAAAAGTTCACTCGGACTATAACAAGTTGACTTATGACGAGTGTTGTTTATGCTATATTCAGCTTTTGACAACATCTGTGTCCAGTCTGCATGCTCGATTGATTCGGTAATTTTACCTAACATACTTTTTATGACTCTGTTTACCCTTTCGACTTGGCCATTGGCCTGCGGAGACGCAACAGCGGTTTTAAGGTGTGTGACATTGTGGTTTTTCAAATACTCGCTGAATTCTAGGGATGTAAAACACATTCCTCTATCTGAGATAATCCGGCAAGGGCGACTATAATATTCAAAATATCGGTTAAGACAGGCAATTACCTCTTTAGTGCTAGTACTATTGACCGGATACAACTTGACCATTTTTGTAAAGGCATCAATGACTACTAATATGTGTTTCCTCTTGGACCTAATAGCTGGTAAGGGGCCAAAATGGTCAACATGCAAAGTATCGAAAGGTACGGGTTTCTTTTCTATACTATACAGATTTCTTTCAGATGACCTCACTGGAGCTGCATACATAATGCACTTAATACAGTTCCTTATGAATTTCTCCAACTTCCTTCGCATAGTTGGGAACCAATAATGACGTCTTATTTTTTCACACGTCTTTTCCACTCCCATATGGCCAATTTTCTCATGCATTAATCTCATAATGTTTTCTTCCATTTCTCGTGGGACATAAAGACTAAGATGGCCATCTTCAATCTTCCGAAATACTAATCCGTTTTTAAGTTCAAACTTATCAACAGGTCCAACTTCTAAAGCATCTTTAATTTTCAATATCTCAGGATCTCTGTTTTGGGTAATCTGTATCTGGAAACTGGCATCCCCTTCGTCAATGGAAGCAACTATTCGGCATCTGACATCTGGCTCATCAGGACCTCTGTTCTTATTAATAACTGCAGCGGAAATGTTGTTTATTGCGGTCTCTTTAGGCAAATTTAGCGACTCATGACAACGACTCAAAGCATCTACATGTCCCATAGACACGCCATGACGGTGTTCCAATGTGTAATCATAGGACTGCAGTTCTAATGCCCACCTAGCAATCCTAGGGTTCATAAGTTTCCTCTCCAATGTGAGTCTAACAGAATTACAGTCTGTCACTATTTTAAAAGGGACTCCTTCCAGATACACTTGGAACCTTCTTTACGAGTATATTATTGCGAGCGTTTCTGACTCGAAACTATGATATCGACTTTCAGCAGGAGAAGCAGTTTTAGAAAAGTACATAACTGGGCGAAACTTCTCATCTGACTGCTTCTGAAATAGTACTGCGCCAAATCGCAATGAGCTAGCATCACAATGCAACTCTGTCTCATTTTTTGGGTCATAAATTGGTAACACTGGAGCCTCAGTCAACCTATCTCTTAATTTAGTAAATGCCTCACAACATGCATCTGTCATCTCAAATGGCGTTCCTTCTCGCGTCAATGCAGTAAGTGGCTTAGCAATTTCTGCGTATGGTCGGACAAATTTCCGGAAGTATGAAAATAACCCCAAACAGGATCTTAATTCTTTAATGTTCTTAGGCATAGGGTAATCAGATATGGCTCGTAAGTGGTCACTACTAGGCTTAATACCTTCTTTAGATACCTGGTAACCTAAATAATTTAACTCTTCAAACACAAACTGACATTTGGATAATTTTAATTCCAAGCCTCTTTTATTGACTCGCTCTAACACCTTCCCTAGGACATCTAAATGCTCTGGTAACGTCTTTGTGGCAATAATAAGGTCGTCCATATAAACTATAAGTTTTCTTTCTTTAATGAAGTCACTGAATATCTCAGATATAAAGCGCTGGAAGACAGATGGGGCATTCTTCAGACCAAAGGGCATCCTTAAATACTCGAACTGTCCCTGTGGGACGACAAAAGAGGTGTACTTAACTGACTCGGGCGACATCTTCACATGGGAAAAACCCATTCTTCAAGTCAAGTGTACTAAAATAATTCTTATCCCCAAGAAACTCAATGCAGTCCTCTAACAAAGGTAGCGGATAATTATCCCGGGCCGTAATCTTATTCAAACCACGGTAGTCTACACACATCCGCATTTCCCCTTGCTTCTTTGGGACTAACACAACTGCAGAGGCATATGGGGACTCACTTGGCCTAATTATCCCTTTTTCCAACATCTCATCCAAAAGCTTCTGGACTTCGCATCTTTCCTTATAGGACAAACGCCTCGGAGCCGAGTAAAGGGGCGTATCATTTGACAATCTAATTGTCATCTGATAATCATAAGGCTCTATATCAGCTTTCAGCGGTTATATGTATTTACTTTGAATGATTGAACTTATACTATTTTTCTCGTCCACTGCTAACTGACTGCCTATGTTCAGATCAATTTCCGACATATTGACTAAAGGAATTTTATCTTTTGGCAACAGGTTTTCATCATTTAAATCATTGCTCTGTATGCAAACGGAACTCACTTCTTCTGACGATTGCTGACTAACTTTAACTGACTCTTGAACTGACGCAAAGGACTGTTTTCCCTTAACAACACCTAACACTATATCGGACGACGGCGGTGGAATACATCTATCTAGTTTTCCCCTAAATATTTTTCTCTTGACCTCTTTCACATAGCCCTTTGACGGAACAGTCTTGGCAAACCGTACTTTATTATTTAGACATCTTATTTTTTAACACCGGAAGAAAACATTGGGGAATCAATTGTGGTTCTAGGCAAAGTACACGGAAACATCAATCTATGCTTATTCTGTATATCATCAACTTTATTCTTAATTTTGCATAATTTTATTCTGAATATCTTGAGGAAATCCCTCCCTAATATTAATGGAAAATTAACAACTTCATTGTCTAAAACTAATAATTTGACTTTGTGCGTCTGGCTTCTAAACTGAATACGGCATACTACTTCATTTACGATTTCAATTCGTTTGTTTCCAATTCCCTTGAATCCAGTTATTTCACGTTTCGTAACTACCGAGCAAGGCATATCCTTTCTCTGAATAAAACTCACGGGGCTACCGGTATCGAATAAGGATAATAAATTAATTTTTTGACCACAATTTATTCCAAAAGTTACACTTACATTATTTACAGCGTGGACTGTACTGGCCTCTCCAACAATTGTTGCGTCATCTTCTTCATCGGCTCCTTCGTAATTCGCATTTCGTTCATATGTAACCCCAGCTACGAGGTCCCTTAGCAATCTGGGCTCCTTCCGCCTGTTTCGGCACTGCCGATGACTATGGCCTGTCTCCCAACATCGGAAGCACGAGTTCGCTGGCCTCTTTTCATACGGACATCTGCTTTGAAAATGACCAAAGGCGCAACAATTGAACATCTCGTTTGCCTTAGTGCTTCGGGGTCGTCTTGCCGCCTCCTCTCAACATCTGATGAGGTGCCTCGGCCTCGTGTCTGACTAGGCATCGTTTGTTTGGTTGTTGCCGTAACAATAGGCTTGCTAATTTGTCGTAGGGACCGCAAATTTGCCATAATCCTTTTTTCATGCGTATTCACCGCGTCCTTTAATGCTTCTAAGGTTTTACTATTTGCCAAGAGCAGAGTGGCATCTTCTCTTGGCAGCTGCATCCCATCTACTATCAGATTTACAACCTCCTATTCAGTCAGAATACTGCGGCGAGCCAATCCTGACATGATCAAGACATAACGGTACAGGGATTCTTCATCACGATTCCAACTCCTTCCCTGTAGGTGCTCTATAATATCGGTAGTGCTTACTACCTGACCAAATTCTCGGACTAATTCTTCCTTCAGTCTTCTATATGTGACTGCGGTGCTTCCACTTGCATAATCTCGTGCTGCCTCTGTCAGACGGCATCTCAATGCCATGAACTTGAAGACCTCGTTACAATCTATGGTCTTAAATATATCCTCGATATCAGCCAGGAATTTATGGATATCATACGTCGTTATCCGGGCTCCATTGAACGGCGGAACAATGTCCTTGATATCTTGGAGCGTCATTTTGGGCTTCGCTTCCACTGGCGGATCATTCACCTGGCCACTTTCTAAATTCTTAACCTCAGCCCTTAATTGCAAAATCTCTTGTTTTTTCCTTAACACGATTAATTCTAGATCGAGGTCAGCCAACTCACCCTGTGTTTTGTAGAACGTCATTTTCCCGGCTGTTGCGGCATTTCCAACCTCAATCGGTGACATATGGGCGGTGGGCCTCGACATCATTTTCTCCATAACAAATGGCGGAGTCTGAACATATGGAAACTGCGTCTTTTGTTTAGCATATGGCGGCGGAATATGATCGGCGGTTGGCTGGGGCATCTGAGCGTCGGACAGCGTAGCATCGGGCAGCGGTGACATTTCATTGACATATGGCGGCGGCGCTCATACGGCATATTGAAACTCTGGGGCGGCTTGTAACAGCATCTGGGCATCGGGCTTCGGTTGCAGTATGACATCAGCGTCAGACAGCGGCGATTCTACAACATCGTCATTCATCACTAATGGCAGCGGCATCTTCTCGGCTTCATGTGGCGGCATTTCGTCGTATGCTTCAAGCCTTTGTTCTCGCACCACAGGCAGCGGCATCTGGGCAGCGTGCCCTGGTGGTTCTAAGGCGTCGGGCTCCTGCATCGGTGGTGTCTCCTCTTCAAACATGCTCTCCAATAACTTTCTAAGCTGAGTTACCGTCGCAGTTGTCGGCACTTTCACACCACTGTCTTTCAGGATTCGTAATAACTCGGTTTTTGTTGCCGGCTTTTTCGCCATCGAACCCCACACCTGATTTTTAATAACACTTTTATTCGTTTTTGAACACCAAATAAAACGCGTGTATGCGATACGACGCCTTCTCTAACAATGTCTTTGTTCTCTTTATTTGACAATTCTCTCTACTTATTCTATTACAGCGACATCTACCCGTAGACTTAACAAAGTACATGTGGTGGATTTAAATTTGATTTTTTACAATTGTGATCTTACAAATTTGAGTTTAAAAACCAAGTATAATGATCAAAGTATTGATAACAGATACAAAAGATGGAGAGATATGGAGAAAAACAAAACTAACAGCAGTTTTATGAACGATAATATTAATAGTTGCTAAAAATAAGTCTTTGTTGTGGGTGTTCCATGTACTTAAATTTCTTTTTCTATTGTTGCGGTTATTTGAATTATTATTTCGTTATTTATCTGAATTATTGTTTATATGTATTTTTGGAATTATTTCACAATACTAATGAGAATGTTAAGATGGTTCATTAGAATATCATCATGATCTTTGTCTGTGCGTTTATTGTGAATTATTCTATAAATTTCTGTGAGGGTCGAATGTAATCTTTCAACAGTAGCATTACTGGTACTTTGTTGGTATGAAGTTCTGTGGTGGCTAATGCCATATTGCTTACGAAAGTCTTTGAATATGAGTGCTGTGACTTCGGCACCGGAGTCAGATACAAGTTGTTTGGGGATTCCGTGTAAACTGATATAGTGTCGTAAAGATTTGATAATAGTTAGACTATTGGCGACCCGAAGAGTGTATGCTGCAAGGAATTTTGGGAATTTGTCTGCTATGGTCAAGATTTCATGGTTGTTAATTGTATATATGTCGTTGTGTACACTAAAACCGCACTGACGTTTCGACACTTGTCGAAATATCACACACACCCACATAGCGACTAGAGCGCCTTAGAATCCTCGGAACTATATTAAATTATTTTTGATTCGCGCAGATTTTTGAATTTGTAATAACTGTACTACTATTGTTATAAAAGCTCGAAATGGTTAACAATAAAGAACATTCTTTGCTGGTAAGCCAAGATATCAAGCGGCGACCAAGCATTTTTAAAAGAAAGTATTGTCTTCCTTTTAAAGCAAGTTTTAGACTTTGCGTAGCTGCGGCAGGCACGCCAAGGCAAAGTCTTTGCTGAGAAAAAAACTTTGAGGCACAAAGACTGTTATATTTGCGTAGCGGCGACAGGCTCGCCAAGGCAAATAGGACAGATTTCTTTTCCTCTTATTTACTTTGGAAGGGCTAATTGCAGCCCAGCGTTCAGTGTCTACGACTGACCTTTTACATGGCGACCGTGACAGGACGGCGGACCTGAAAAATTTAAAGTCCAACCTTCCCAAAGAAGGAGGACCTCAGCCACAGGACGACCCGCGGATCATTCAGGCGCGAAAGGACGAAGCAAAATTAACAGCAGTTCCTTACCAGGACACTCGACGGAAGCAGAAGAAACGCGGAGGCAAAAAAGTGTATCTAAGGAGGCTCCGAGCGGCGCTTAGAAGAATAGCGACAGATGAGGACAACCCACCACCCTGGGAACGATAAGGAGAGCTGTTTGAGCAGATTGAAGAGATAACCAACGAATTGAAAAAAAATAAACAAACATAATTATAAAAACATGAATATATATACATACATACATTTAAAATCAATTGGTATAGCATGAATTAAATAAAATAAATAAAAATGAATTATTTTTGTAAATTATAAAAAAGAAAAAAAAAATAAATATATAAATGAAAACAAAACAAAAACAATATATATTTTTATTAAGATACCAAAAAAATCTATGGTTCATGGTATGAATATTTTTTAAAGAAGAAGAGCAAATTAGTGCCGTATCAAAAATTATAATAAATTTAAAAAAAAACTCCGGGTAGGGTATACAAAACTGATACCATCATAGAAAAATTACATGATATAGAAGATTTAAAGAAAAAAGTATTAGAAACAGAAGATAGTCCAGAACTGAAAAAAATATTCTTGGACAAATATAGTGTACCGAAAGGATTATTAGAAGAAAAATTAGAACAAGCAGTAGAAAATAAAATGGGAACTTTTAATATAGAAGTAGCATTAAAATCAATACCAACTTTCAATGGAAACCCAAAAGAGGTAGATGCATTTTTAACCATAGTTGGGTTACTAAATGAAAGTCTGAATGAAGAAGGAAAATTGAATTTATTAAATTTCGTTAAAAATGTAAAGTTAGGAACAAGCGTAAAAGTACAGCTAAGTACATTAGAAATAAACAATTACTCAGCACTAGAAAAACATCTAAAGAATAGGTACGAAAGTAGGAAAACTTTACAGCCAATTCACACGCAATTATCTCAATTACAACAACGCGGAACTGTAGAAAAATATGGAGAAAAGTTGTCTGAGCTCATTAGTGAATTGAGTGATATCCAAATAAATAGCCTAGGACAAAATACAACAGTACAAGAAAAGGCAGAGATAGTAAAATCAAATGATTCTTACGCGCTTACAATTTTCAAGAATGGATTAAATGAAACTCTTAAGCCTACTATTTTTGCTGCACAGCCTAAAACATTTATAGAAGCGCTACAGATCGCAACTGAATTTGAGACTAGTAATAGAACACCGGAAAATATAATGTATATTAATAGAACACCGAATTATAACCAACAATATAGCCGTAACAGTAGAAACACATTTAATAATAATAACACGTCACATAGCTATAACAATAATAGAAATTACGGCACGAACCAGAATAGAAATTATAGAAACAATTATAATTCGAGACCAAGTGAAATGAACAATTCGAATAATTACAGAAATAACAGAAATACCTATAATAGTAGAAATAACGAGTTGAATCAAAATAATACTTAAAGAAATAACAATTATAGAAATAATAATAATAGAAACAATCACAACTCAAGGGGTAATGAAGTAAATCATCGAAACCTCAGAAACTACCATAACAGCAGGCAGAACTAATAATGGAAATTTCAACGATAGGAGACAACGAATAAATATAGTCCAGGGAAACGCGACGAGCCCGGAGACCAGCGACAACGAAAAATAAAAGTTGACCCCGGGACCAAGACAGAAAAAATATTATTACTTAACAGACAGCTCGAGAATTACGTCTCAATTTACTGCGAGGATAATAGAAAATATTTAAAATTATTAGTTGACACTGGAGCAGATGTGTCACTATGTAAAGCAAGTGCAATTCCGGATGACCAAATCATAAATGAAGATAAAAGATGCAAATTTTCCGGAATAACAGAGGAACAAATACAATCGATTGGAACAACTAATTTAAATTTGAGTATTGATGGAAATAACATCAATTTTCCATTTCAAATAGTGGAAGCTGATTTTCCTATTCTTACGGACGGAATATTAGGAAGGGCTTTTCTTACCAAAAAATTAGCGAGAATAAACTACGAAACATACACAATAACAATAAATATCAATTATGAAGACCATATTATACCCATCGCTACAAAAAACATAGAGTTACAGTACCACCAAGGTGTGAATACGTCTGTCCCATCGACATTAACATAGAGGAAGATAGTGTAACCACTAACAAAGAAATGAAACCAGGAGTCTATATAGCCAGTTCAATAATCCCAGTAGGAGGCGTAAAACACATTAAGATATTAAACACAAATGAAAAAGAGGTAATACTCGAAAATCTTAAAATTGAAACTGAACCATTAAGAAACTTCAAACCATGTGATATGAGTAAATCAGTAGTCCGAAAAATCAAGGACGAACACAGATTTAAAGACATATTAAAACATGTTAAAATAAATCATCTAAATGCGAAAGACCAGAGGGGTCTATTAGAAATTCTCAGAACATACTAGCATATATTCCACTTAGATGGTGAAGCTTTATCCACAAACAACTTCTACACTCAAAAAATACAAGTTACAGATACCACACCGACATACATAAAGAACTACAGGTTACCTCATACACATATTAACGAAATAAACAAAGTACAAGAATTGTTAGACAGCAATGTCATCGAGGACTCAACCAGCCCCTACAACTCACCACTACTTCTAACACCGAAGAAGAGTGAACTAGGCGCAAATAAATGGAGACTAGTGGTTGATTTTAGAGCACTGAATAAGAAAATAGTCAACGATAAATTCCCTCTAACAAGACTAGAAGATGTTCTAGATAGCCTGGGGAGAGCTAAATACTTCTCTACTTTAGACATGACAAGTTCATTCCATCAAATAGAGCTTACGAAAGAGTCACGACCATTGACAGCCTTCTCAACGAACAAAGGGCACTATCAATTTAAACGACTACCATTCGGTTTGACAATTTCCTCAAACAGTTTTCAACGCATGCTCAGCATAGCTCTGAGTGGACTGGACTCAGCAGCTTTTCTATATGTAGATGATATAATTGTTTTCGGCGGCAGCTTAGCACACCATAATGCAAATTTAGTACGAATACTTGAAAGATTGAAAAAATATAATCTTAAACTAAATCCTAAAAAATGCAATTTCTTGAGAAGCGAAGTGGTTTACTTGGGACACCTAATAACCAAGGATGGAGTTCGCACTGACCCCGGAAAACTAGATACAATCAAAAAGTACCCAGTACCAACAAATCCAGACGAAGTCAGAAGATTCGTCGCATTCGCCAATTATTACCGTCGATTCATTCCCGACTTTGCTAAAATAACAAAATGTTTAAATGACCTGCTAAAAAAGAAAGTTGAATTCAAGTGGACACAGCAATGTCAAACAACATTTGAATTACTCAAAAGCAAACTAATGAATGCACCAATTCTACAATACCCGGACTTTAGCAAACCATTGATAGTCACAACGGATGCATCAGACTATGCATTAGGCGCAGTACTGTCACAAGGTGACATAGGACAGGACTTACCTATAACTTATGCGAGTAGAACCCTCGTCAAACACGAAATAAACAAATCTACAATAGAAAAAGAATTACTGGCGATTCATTGGGCAATAAATTTCTTTAAAACCTATCTTTTTGGAAATAAATTTACAGTGGTCACTGACCATAGACCACTCATATCGTTATTTACACATAAAAATCCGTCATCAAAAATGACACGCATCAGAGTCGATTTATGTGATTACGACTTCGAAATAATATACCGGAAAGGAAAAATGAATGTCAATGCGGATGCACTATCACGCATCAAGTTAAGCTCAGATACATTAAAAGAAATGATCCCGAAACAAGAACATAGTACTAAGAAAAAAAACATATTAGCAGTCACAAGAAACATGACCAAAGAGAAATACAACACACCAACGATAGAAGCACATAAACCAAACTATAACACAAAGTTTAATGAAACTTATATATGGAACAGCGAATTAATGGCTGACATAAAAAATTTAATAAATTTAAAATTTGAAACGGGGAAAACCACATCGATAAACATCGGAAATAACCAAGTTACAGTTGAATGCAGTGATAATCCATCGGAATTATTTTCGTTACTGGAGAAGCTGACGTCACAAGTGACAAGGAGAAATATAACTAAGATATACTTAAAAGAAACCGATGAAATATTTAACATAATAGGGAAAAACGAATTCAAAGAGATATTCAATCAATTCCAACAGTGTGTTCAATCAAAAGGCAAAACAACTCTAAGAATTATAATATACAAACCCCCAAAAAGAATAACAGATAATACAATTTAAGTTGATAAATGATTACCATACAACACCCATAGGAGGACAGTTAGGTGTGAGAAAAACGACATTAAAACTTCAACAGAAATACATATGGAAAAATATGAACAAAATGATAAAAACATTTATTAACAATTGTGAAACTTGTGCTAAAAATAAACAGACAAAACATATAAACGAAAACCAAATTATAACAGACACACTTGCTAACACATTCGAAACAATCGTCATAGACACAGTAGGGCCACTTAGGTTGAGCAACAATTATAGATATATACTCACAATGCAGTGCGAATTATCAAAATATGTTATTGCCTATCCAATAGAATCAAAAGACGCTAAAACTATCGCAAAAACAATGGTTGAACAATTAATATTAAAACACGGCCTTTTCAAACAACTGAAGTCAGATAATGGAACTGAATTCACCAATGAGCTAATGGCAAACATTTGTAGTATGGAACTCGGAACAGTCGAACGTAACCACAGAGTTTTAAACGAATATTTATTGAACTTTACCAATGATTACGAATGGGATAAATGGGTACCTTACTATACTTTTGCATACAACACTAGCCCCTATGTAGACACACAATATTCTCCATATGAACTAGTATATGGCAGATTACCCCATCTACCTAAAGACATAGTAGAAAAAGACGAACCTATAAACAATATAGATAACTATGCAAATGAACCAAAACTCAGGTTAAAGAATAGTATTAATCTAGCACGAAAAATGATCGATAGAGTAAAGCAAGAAAGAAAAACTAAACTAGACAATTTTGCAAACCCATCAAACTTTAAAGTAGGAGATTTAGTACTAGTACGAAATATGAATAGAATGAAATTACAAAACACATACCACGGACCATACGAAATTAAATTCAGAGATGGCGTAAATTCAGATATCCCAATAAACAACAAATGTAAAAGATATCACAATAATTTGTTAAAATTATACAAGCCACAGACAAGAATCATAATGTAATAAACTATAAACATACAAATAAATATTTCCACAAACACAAAAAAAATAGAATCAAACAATATGTACACTATAAGTTAAAATTAAGTCAAAATAAAACTACAGAAAACATCAAGAAAAGAAATATATATGAAATTGCGAATTAAATAGAATTGAGTCAGTTATATGAAATTTATAAGTTTAAGTTATATGAAATTGTAATATATATGAAATTGCGATTAACGAAAAATGAATTAAATAGAATTAAGTCAGAACAAAATTAATAATAGCATCAAATTATATGAAATTGTAATGTGCGAATCTAAAAATTAAAATTGAAAAATTTTCTTTTCATACAAAAGAAAATTTTTTTTCCCAAAGAGAGAGGGTGTTGTGTACACTAAAACCGCACTGACGTTTCGACACTTGTCGAAATCTCACACACACCCACATAGCGACTAGAGCGCCTTGTCTGCACGCAGTGGTAAATCCTCGGAACTATATTAAATTATTTTTGATTCGCGCAGATTTTTGAATTTGTAATAACTGTACTATTATTGTGATAAAAGCTCGGAATGGTTAACAATAAAGAACATTCTTTGCTGGTAAGCCAAGATATCAAGCGGCGACCAAGCATTTTTAAAAGAAAGTATTGTCTTTCTTTTAAAGCAAGTTTTAGACTTTGCGTAGCTGCGGCAGGCACGCCAAGGCAAAGTCTTTGCTGAGAAAAAAACTTTGAGGCACAAAGACTGTTATATTTGCGTAGCGGCGACAGGCTCGCCAAGGCAAATAGGACAGATTTCTTTTCCTCTTATTTACTTTGGAAGGGCTAATTGCAGCCCAGCGTTCAGTGTCTACGACTGACCTATTAGAATGTCTGTATGCAAGGTGTCGAGTGGTTTATTGGATGTTGCAGGTGCCATGAATTTTACTTTTGCGGGATTACGGTCATATTTTATAATTTGACAGGTTTCACAATTATTGATTAATTTTGTAATTTTTTGTTTTATGAAAGGAAAGTAGAATTCTCGCTGAAGATGTAAGGTCGTTTCATTTATACCTCTGCGGTTATTGTTCGTATGGTAGTCATTGATAATTTGGTCTTGTTTGTCGCTGTCCGGAATGTCCTTGAGAATTTGCGTGCACCTTAGGAGCTTAAATACCCGTGACTGGGAAAAGAAATTTGAGTAAACATTTTGGACTGTTCTAAATATGTCGTCATTACAATAGATTGCGTTGAGTCGATTGGGTGCAAGAAACTTTTTTAACACGTCAATAATTTCCGATTGTGAATTGGATGCTATATGAACAGTTCTTCTTTGTAAAGGTAATTGAATTTGATCACGGTTCCCTTCTTGTCTATAAATCAGCATAGACAACGTATATCATTTCTACAGCATCGAAGCCGAGCATATTGAAACGGGAAACTTCGATCGTTTTGCGGAATCAGCCTCCGAAAGCAGAATCAAATCGGAAATGTTTTTGCGGGATGATTAAAATTGAACAACTTTTTATTAACATTAAGAATTTTAATCTACATTGAAAATTCTATTTTGACAAAGTGGTTTCGAAAGTATGCACTGTTTCTCATCAGACACCAGCACACAGTGCATACTTGACTGGCGTGACCACTTGCAGGTGGAAATCATTACATTTTTATTTATGCTAGTTGTGACAAATTTTAACATCTCCGACTTATATCCATGGATATAATTTTACTTAGTAAAGGTAATTGAATTTGATCACGGTTCCCTTCTTGTCTATAAATCAGCATAGACAACGTATATCATTTCTACAGCATCGAAGCCGAGCATATTGAAACGGGAAACTTTGATCGTTTTGCGGAATCAGCCTCCGAAAGCAGAATCAAATTGGAAATGTTTTTGCGGGATGATTAAAATTGAACAACTTTTTATTAACATTAAGAATTTTAATCTACATTGAAAATTCTATTTTGACAAAGTGGTTTCGAAAGTATGCACTGCTTCTCATCAGACACCAGCACACAGTGCATACTTGACTGGCGTGACCACTTGCAGGTGGAAATCATTACATTTTTATTTATGCTAGTTGTGACAAATTTTAACATCTCCGGGAACCGTGATCAAATTCAATTTCCTTTACTAAGTAAAATTATATCCATGGATATAAGTCGGAGATGTTAAAATTTGTCACAACTAGCATAAATAAAAATGTAATGATTTCCACCTGCAAGTGGTCACGCCAGTCAAGTATGCACTGTGTGCTGGTGTCTGATGAGAAGCAGTGCATACTTTCGAAACCACTTTGTCAAAATAGAATTTTCAATGTAGATTAAAATTCTTAATGTTAATAAAAAGTTGTTCAATTTTAATCATCCCGCAAAAACATTTCCAGTTCTTCTTTGTTTATTTTTGAAAAGCATTTGAAGTGAAGTTAAGGGGCTCTGTTGCTTTGTTCCAAGACCAATTGTAAGGAAAATTCATTTAAAGGTCATTCAGATATGGATATGCCGTCGTTCATATCTTCTTCATCAGAATGAACGGTTGCTCTGGTGGAAGATGGACTGGGTTCATTGTGAGGCTGGCTGGCTTCAGCTTCCTCTGTAGCGTTTATTTCAATTTTGTTGGGGTCAGTAATCTTTATCCAACTATTGAGTGCTCCCTTTTTGTAGGCAATTTCATAGTCAAATTCTTCTAACTTGAGTCTCTATCTGATTAATTTTGAATTCGGACCCTTTAAACTTATGATCCAAGCTGATGGCCTGTGGCCTGTGACTATTTTGAATTTCCTCCCGAAGAGATAGGGGCGAAAGTATTTAGTTGCCCAGACAATAGCTAGAAGCTCCTTCTCAATTACGGAGTGGTTGATTTCACTGTTGGTTAGGGTCCTTCTAGCATCACATATTGGTTTGTCACTGCCAATAGGTCCCTGAAACAATACCGCGCCAATGGCGTAATTACTTGCATCTGTGGTTAATACGAAGGGCTTAGTGAAATCTGGCTACTGGAGGATTGGATCATTCGTTAATAAATCTTTGCACATGTTGAAGGTTTTAATGTAAGTTTCATCCAGAACAATTTGTTTTCCTTTTTTGAGACACGAAGTTAAGGGTTTCGTTAATTTCGCGAAGTCCTTGATGCACTTGCGATAATATCCTAACAGACCTAGGAATGATTTTATCTCCTTTTGCGATCGGGGAATGGGGAAGTCTCGAATAGCTTTAGTTTTTTCTGGGTTACGCTTAACTCCCTCTGTGGCAACTACATGTCTTAAGAATGCGACTTCCTTGTGTAAAAATTCCGACTTATCAAGCTGGACTTTTAAGTTAGCTTCACGTAATTTCGCGAAGACTTTCTTTATGCTCCTGGAGCGAAGTTGAAAAGACAATTATGTCATCTAAATAAACAAGACACACCGTTCCTTGGAGTTCTTTAAGAACATTATCCATGACTCTTTGGAAGGTTGCCGGGACATTTTTAAGCCCAGAGGGCATACGGATGTACTCGTAGTGTCCTCCATCTACTGTAAACGCTGTCTTTGGGATATCATTTGTATTTATTTCTATTTGATGGAATCCATTTGCGAGGTCTAGCGTGGAGAAGTACATACATTTTCCCAATTTGTCCAGTATTTCGTTGATGTTCGGGAGCGGATATTTGTCGCTGATTGTCTTTTCATTTAATTTATTATAGTCGATCACTAGTCTCCACTTCTGTTTACCACTAGCGTCGAGTTTCTTGGGAACTATCCACACAGGAGAGCTCCATGGAGAGTAACTAGGGCGGATTATCCCTTGCTCGAGCCTAGTTGTTATTTTCTTCCTCACTTCGTCTTTGTGGATATAAGGATAACGATAGTGTTGTGAATAATAATATGTAAACACATACAAATGTCATTACATATTAAAAATATTCACTTTGTGATTTTAGCGCCATTTTACGAAAGTGGTGAGCACTTAAATTAGCAATAGACTTAACTTAGCGAAGACAAGAACCAATACAATTAATATTAAAAACAACATTAAAAACCCAATCCATACATTTAGTACACATATTTTTCACTTACTAATTTAACGAAAATGTTACTATTTAAGATCGGACATGAGAAAATAAAGTTAGTCTGTCTTGGAACGCCAGCCCAGTTCAGCGACCATGCAGACTGGACTAAATCAATAAGCCTAGTCTTTTTATTAATTCGGTGGCACTATTGTTTGTAGTCTTGCTACGCGGCGGCATAGTTCGCCACGCAAGATATACAAACATAGTGACCCATATTATAAAAGCCAAATATAATATAACACGGCATTTATAATATTACAATAGGATTTTGTGTAGATGGGAAAATCATCTGTCGTCCTTATTTGGTGCTTTACCTTGTTGGTGAGGGAAAGTTTATCGCCCTCTTTGAAGAATATCTCTTCATACTCTTTACAGACTTTGTATAAAGTTTGTTTCTCTTCGGAATTCAAATGGTCCACCCGCAGAGATTCTATGATGTTACTAATTTCGCTATCTGAACATCGTATATTAAAGTAGTTAATTTCGGTACAATTTTCGTTGGGAAATTCTTCGACTTTAAGAGGTTGGTCCAGATAAAGATTTTTTTCATCGTTAGAATTGTTGACTACTTCTACCCAATTATACCAGTCTTGAGCAAGGTATACACCTTCTGGGATAATAAGTTCGGGATTGATTTTCGTACGCTTGATGTAGATGTCCCCATTTTGGATATCCACTGGAAGTTTCACTATATATTTGAAGCGAGGGGGAATAACATATTTACCGGAAGCAAAATTTGGTTTGAATTGTAAATGAAGAACTGAATTCTCTGTAGTCAGTATTTTATTCACAAGATCCACTTTGATTCCGCGTGATGTCATTGCGTCAAGTCCTATCAGTCCATCAAAGTAACCATGGAATTTAAAAGCGAGAAACCGTGTGAAGCCTGGTGTTTGGAATTCGTCAAAATTGGGAAGTGTTACCTCCCTGTTAACAGTATGTTTATTTAATATGGTGGTAATATTTATTGGCTTTATTTCTTTTACATCGTTCGGATGTATAAATTCTGGGTTCAAAAATGATGAAGAACCCGTATCTATAAGAAATTATAATGGTCTACCAAAAGGAGAAGATATATTTATATACGGGAGAATGAGTCCATGTTTGTTTACGTCTAAGTATCCTGTCGATTTTCCGAGGCAGATTGTGGAAAATTTTCATCTATTTCACATTCTCTTGTTTAGTAATTATCGAGGTTTAATACGTGTGGGAGTTCTGGATATGAATCGGGTATATAATTTTCATAGATATTGGCATAAGCGTTAATTTGTTCTTCATTAGAACAACTGTTTTCGCTTAAGTTAAATAGTTCTTTACTTCTAAAATTCGGCGGACGAGTGGACCTGAAAAGTTATTACTATTATTGTTATTGTGGCGAATTTGTGGATTTGGCTTAAGGTGGTATGATGAAGTATCCATTGGTTCAGGTTTTGGTCTGTTCTGCTGTTGGGTTTGGCTGAAATAGGGGTTTTGCTGGAAGTTATTCCTAAATGGTTGGCTTCCAAAAGGTGTATTAATCTGTTGACGTTGAAATTTAAATGGTCTGGTATTTTGCTGGAACGGATTTGTCTGAAAATTGAATTGTTGCCGTGGGGGATTGTTCGGAGTTCCTAAAGGTTGTTGTGAAAAGTTGAAGGGCCTAGTAAAATTCGGTTGCGTAAAACTAAATTTATTCTTTTGAGGATAAGGCAAGGATTTATGTGTGCTAAAAATGTTTTGTATAGGGGGTCGTGTATTTACTCGCTGGTAAAATGGATTAACTTGATTATTACTTAGTAGTTGCTGAGAAATTTTATTGGTTTCCGTTCTGGAGTAGAACATATTTTGTTCTTTTATGCAAAACGAAAATGCTTCGGCCAATGATATAGGTTTGATGGCACGAATTGTTGAGCCTAGAGGCTCCCTAATACCTGAAAGAAAGGCATTTAAACACATTTCAGAATATAAAGACTTTTTCGCATTAATCACGCAAGCGTCTCTTTCATGGATACTAACATGGTTTGTTAAGCTGGCAAGTATTTCAACGATTTCGCTGTAAAATTTTTCAATAGTCTCTGTCGTCTCGCATTTTATGTAAGTCACGTATAAGTGAAGTCTCGTTCCGTTTGTCCGCGTACTGTAGTATAAGATGTTCTTTAATCGTATCCCAATTAAGTGGCGTTCTATACATATTAACACGTTCCCTGTCCTGAAAAAAACAAGGAAATTGCTCCGCAAGTTCAAATTACTTTTTGCTGAAATTTGTTCTTATATGATTCTACAAACACCCCAAGCATAGAAAAATATTGATAAAAAAATAGAAGTATGTAATTCTTCCCTGAAACACATATGGCTCAGGAGCGTACACAGACTTTTTAGCCGCTGCACGCTCATGAGCCATATGTGATTCAGGTAAATGTTTTGCTTTTTCTCTTATTTATTATTAAAAAATTTATTTATTATACACATGAAAACAATACATATGAAAACGTCATAACGAAATTAGTTAATTTTTGTCATTTGAAAATAATATTTTAGATAGTAAAACTCGACTTGATGCACCTCAGCCGTGAAGTTTTACCGCCAGAGGGCGAATGCGTCGTAGTAGGGGTCAAAAATTGAAGAAAAACTTACAAAATTATACAAAAAATACACAAGAAGACAACACACTTGAGAAAAACAAACAAAAAACAAAAACCACCCCAAAAAACAAACACACAACCACAAAAACGCAAACATACCAGCCATACATCTATCGGCAAAATTCAACTAACGGCTATTTGGTGCATCAAGTCGAGTTTAGCCTTTTAGCTCTGGCATGTTTGGATGTGCCAATGTCACACTGCGTAGAACTGCGTAAGCCGATTGTTGTTCCTGTGAGTGAGTGTTTTTTTTTCTCGCGAAAATGCCTCCCAAACGGCCCTCAGTTCCTAGAAAAAATCTTACTAGTGAAGACGTGCGACTTATATTGGAAGAAAGTGACTTTGAATTCAGTGATAACGAATCGGATTCCAGCGAAGGTAATAGCGGTGTACGAAATGTGCTAGACTCGGATGATTCTGAGGAAGATGATCAAGTATCAAGTATTTCTGCTGATGATGACCTTGACGATCCTGATTTTGATCCAGATGAGATTTCTGATGCACTTAGTGTAACCTATGGCAGAAACTTGCCCACTGGTGACGATCCTGACTTTGATCCAGATGAGATTTCTAATGCACTTAGTGTAACCTATGGCAGAAACTTGCCCACTGGTGATTCATCAGATGTGATCCGAGATGTGCCTCAACCAGGACCAACCGAGGGTTTACAGCGAACCACATCCCGAAAATGGACTATTAGAGAGACCATGCAACTTACTCCACAAGAAATAAACGAAATAGATAAAAAAAACCGGATGGGATCAAGATATACTACCATTATCACGCCAGTTTTATGAGTGAGGTCCATCTATTCATATCCACGGCGATCAATCTGTAGCATCCATTTATCGTCAAATATTGACTGATGAAATTTTGGATCCAATGGTCACCCAAACAAATTTATACGCAACACAAATAAAACGGAAGCCAAACATACCAACCCATAGCCGACTGAATCGGTGGACAGATGTAACACGTGTGGAAATGCTAAAATTTATCGCTTTATACATGTTGATGGGCATTGTAAAATTTCCCACTTTGGAATCACATTGGAAACTAGATACAATTTATGACCATCCAATATTCCATGATGTGAATATGTCATACAATCGTTTCTCATCAATTCTACGTTGTTGGCACTTTGTCGACAAAGAAGCTCCGAGAGTTCCCCTGAACCATTTGTACAAAATAAAGCCACTTTTGGATCTTGTCATAAAAAATTCGAAAAACTTATTGACACCTGACGAATGTGTTGTAATTGATGAATCTATGATGCCATTCAGAGGGAGAATATCTTTTTGCCAATACAACCCACCAAAAGCTCACAAATATGGCTTGAAAATATATAAACTTTGCACAGAAGAGGGGTACGTTTGGAATTATGTTATTTACATAGGGCGCGACCCAGAAATTGCAGATCTGGATAGGGCAGGTAGTGTGGTAGTTCAGCTATGCGATGGTCTACTAAGCGCTGGAAGAATGATTGTGTGTGATAATTTCTACACCAGTGTAGGACTAGCAAAATGTTTACTGAAGCGAAAGACAGATTTATGCGGCACTTTACGAGTGAACAGAGTTGATCTACCATGGGCGATAAAAATAAAAAAGATTAAACCTAAAAGAGTTAAAAAAATAGTTGTTGCTCGTCAGAAAGACCACATAACAGTTATGAAATGGAGAGATAAACGCGATGTCTCAATACTTTCTACTTGCCATGACGCTAGAATGAAAATGCCTTCAGGCTACATGCCTAAATTGAAACCAAAAGTAGTGCTAGATTACAATGCCCGAAAGAAAGGCATAGATGTGTGTGATCAGCTTTCAAGCTATTACGACCCTAAAAGAAAATGGCTGACTTAATACAAAAAAATTATTCTAGATGTTTTGATTTGTGCATCAGTAACGAATGCAAAGCTGTTATTTCAAAAGCTGCATCCAGCAGGGAACAAGAAATCAACCAAAACCATATTACAAGCGCAGCAAGAAATTATCAAAGCTTTTTTATATGAATCAGATGGAATCGCAAAAGGAAATACGTCAGGAATACATTCAAGACCATCTATGAGTTCTATTACTAACCAGCACTTTTTAACCAAAATTCCAAGAAAAGATGATGGCAAAACTGTTCGCAAAAGATGTAACAGGTGTTACGAAAGCTTGAAAAATGATGGTATTATTTGGGAAATAGCTGCTAAGAAGGCAAAACGAGTATATACTGCGGGCTTGCCATGCAAAAAAGCTTTTGTTTGTCATGTTTCCAGAATAAACATAATAAATTATAAATTTAAAAGAATTGTGATTCTCTGAAAAAATAAAATAAAAAGTCTGGTACGTCCCGGCGCTTTTCTTTACTATATGATTGCCCTAAAACGTCCCATACTAAAACAGCCGAGTCCTGCTACGCTTCGCAGAATAATTCTCAATACAAGTTGTAGGTCTCCGCTGAGCCACATATGGTTCATAAACGTAGTTGTGCATTCCAAGTGCTCGTTTCCTGAGCCACATGTGGTTCAGCGGACAGGGAACGTGTTAAGGACCTCGTTGGCCGGTCCAACGATTTTATTCCTTATAGCACGTAAAAGTAACTGGCCATAACCAGTGCCACTTATAAACGAAATCATATCCAGTAATTCATCGACATGATCGATGAAATCATAGAGAAGTCGAGGATTCCCTTCAAATCTTGGGAGATCCTTTATCGCGTCAGGGATGTGAAGCGAATTAAATACGTCGACTGCTGTTACGTTACTGGTCTCGATTAGAGATGGGAAAAACGACTCAGTTTAGTGTGTCGACACACTTCGACTCACTCATTTGGATGAGTCAATCAGTGTGAGTCAATCAATTGTGTCAATTCGTTTTCGATTGATGTAAAATGTAGTTATGAAAAAGGATTATGCATATGATTAGTATTTTTTCTATTTACCGCTTATACATGGCCATGAAAATGCGACAAAGAAAATTAAACGCACAGAAAATTTCCCAGTATTTATTTTAATAAGTATCTTTTTTTTGTTTTGAACATTTTAAAAAGATTTTAAAATGTAAAGAAAGTGTCCAATAGCTTAGTTAACTATAGTTGATTTGAATTACAAATTAAAACTCTAGTCCGTCAGAAAATCCTATTTTCGCAGAAAAGTAGAGGAAATATGTATGTAGGTCTTCAATGCATGTTTTGGTCCATATTATAACTTGAGTCGGGTCGTACTAGGATTTTCACATACTAGGTATAACTAGTACAAGTACAAAAAAATACATGTTCCAAAAATACTAGCAAGTATTTGTTGAAGTATGCTATATATACTATACATATGATTTGCAGTGATGTAATGAAAAGGTATGATATGCCCTCCCCCACCCTCTAAACACAAGGTTCCCAAGCCAGAATGGTGATGGTGCAAGATAATCTTCAAAGGATACTGAGTCATTAGTCCGCGCAGCTTGTCCGTAACTTTCCAATGGTCGGCCATTTATTTGGCAAATCTTTTCGCCTAAAGAAAAACGATGAAATTCAATCAATTTAATTTGATTTTCATTTTATTATATGCATAAAACATCTCCTGTACTCGTTCAAATTACCAAAGTCAAAAAATTTACTAAGATAGAACAAACTAATCCTGTTGCCATCTATATGGCTTTTCATCGATCGATCTCTGATACCAAACTTTTCTTGGCTAATCTAAAACAGCCGGTTTTCCACTTCGCCTCACTGAAGCTTGAAGTTAAACGAAAATTTTATTAAGAAATGATAAAAATAAAATGTTTCGCCTTTTAAACATGCACACACTAGGGGGCCAACCTCTTCGGTAAGGCTGGATATGAATCCAGGGGCATCTTAACTCCTGCGGTCTTGTAAATTTTAATCCGGTAGGGTTGGAGACACACCCGTGGCGACCTGCAGTCACGAGGAGAGCCTCAGCACAGCCAGAGAAGCCAACTGGCGAACCACAAAGGATCTCAACCTTTTCCTCCTTAGCACTTTAAGTGCTACTTTCAGTTTTTCCAGACGGTTTTCCGGCGGATTTCATTTTGCCGTATCTTCGAAACTAGGCCGCTTTTTCACAGACTTGTATGAAAATTTGACCCGAAACAACTCAGAAAGGTCCCCGAATTCATGCTAGACCAAAAAAATAATTTTGGTAAAATAGGACGTTTTCAACCAATTTTCCCTATCAAAATTTTTTCTCGCCCTTAAAATGTCACTATTGTACTCTCCGACCATTTTCAATCATCGAAAGTGCCGTAAAGGCAGTTTTTGCCAAACTAATGCCAAAAAACCCCTTATTCCCCTACAAAACTGAAATTTTTGTATCGCCGAAATAGATCTTGGCCCGTTATGTCCCAAACCACTCTCATCCAAAATTGGCCGATTTTGTCCGATTTCAGCTACTTTTACCCTAACAACTTTTTGAATATATGAATAAAATACTTGCAAGTACGAAAATACTCGCAAACACTCGAACATAGTATTTTTAAATTTCATGCTAAGTACTGATTGTCCCAAAAGAATACCTGTTCCAGTATATACGCTTAATCTCTAATTATAACCTAACTATGTCTAAATTCCAAAATTTGTGAATGATAAACATTGTTACTTGTTATATATATATGATGCTAATCACATGAACATTTTATGGCTGCATTTCCTACAACATAAATGAGGAAAATATTTGCTTTCTTTGAAGTACTCCCCACTCACATTATTCTAAAACGTTACTCAGCGAAGAAAAAATCACTCATAGAAACATTTTTCGAAACGGTATATAATTGAAAAGTTTACCATTTTAAATTTATCAATGGTAAATGAATTTATATACTAATGATCAATTAGAAACAAATTTTCACAAGTAACTTATCTAAATACACTGAACTTCACTGCATCGAATTGTGTGAAATGTATACTGATTTCAATATACACTTCAAGAGATAATGAAAATCAAAAACTTTTTTATTTGAATTATGAACCCATTTCAACTCCCAGATATGACAAATAATTACAGCGATAATCATCCAAAAAAAAAAGCGGGCAAACCCGACCATTTTTATTTCGCCCATTCTCGTATTTTGAGGTTTTTTCTTCATCAAAATATAATTGTTTCTGAAAATGTGCTCGAATATCCCTATCCAATATCTATACCTCTTATACTTCATCAATATCCTTAAAAAACTTCATTTCGATCGGACATCGCATTCGTGAGATAATCTCACTTCATCCAATCACAAAAAAATTTAGAGAGTCTACAGGAAGAAAGTTTCAATAAAAATCTTCATCATATGCACATATAAAGTGCACATATGTTCTTCCGCGACGGTCAGTTTCGATCATCACAACCAGCCACGGCATGCTTGCACTGTACGGCATTACCTACAGCCTTTACGAAATTCATATCGCGGCACCGATTGACTTGCTCCTGTGCAAAAGTGTCGAGCTCATAATCAAGTTCGAGCTCATAAACAAACTCATAAGCACATCAACTGATTGCCTCGTTCGTGAGCTGTTCATCTCTAGCTCTACTGTGTGTACACAAACACACGTGTTGGGGCTAGTGATTGCTTCACCAAACGCTCAACTCCGACGAGCTCATAAACAAGCTCATAAGCACATCAACTGATTGCCTCGTTCTTGTGCTGCTCATCTCTAGCTCTACTGTGTGTACACAAACATGTCGGCCAACACACGTGTTGAGGCTAGTGATTGCTTCACCAAACGCTCAACTCCAACGAGATCCGTGAAAGGCTCCGCGGCACGGAAATCTTCGCGCAAATGACTGCATATGTGCAACGATTGACTCGCTCCTGTGCAAAACTGTCGAGCTAATCAAGTTCGAGCTCATAAACAAACTCATAAGCACATCAACTGATTGCCTCGTTCATGTGCTGTTCATCTCTAGCTCTACTGTGTGCACACAAACGTGTCGGCCGACAAGCTTGTTGAGTGCAAGTGATTGCTTCACCAAACGCTCAGCTCGCTCATACTGTAGTGATTGCTTCACCTGTGAAGCAGCTCGCTCAGTATAGAGTGTGTCGACACACGTGTTGGGGGCTAGTGATTGCTTCATTGCGATTGCTTCACTCACGTGTTACCCATCTCTAGTCTCGATCGAAGTCATTTCGTCTGAACAAGTATTTTCTTCGATAATCGATTCTAATTCGCAATTATTATTAACCCAACTTAAATCACAACCACTAGTTAAATCTAAAACACTTTTGTACCACTCTCGTGAAATTTCAAAAACCAATTAGTTAATTTTTCCCGAATATTGTCGAACTTCGGATAAGGACTTATTTTTCTTAAATTATTTTTTGGATAAAGGCATAGGACTCTTGTAAGGAAATGATAGTAATGATTCTTATAGGGTAATGTTCAATGATTCAGAATAATTTGTCCAAAATTAAACCCACTTACATGCAAATAATAACCATTTTATGTATGGTTTCGATCAATTATCCAATTGCACCTTTGGGAACACTCACTTTCGCGAAACCGGCGACCACAGAAATTAATTTCACTAATCCGGTGAAAATAATGCTGCAAATTTCACTAATCCGGTGAATTTCGGTAGTTTTTCGTTCCAATTACTCCGCCGCGTCAGTAATCCTTTGGCAATTCACGGAATTTTACAAAAGTACTGCTACTGGATCACTTGCCGCCTACGAGACTGCGCCAATTACATTTACCGAAAATATCAAAACCGACCGGTTCATGAGCCAAATATGCCCTTTTTTTAAACCCGCAAAAACATGTGAACATTAGTACCCATACAGTGCATGAGCGAACGTATGCCAAGTCGTATCTCATCACCACTTTACATCGGACAGCTCGTAGCCACAATTGAGCAAAGATGCCCAATGTGCATGCCACTTATCTAGCAGTTTGGATAGTTATGTTTGGGTGCAACATATGCTGCGTGGTTTACCTCGGCGAATATGAATCGCCACGTAAAACAGAGACTGGTTGGACCTATGGTTTGATGTAGCAAATACATATTGGCCAAGGTCAGGCGAAAGCAGCCAAGCGTTTGGACGGCCCAGATAAGAGACTTTGACAGGACTCGTCCGCGCTTGTGCGACTTCCATTCGGAGTGGGCTTTGGGCACGAGTGAAAGAGATTTCGTGACGATCCGGCAAATGCCGTCCATATGTTGGCTCACAAGTAGTTGGTCTTGTTAGTATTGTTTCACTAACCAAAATGCTTAAGAATGAAATAGCTGAAGTTTTGCCCAAGATTATCAGCCGACACTTTAAGGCTAGTTCATTCCCATATTTCTCGATCTCAAGCATGTCTTCGACACTATTGATCTCGTAATTTTGCTTCAAAGTATGGAAAAGTATGGCTTTCGTAAGAACTTTTAATCGATAATAAATTACTATTTAAAGAATAATCAGATGGCAATAAAATAATCACACTGCATAAGTTGGAACGTTTTGTCAAAATAGGCATCCTGCAGGGATCAATTGGACCATTGCTATTTCTGCTGTATACAAACAGCGTTCATCGTATCCAGCTTTCTGTAAATTAGTATCTTCTTTGAGGAACCACTTTTTACAATCCGAAAGGAATGAAATATTTCTTCAATGGAAAGGAAGAAACGCACCTTTTATAAACCAGAAATATATGAAATATCTCTGAAGCATAACATTAATACGGATCCAAAACATCAACATACCGTAATGGAGAATATACATATCTTGTAGACTTTTCTCTGGTCACATGTCAATGAGGACAAAAATATACTTTAATGCAATGAAATGACGATGTGTATGAAGAAGTGATGGTACACACGGACCGTGCATACTGAATGAGAGATGAAGTAAGGCATAAGGAGGTAAAAAGTACTACACCATATTTACAAACCTATAATTAGTTGTTTTAATGTGTACCAATTTTTTCCAGCTTGTAAAAACTATTTTTAAAAAAACCGATTTTTCCTTTCGAAGCTAGATATATTTAATTTTTGTGACAGAATATATTTTATTCAGGGAATATTAATCTGCAACATGACATGATTTTTTCAATGTAATTTATAACGCATGCCGGGAATATTGTTATATACGGAATGATTGTTTCATGTTCAATTTAATTAACCCTAGGTTCATAAACATTTGTCGTACAGACCGCGCAAAACACATGTGTATCACTCATGCGTATGGATCACCGCGGTTTATTATGTGTCCATGGCTCAGAATAACTATTATTTTCATTGCTGAAAATTAATGATTAATAACCAACTTGAAATACTTAAAGTGTCTTGCTGCTCTTTTTATTCTATAAAACAAAAATCATCAATATAATAGGTTCGTCTGAGAGACGAATGTTTATGAATAGGGCAACTCCCATGGATGTTTATGAATCTAGGGTTATCATATAGTTGTTTCCAGCCACCCAAAATTTGAATTGCTATTTTAATTTGTGTGGAAATTACATATACGAACATTCAATTCCCTAAACAATAATGAGAATGGAAACGATTCAAGACCAGAAGTTATAGCATCAACTGTTTATTTAGTAATACTTACAACTTATCGGCATGTTTGCAGTATTGTTTCGTTGTAACAACCCATTGCAATTTGAAGGCGTTCCGTCTGGTATTGTGTTATAATCGGGTGTTGTGTTCTTGAAAAATTTCGTGATGGGGTAAACCCAGCTTTTCCCCATGTTTGTAAGGTCTGGCAACGCAAATTGCGGTAAACCATTCGCCGAATTTGCAACGCTTATCGGATCGAGTAGTGTCAACCCAAGTCGCATGTGACCCGACCACCCACGTTCATTTTTTTCAATTTCTAATAAGAATATTTCACCGGGAAGCAATGGTTTTTCTGAAAACGTCAAAGCGTTGGCAAAACTTGCCTTTCGAAGAGCAACAGTATTTTCTTCCAACAAGATTATGTTCACACCGTGATAAGGATGGAATCGCGACAGCATTTTACGCGGACAGGAGGTCATTATGTATTACAATGAAACTCTTGCAGCAGTTTTTGACAACTTTTTGCATCGGACACTGAAAAGACGCATTGATTCTGCAATTGACATTACTCGCTAATCCACGATCACCAAATAATCCAGAGTAAGCGTCAACCGCCTCAACACACGACAGTTCAACACAGTTCAACATGAGTTTTGTTCAGGTTTTAATGTTTTACTCAGTGAGGTAGTAGACTATGGAGTGGCCCTTCCTCAGAACAGAGAGATCTAAGGAAATGATATAACCAGTGAGATAGTAGAAATGGAGTAGACATGCCCATAAGATTTACATTGACCGCTGAGGCACACTGCGACGTCGTCTACCGCAGCCAGGCGCAGCCAAGCCGTCAGTTGAGTTGACTATATGGGTTTTCCATAGCAGCAAGCACACCAAGTCGCAGCTATGCGCAGCCAGGCGCAGCTCAGGTCGAAATGGATTCAACTTTTGTCGCAGCGAAGAGTTGCAATCAGCTGTAATTACTTGAGAAACGCGCGGGATTTGAAATGTATGCGAAAATGTAAATAGAGTTGATTTTATATCACACATTTTTTGAGGAATTCGAAAACAATTTTTATTGGTAATAGCTTAGATAGTTAAAAGTAAAATAAAAAGATAGTTAATAGCAAATTTGAAAGATAATTAATAGCAAATTGAATATAGTAATTTAAAATACTAGTTGGTAGATTACTGACTTCTTGCTTTTGGGATCTCTGATTCGAATCCAAGTTCGGACGAAAGCCCGCGAACCAAGCTTTGAGTTCACCTAGCTCTAATTAGGTACGTGGTTAATATCAGGGGTAAAGTGAGTCGTCGAATTCCACACTCGTATTCACATTGATTGAAAAAATTGTAAAGAATTATTTCAAAATGCAGTCAATTATAGATGCAGTGTTGGATGACGAGGTGTCAATAGAGATGCTGATAGCCCAAATGAAGGAGCGTCCGATTATTCATGAGAAGGCTACAGGCGGATACAGATATGTCGCTGTGGAATTCAAACTTCAACTGAAAATTCTTCTACATCACTGACACTTAGTCAAATCGGGTCAAATCCAAGTAGTTCCTCTTCAATTTGACAATGAGAGCGAAATTGCGTAGAGGCAGCTTTAACATGCTTTGTGCGCGAGAAGGTTGAAGGGGCTAATGGTGGAAAGTTATACCGTCCGTGTCCAGGGGTTGGATATAACCGTGTACATATACAAAATTCAGTGAAGCAATTTCACTACAAAGCTATGAATCTATAAATAAAACCATTCGAGAGCATAGCTACCCCTGATTTTCCCATTGGCTTCTCAGACGCCTTGGGTTCTCAGCTCTCGTAATAAACTTAATAAACAATCTGGATGCAAACTGGATTGAGATTGAAACAGTCGAATTAACACCTTTAAACAATCTATATACTCCCTACTGTTTCAATCTCAGTCCTAAACAAATCCATGTTGCATCTGCGGCAGCACTTATCAATAGAAAATAAAAACAAAACACCATGTGGTTGGTACTTGTCATGTGGAAAATACATATTGGCCGAGCCCAGGCGAGATCTGGCGAGCCCGAGTGTGTGGACGGTCCAAACGAGCGACTTTGACAGGGCTTGCCGGCGCTC
Source organism: Nemotelus pantherinus (assembly GCA_963978885.1). Lineage (NCBI taxonomy): Eukaryota > Metazoa > Arthropoda > Insecta > Diptera > Stratiomyidae > Nemotelus > Nemotelus pantherinus. The sequence goes on along the minus strand of OZ022264.1, from coordinate 133,646,030 downwards.
GTGCGACTTCCGATCGGAATGAGTTTTGAGCACGAGTCAAAGCGATTTCGGACGAGCTGTCAAACGCCGTTCACATGTTCGCGGTCTCGTCTGACTTCGGCTCGCCTGGTCTCGGCCAATATGTATTTGCCACATCAAAATCACAAGCAAATGGCGACCGTCTCGTAGTATTTCGATCCGGTTTTCGTGAATAGCTCGAAATATCTTCGGAAAGTGATAAGCGATTCGCGAATTAGTGCGGAAAGTGTGTGCGGATATTAAAATCAAGTGAAAAGTTAGTGATTAACTAAGCGAAAATATAAGTGAAACATGGGAAAACCGAAGTGTAGTGTAAGTGGCTGCAAAAGCAAATATGAGGCGAAATTAGGAAGAATTTCGTTTTTTTGGGTAAGTAATACCAGTGCATTAAACATATTTTATATGTTTTTTAAGTTTTGCGTAGCTTTTAGCTTAAAACGATTGTAAAATCATCGCTTTTATAAAGTTTACCTTGATTGATAAGTGACTGCCAAATTGCCATATGATTGCCCATAGTCGTAACCCATGTTGGAAAGATGGAAGCTTTTTATATGTGCAAAACGTAATATGTGAATTGATTGAATTAAGTAACATTTTGGGAAAAATACAATTTTTAGACTTGATATAGATGCATTCATCATATTCACTCATGCATCAGAGCCATTTAATATATTTTTAGCATATGTTAGTTGGAAAATGGTACTTCAGGGGAAACTGGTTTGTTGGAATTGGGACCTCATAAAAATTTCCAATAGAGTAGATAGATATATTTGATTTACTTGATAAATATAGTTTTTATTAGTATAAACTATAATTTAATTTCAACTATCTATTACATATCGAAAGTTTTAGATTGAGAGTAAAGTATATGTGGATTGTAAGCTACGCAATTAGTTTTTTAAATGACTTTTTGCTAAACTTATTTTGAACAGTCATCTATTTGAATTCTGACGTAAGAAAAGCGAAATTTTATGAATACTCTACGTTCTCAAAAAACTCGAATTTAGGTAAATATACAAAAAAACATCCAGTCTAATTAAGTTCGGTTTGATTAAGTATTCGTAATATATCTCTTTTCCGACTTTGTAACTCAAATAATTGACTCTGCAACATTAGTTTAGCAAAGAGTAATTGAAAAAATAATTGCATAGATTATTATCCTCAAGTACCTTACTTTCAAACTTAAAGTTTCTGTGCGGAATACAAACAGATTGCTAATATTATATTAAAGGTCACACTAATAAAAATTCGAAAAGAGAGCAGAATACACGCTATATACATATATTGAAAAACTCAAATATGTGTAGATTCTAGGGAAAAAGTAGTTTCTTGAAACTAAAACTATAAAACTCCAGTTTTCGACGGCTAGTAAAGTTTTGAGTTTATAAAGTTCAAATCAAGTAGTCAGCAATTGAGATTGAATATAAAAACAATTATCAGTATTGAGTACATATTTTCAAACACTTTTTAAATATTATGTTTGTAGGATCCCAAAAAATAAAGAGCAGAAGACAAAATGGCTGCAAGCGGTTGGCATACCAAAGGAGGTAGTACAAAAGGATACCAAAATGTGCTCTCCATTTTCTGGCTAGCGTGTTGGCAACCGTAAATATGTGATTGAAAATGCGATCCCACATATCAGAATTACCGCGGAAAATCCGGCTGTAGAGGAGATCGAAGAGGAACAAGTAAGTGAAAGTCCCTATATATCCTTTTAAATTTCCTCTCTTCGAATATGAACACATCATTGCTGACATTTGTTTATATGTTTTTAGGTGGTCGTGTGTGAAGATTTTGAAGTTATAAGTGGTGACGAATCAATGCAAAAAGAAGAAATGGTAGGTAAAGCATGATTAAATAAAAGATCTAACCATATTTTCATACCGACAGTTGACTTGGGACCCTACACCAGGCCCATCAAAAGGAAAAAAGGACGAAGAAAGCAGCTCGGAGTCCGGACCTGTGTCTGAAGTATTAATTTTGTGTCCATACTGGAACTTGTGTATACAGCTTTTTATATAATTTCAGTCTCCGGTGGAAATAATTAGAATGCCGTCATCTCCTTGAAACTCTTCCAAAGTGTATTGAATGATAAGTGGGTGAACTTCTTCGATTTTCCAGAAAAAAAAACGCTTTGACCTTGAAATTGCGCCTCCATTTACGCAATGCATTATCTGCCAAAGCAACATGAGAGTTTGCTGGTATTTATTGCGAGAGTGAGCCGTATGTGAGCAACGAAAAATCTAGCCTGAGTATGTAGTTGTCGAATCTTATCTTGCACCTCTTTCTGTTCCATGCGATTTCTTCCAATTTTCCAGGCTGACCAACAATACAATCTCAGGCCAGTTCACTGGATTTTTGGTCCGTATACATATACGGAATCCGCACGCTTGTTAGGAACTAACTTCTTACGCTGTGCAATGCCTCCTAGAAGTACGGGCCCATCGAGATATAAAACATTAAGAGTGGTGGTAAGGAAGCAGTCTGTCTCGAGGTCACCCATATCCACAAATTATTCCAATGCAACGAAATATCTTTCGGGGTGTAGATCAGTTGCTCGTTTTGGGGGCATTAATTTGGCGCGCATATTTGAAAAAAAGGGGAATATTAAAATTCAAAGATAAATATTCGTATATTTCAAGTTCGAAGGTAATCTGCACTCCACATCGTGGTCGGTCATTGTTCTTCAGTATTGATATTTGCCAATAAATTGATATATATGGCTTCTTTCTCTTTCAATTAAAATATTGGATTCTATATGGTAGAACGAAACGAATTTTATTGTTGAATTGTTGAAGAACTATATATTATTATCTTGCAACATTTTTATTAACTGCATTAACGCTATTTAACCACTGTACGCAGACTTATTAGAGAATTATTTTCATTTCATAACGTTTGCTTATTTGATAAATCTGAACTTTTCTATGCAAATGAGATGCTAAATTTTTTACTACCTCCCTCTTCCTTTTTGACCGGGCTTCGGACCAGCTTCGGCGGAATTAAAGCACTACGCAGATTTTTTTGGGCTCTTTTTATTTACATGAATTCATTCTTCTAAAATTAACCTGAATTTATGATAGTCGAAACCATGCCATTTTAATAAATTTCTTATTTTAACCTATATTAAAATAATAAGCAACACAAATTTTCCCACAAATTATCATTTCTTCTTTGTGAAATATACGCTACTATTAATCGTAGATTTTTTTCCTGCACGAAATTTATTTAGTTCGTACTACAATTTTTTTTTTAATTCCTCAAACTAAAATCGGTTGCCCCTATACATGGACTTCTAAGCCTACTTCATTGGCATTTCCGCCATCTTGGAATTCAAGAGAAACTGTCAAGTGCCCAGGTGTCAGATTCGTGGTCAGAAGACGAGCATTTGAGTCCGCATCGCAAAATTGCACTAAAATTACTGGTTTTCGGCCACGCCAAGTATCCAAATCTACTTAATTTCGAATACGGACTTTACCCAGGCAGCCAGGAGCGCGTATTTTTTGTATAACACTTCACTTCACATTTCCTTGCCGGTGTTTAGATAGTAATTGAAGGTATCACTGCCACTTTTAACCCTATCTTATACTTCTTACGATTTTCTACACATCTCGACACTCGCGTCATTATATTTGTTTTGAAAACGCAGCTTTTTTAGCTAAATTCATCTCAAAACTAAATAGCATACATAAAAATTGTTTGGTTTGTTTGTGTGTTTGATTTGAGATTGGCTCCTGGGTACTTGACAGCAGCCTGGGTACTTGACAGCAGCTACGAATACTTGACAGGTGAAGGCGAAGGGGAGAAGAACTTTACAAAAACGCTCGAGACACACACCAATGCCTCCTAGAAGTACGGGCCGTCAAGCTACGTAATCGTTTTAGCTATGCCGTCAATTTGGGCAGGCATTTTAACATTTCCATCTGGCAGTGCCGATATACACCGAGATTTTACGTGCGGATTTTTAGCTATAATATGAATAAAACGTTAGTTTTTTGTGCGTGGACGCGTTATAATAATAGTATTTAGTCATAACTTGCATTTTGTGTCAATCAATTCTATCGACAGTGAATCGACACATAACGTAACACCAACCGATAAACATTTCGCAGCAAATTTTTCCAATTATACCGCACGCACCGCATTAATTTTTATTTAAGCTGTTCACTAGCACTGTTTCGCGGATTTCACTTTGTTGTCACTTCACTCACTTCAACACAACCTGTAGAATTTACGATTTCCCGCGGACGTCCCATAAGACTACGTGTGTTTTTCGCAATACTTTGACAGTCTCGTGCGATGTCATTATTTTGCAATACGACACGTACTTCTTGGAGGCATTGCACACACCTACAGGCGTTTGCCACTCTAAAGTCTTAAGGTAGAACTATAATGCAATTAAGTGAGCTTTAAGTAGCTTAAGTGACAGTACGGTTGCATAGAAATCAAGCGGCATACCCATAATGTACTTATCTACCGTTTCGTTAAGTTTCGTTCAATTCGGGCCACTTAAGTGGCGTACGACTGGGACCGTACATCAATTAAGTAAATTTGACAAGAGGTTTGCGTAACGACTAAAACCAATAGAAGGCACGTAAAATATTTGAATATGTTTTCGTGGATCGTTTGGTATTTTTGCAGGAGGTAGAAGTAATGGTCGTTCGTATGCGGTATTGTAGACGCAATAATAGGTATGTGAAATATTTGAATATTTTAGGTCTGTTCGCGTACATTCAGTCACTCAATTTTACTGAATTTTCCTGAATCATGCGGTGGGGGACATTTATGAAAAGTACAAAAACGCTTACATTGCATTTCCTGAAAATTGACAAACAAAAGTGTCAGTTGTCGGTTTCCGTGATAAATTATCGTCAAAGCGGTGATAAATTATCGTCACAAAAATATTCGTCCTTCATAATATTATAGGCCAAAAACCATTTGACAGTTTTCAGTGTTTTTAAGTAGCTCAGACCCTACTGAAAAACGGGAAATTTTCCGTTTTCAGTAAAACGGAGTGCAAAAACGGCTTCATTGCAATTAATTGCAATTAATCGTAGTACGCGAACATACCTTTTATTGTTAAACGGCTCATTAACAGTTTACTATATAGGAAGTAGTAATTAGATGTCTCGAATATGATTCTGCGTGACATTGTAAAGAGAATAACAGGTATCTAAAATATTTTTTCGTCGATCACATGAATGCTATTTTTACAGGAGGTAGGAATAATGGGTTTCAAACATAATTTCAACAACATACGAAATTGAACAACATACGATATAATAAATTATATAGTAGTTTATTTACTTGTATCTTTAAATTACTTACTTTTAAAAATACAAGTACATAAACTGCTAAAAATACCGTCTCACAGCTTTTTTCATTCAAAGAATAACCACACACAATGCTTCAGCTGTCCACTATTGAATAATAAACTTCAGCAGTAAAGACCTTGATGATTAAATATATTCCGGTCGAATACCAATATTGCTCAAAAAACATTTCTTTCAAAATTTATGAAATTCCTCAGAACAGAGAGATCTAAGGAAATGATATAACCAGTGAGATGGTAGAAATGGAGTAGACATGCCCATAAGATTTACATTGACCGCTGAGGCACACTGCGACGTCGTCTACCGCAGCCAGGCGCAGCCAAGCCGTCAGTTGAGTTGACTATATGGGTTTTCCATAGCAGCGAGCACACCAAGTCGCAGCTATGCGCAGCCAGGCGTAGCTCAGGTCGAAATGGATTCAACTTTTGTCGCAGCGAAGAGTTGCAATCAGCTGTAATTACTTGAGAAACGCGCGGGATTTGAAATGTATGCGAAAATGTAAATAGAGTTGATTTTATATCACACATTTTTTGAGGAATTCGAAAACAATTTTTATTGGTAATAGCTTAGATAGTTAAAAGTAAAATAAAAAGATAGTTAATAGCAAATTTGAAAGATAATTAATAGCAAATTGAATATAGTAATTTAAAATACTAGTTGGTAGATTACTGACTTCTTGCTTGTGGGATCTCTGATTCGAATCCAAGTTCGGACGAAAGCCCGCGAACCAAGCTTTGAGTTCACCTAGCTCTAATTAGGTACGTGGTTAATATCAGGGGTAAAGTGAGTCGTCGAATTCCACACTCGTATTCACATTGATTGAAAAAATTGTAAAGAATTATTTCAAAATGCAGTCAATTAAAGATGCAGTGTTGGATGACGAGGTGTCAATAGAGATGCTGATAGCCCAAATGAAGGAGCGTCCGATTATTCATGAGAAGGCTACAGGCGGATACAGATATGTCGCTGTGGAATTCAAACATCAACTGAAAATTCTTCTACATCACTGACACTTAGTCAAATCGGGTCAAATCCAAGTAGTTCCTCTTCAATTTGAAAATGAGAGCGAAATTGCGTAGAGGCAGCTTTAACATGCTTTGTGCGCGAGATGGTTGAAGGGGCTAATGGTGGAAAGTTATACCGTCCGTGTCCAGGGGTTGGATATAACCGTGTACATATACAAAATTCAGTGAAGCAATTTCACTACAAAGCTATGAATCTATAAATAAAACCATTCGAGAGCATAGCTACCCCTGATTTTCCCATTGGCTTCTCAGACGCCTTGGGTTCTCAGCTCTCGTAATAAACTTAATAAACAATCTGGATGCAAACTGGATTGAGATTGAAACAGTCGAATTAACACCTTTAAACAATCTATATACTCCCTACTGTTTCAATCTCAGTCCTAAACAAATCCATGTTGCATCTGCGGTAGCACTTATCAATAGAAAATAAAAACAAAACACCATGTGGTTGGTACTTGTCATGTGGAAAATACATATTGGCCGAGCCCAGGCGAGATCTGGCGAGCCCGAGTGTGTGGACGGTCCAAGCGAGCGACTTTGACAGGGCTTGCCGGCGCTCGTGCGACTTCCGATCGGAATGAGTTTTGAGCACGAGTCAAAGCGATTTTGGACGAGCTGTCAAACGCCGTCCACATGTTCGCGATCTCGTCTGACTTCGGCTCGCCTGGTCTCGGCCAATATGTATTTGCCACATCAAAATCACAAGCAAATGGCGACCGTCTCGTAGTATTTCGATCCGGTTTTCGTGAATAGCTCGAAATATCTTCGGAAAGTGATAAGCGATTCGCGAATTAGTGCGGAAAGTGTGTGCGGATATTAAAATCAAGTGAAAAGTTAGTGATTAACTAAGCGAAAATATAAGTGAAACATGGGAAAACCGAAGTGTAGTGTAAGTGGCTGCAAAAGCAAATATGAGGCGAAATTAGGAAGAATTTCGTTTTTTTGGGTAAGTAATACCAGTGCATTAAACATATTTTATATGTTTTTTAAGTTTTGCGTAGCTTTTAGCTTAAAACGATTGTAAAATCATCGCTTTTATAAAGTTTACCTTGATTGATAAGTGACTGCCAAATTGCCATATGATTGCCCATAGTCGTAACCCATGTTGGAAAGATGGAAGCTTTTTATATGTGCAAAACGTAATATGTGAATTGATTGAATTAAGTAACATTTTGGGAAAAATACAATTTTTAGACTTGATATAGATGCATTCATCATATTCACTCATGCATCAGAGCCATTTAATATATTTTTAGCATATGTTAGTTGGAAAATGGTACTTCAGGGGAAACTGGTTTGTTGGAATTGGGACCTCATAAAAATTTCCAATAGAGTAGATAGATATATTTGATTTACTTGATAAATATAGTTTTTATTAGTATAAACTATAATTTAATTTCAACTATCTATTACATATCGAAAGTTTTAGATTGAGAGTAAAGTATATGTGGATTGTAAGCTACGCAATTAGTTTTTTAAATGACTTTTTGCTAAACTTATTTTGAACAGTCATCTATTTGAATTCTGACGTAAGAAAAGCGAAATTTTATGAATACTCTACGTTCTCAAAAAACTCGAATTTAGGTAAATATACAAAAAAACATCTAGTCTAATTAAGTTCGGTTTAATTAAGTATTCGTAATATATCTCTTTTCCGACTTTGTAACTCAAATAATTGACTCTGCAATATTAGTTTAGCAAAGAGTAATTGAAAAAATAATTGCATAGATTATTATCCTCAAGTACCTTACTTTCAAACTTAAAGTTTCTGTGCGGAATACAAACAGATTGCTAATATTATATTAAAGGTCACACTAATAAAAATTCGAAAAGAGAGCAGAATACACGCTATATACATATATTGAAAAACTCAAATATGTGTAGATTCTAGGGAAAAAGTAGTTTCTTGAAACTAAAACTATAAAACTCCGGTTTTCGACGGCTAGTAAAGTTTTGAGTTTATAAAGTTCAAATCAAGTAGTCAGCAATTGAGATTGAATATAAAAACAATTATCAGTATTGAGTACATATTTTCAAACACTTTTTAAATATTATGTTTGTAGGATCCCAAAAAATAAAGAGCAGAAGACAAAATGGCTGCAAGCGGTTGGCATACCAAAGGAGGTAGTACAAAAGGATACCAAAATGTGCTCTCCATTTTCTGGCTAGCGTGTTGGCAACCGTAAATATGTGATTGAAAATGCGATCCCACATATCAGAATTACCGCGGAAAATCCGGCTGTAGAGGAGATCGAAGAGGAACAAGTAAGTGAAAGTCCCTATATATCCTTTTAAATTTCCTCTCTTCGAATATGAACACATCATTGCTAACATTTGTTTATATGTTTTTAGGTGGTCGTGTGTGAAGATTTTGAAGTTATAAGTGGTGACGAATCAATGCAAAAAGAAGAAATGGTAGGTAAAGCATGATTAAATAAAAGATCTAACCATATTTTCATACCGACAGTTGACTTGGGACCCTACACCAGGCCCATCAAAAGGAAAAAAGGACGAAGAAAGCAGCTCGGAGTCCGGACCTGTGTCTGAAGTATTAATTTTGTGTCCATACTGGAACTTGTGTATACAGCTTTTTATATAATTTCAGTCTCCGGTGGAAATAATTAGAATGCCGTCATCTCCTTGAAACTCTTCCAAAGTGTATTGAATGATAAGTGGGTGAACTTCTTCGATTTTCCAGAAAAAAAAACGCTTTGACCTTGAAATTGCGCCTCCATTTACGCAATGCATTATCTGCCAAAGCAACATGAGAGTTTGCTGGTATTTATTGCGAGAGTGAGCCGTATGTGAGCAACGAAAAATCTAGCCTGAGTATGTAGTTGTCGAATCTTATCTTGCACCTCTTTCTGTTCCATGCGATTTCTTCCAATTTTCCAGGCTGACCAACAATACAATCTCAGGCCAGTTCACTGGATTTTTGGTCCGTATACATATACGGAATCCGCACGCTTGTTAGGAACTAACTTCTTACGCTGTGCAATGCCTCCTAGAAGTACGGGCCCATCGAGATATAAAACATTAAGAGTGGTGGTAAGGAAGCAGTCTGTCTCGAGGTCACCCATATCCACAAATTATTCCAATGCAACGAAATATCTTTCGGGGTGTAGATCAGTTGCTCGTTTTGGGGGCATTAATTTGGCGCGCATATTTGAAAAAAAGGGGAATATTAAAATTCAAAGATAAATATTCGTATATTTCAAGTTCGAAGGTAATCTGCACTCCACATCGTGGTCGGTCATTGTTCTTCAGTATTGATATTTGCCAATAAATTGATATATATGGCTTCTTTCTCTTTCAATTAAAATATTGGATTCTATATGGTAGAACGAAACGAATTTTATTGTTGAATTGTTGAAGAACTATATATTATTATCTTGCAACATTTTTATTAACTGCATTAACGCTATTTAACCACTGTACGCAGACTTATTAGAGAATTATTTTCATTTCATAACGTTTGCTTATTTGATAAATCTGAACTTTTCTATGCAAATGAGATGCTAAATTTTTTACTACCTCCCTCTTCCTTTTTGACCGGGCTTCGGACCAGCTTCGGCGGAATTAAAGCACTACGCAGATTTTTTTGGGCTCTTTTTATTTACATGAATTCATTCTTCTAAAATTAACCTGAATTTATGATAGTCGAAACCATGCCATTTTAATAAATTTCTTATTTTAACCTATATTAAAATAATAAGCAACACAAATTTTCCCACAAATTATCATTTCTTCTTTGTGAAATATACGCTACTATTAATCGTAGATTTTTTTCCTGCACGAAATTTATTTAGTTCGTACTACAATTTTTTTTTTAATTCCTCAAACTAAAATCGGTTGCCCCTATACATGGACTTCTAAGCCTACTTCATTGGCATTTCCGCCATCTTGGAATTCAAGAGAAACTGTCAAGTGCCCAGGTGTCAGATTCGTGGTCAGAAGACGAGCATTTGAGTCCGCATCGCAAAATTGCACTAAAATTACTGGTTTTCGGCCACGCCAAGTATCCAAATCTACTTAATTTCGAATACGGACTTTACCCAGGCAGCCAGGAGCGCGTATTTTTTGTATAACACTTCACTTCACATTTCCTTGCCGGTGTTTAGATAGTAATTGAAGGTATCACTGCCACTTTTAACCCTATCTTATACTTCTTACGATTTTCTACACATCTCGACACTCGCGTCATTATATTTGTTTTGAAAACGCAGCTTTTTTAGCTAAATTCATCTCAAAACTAAATAGCATACATAAAAATTGTTTGGTTTGTTTGTGTGTTTGATTTGAGATTGGCTCCTGGGTACTTGACAGCAGCCTGGGTACTTGACAGCAGCTACGAATACTTGACAGGTGAAGGCGAAGGGGAGAAGAACTTTACAAAAACGCTCGAGACACACACCAATGCCTCCTAGAAGTACGGGCCGTCAAGCTACGTAATCGTTTTAGCTATGCCGTCAATTTGGGCAGGCATTTTAACATTTCCATCTGGCAGTGCCGATATACACCGAGATTTTACGTGCGGATTTTTAGCTATAATATGAATAAAACGTTAGTTTTTTGTGCGTGGACGCGTTATAATAATAGTATTTAGTCATAACTTGCATTTTGTGTCAATCAATTCTATCGACAGTGAATCGACACATAACGTAACACCAACCGATAAACATTTCGCAGCAAATTTTTCCAATTATACCGCACGCACCGCATTAATTTTTATTTAAGCTGTTCACTAGCACTGTTTCGCGGATTTCACTTTGTTGTCACTTCACTCACTTCAACACAACCTGTAGAATTTACGATTTCCCGCGGACGTCCCATAAGACTACGTGTGTTTTTCGCAATACTTTGACAGTCTCGTGCGATGTCATTATTTTGCAATACGACACGTACTTCTTGGAGGCATTGCACACACCTACAGGCGTTTGCCACTCTAAAGTCTTAAGGTAGAACTATAATGCAATTAAGTGAGCTTTAAGTAGCTTAAGTGACAGTACGGTTGCATAGAAATCAAGCGGCATACCCATAATGTACTTATCTACCGTTTCGTTAAGTTTCGTTCAATTCGGGCCACTTAAGTGGCGTACGACTGGGACCGTACATCAATTAAGTAAATTTGACAAGAGGTTTGCGTAACGACTAAAACCAATAGAAGGCACGTAAAATATTTGAATATGTTTTCGTGGATCGTTTGGTATTTTTGCAGGAGGTAGAAGTAATGGTCGTTCGTATGCGGTATTGTAGACGCAATAATAGGTATGTGAAATATTTGAATATTTTAGGTCTGTTCGCGTACATTCAGTCACTCAATTTTACTGAATTTTCCTGAATCATGCGGTGGGGGACATTTATGAAAAGTACAAAAACGCTTACATTGCATTTCCTGAAAATTGACAAACAAAAGTGTCAGTTGTCGGTTTCCGTGATAAATTATCGTCAAAGCGGTGATAAATTATCGTCACAAAAATATTCGTCCTTCATAATATTATAGGCCAAAAACCATTTGACAGTTTTCAGTGTTTTTAAGTAGCTCAGACCCTACTGAAAAACGGGAAATTTTCCGTTTTCAGTAAAACGGAGTGCAAAAACGGCTTCATTGCAATTAATTGCAATTAATCGTAGTACGCGAACATACCTTTTATTGTTAAACGGCTCATTAACAGTTTACTATATAGGAAGTAGTAATTAGATGTCTCGAATATGATTCTGCGTGACATTGTAAAGAGAATAACAGGTATCTAAAATATTTTTTCGTCGATCACATGAATGCTATTTTTACAGGAGGTAGGAATAATGGGTTTCAAACATAATTTCAACAACATACGAAATTGAACAACATACGATATAATAAATTATATAGTAGTTTATTTACTTGTATCTTTAAATTACTTACTTTTAAAAATACAAGTACATAAACTGCTAAAAATACCGTCTCACAGCTTTTTTCATTCAAAGAATAACCACACACAATGCTTCAGCTGTCCACTATTGAATAATAAACTTCAGCAGTAAAGACCTTGATGATTAAATATATTCCGGTCGAATACCAATATTGCTCAAAAAACATTTCTTTCAAAATTTATGAAATTCCTCAGAACAGAGAGATCTAAGGAAATGATATAACCAGTGAGATGGTAGAAATGGAGTAGACATGCCCATAAGATTTACATTGACCGCTGAGGCACACTGCGACGTCGTCTACCGCAGCCAGGCGCAGCCAAGCCGTCAGTTGAGTTGACTATATGGGTTTTCCATAGCAGCGAGCACACCAAGTCGCAGCTATGCGCAGCCAGGCGTAGCTCAGGTCGAAATGGATTCAACTTTTGTCGCAGCGAAGAGTTGCAATCAGCTGTAATTACTTGAGAAACGCGCGGGATTTGAAATGTATGCGAAAATGTAAATAGAGTTGATTTTATATCACACATTTTTTGAGGAATTCGAAAACAATTTTTATTGGTAATAGCTTAGATAGTTAAAAGTAAAATAAAAAGATAGTTAATAGCAAATTTGAAAGATAATTAATAGCAAATTGAATATAGTAATTTAAAATACTAGTTGGTAGATTACTGACTTCTTGCTTGTGGGATCTCTGATTCGAATCCAAGTTCGGACGAAAGCCCGCGAACCAAGCTTTGAGTTCACCTAGCTCTAATTAGGTACGTGGTTAATATCAGGGGTAAAGTGAGTCGTCGAATTCCACACTCGTATTCACATTGATTGAAAAAATTGTAAAGAATTATTTCAAAATGCAGTCAATTAAAGATGCAGTGTTGGATGACGAGGTGTCAATAGAGATGCTGATAGCCCAAATGAAGGAGCGTCCGATTATTCATGAGAAGGCTACAGGCGGATACAGATATGTCGCTGTGGAATTCAAACATCAACTGAAAATTCTTCTACATCACTGACACTTAGTCAAATCGGGTCAAATCCAAGTAGTTCCTCTTCAATTTGAAAATGAGAGCGAAATTGCGTAGAGGCAGCTTTAACATGCTTTGTGCGCGAGATGGTTGAAGGGGCTAATGGTGGAAAGTTATACCGTCCGTGTCCAGGGGTTGGATATAACCGTGTACATATACAAAATTCAGTGAAGCAATTTCACTACAAAGCTATGAATCTATAAATAAAACCATTCGAGAGCATAGCTACCCCTGATTTTCCCATTGGCTTCTCAGACGCCTTGGGTTCTCAGCTCTCGTAATAAACTTAATAAACAATCTGGATGCAAACTGGATTGAGATTGAAACAGTCGAATTAACACCTTTAAACAATCTATATACTCCCTACTGTTTCAATCTCAGTCCTAAACAAATCCATGTTGCATCTGCGGTAGCACTTATCAATAGAAAATAAAAACAAAACACCATGTGGTTGGTACTTGTCATGTGGAAAATACATATTGGCCGAGCCCAGGCGAGATCTGGCGAGCCCGAGTGTGTGGACGGTCCAAGCGAGCGACTTTGACAGGGCTTGCCGGCGCTCGTGCGACTTCCGATCGGAATGAGTTTTGAGCACGAGTCAAAGCGATTTTGGACGAGCTGTCAAACGCCGTCCACATGTTCGCGATCTCGTCTGACTTCGGCTCGCCTGGTCTCGGCCAATATGTATTTGCCACATCAAAATCACAAGCAAATGGCGACCGTCTCGTAGTATTTCGATCCGGTTTTCGTGAATAGCTCGAAATATCTTCGGAAAGTGATAAGCGATTCGCGAATTAGTGCGGAAAGTGTGTGCGGATATTAAAATCAAGTGAAAAGTTAGTGATTAACTAAGCGAAAATATAAGTGAAACATGGGAAAACCGAAGTGTAGTGTAAGTGGCTGCAAAAGCAAATATGAGGCGAAATTAGGAAGAATTTCGTTTTTTTGGGTAAGTAATACCAGTGCATTAAACATATTTTATATGTTTTTTAAGTTTTGCGTAGCTTTTAGCTTAAAACGATTGTAAAATCATCGCTTTTATAAAGTTTACCTTGATTGATAAGTGACTGCCAAATTGCCATATGATTGCCCATAGTCGTAACCCATGTTGGAAAGATGGAAGCTTTTTATATGTGCAAAACGTAATATGTGAATTGATTGAATTAAGTAACATTTTGGGAAAAATACAATTTTTAGACTTGATATAGATGCATTCATCATATTCACTCATGCATCAGAGCCATTTAATATATTTTTAGCATATGTTAGTTGGAAAATGGTACTTCAGGGGAAACTGGTTTGTTGGAATTGGGACCTCATAAAAATTTCCAATAGAGTAGATAGATATATTTGATTTACTTGATAAATATAGTTTTTATTAGTATAAACTATAATTTAATTTCAACTATCTATTACATATCGAAAGTTTTAGATTGAGAGTAAAGTATATGTGGATTGTAAGCTACGCAATTAGTTTTTTAAATGACTTTTTGCTAAACTTATTTTGAACAGTCATCTATTTGAATTCTGACGTAAGAAAAGCGAAATTTTATGAATACTCTACGTTCTCAAAAAACTCGAATTTAGGTAAATATACAAAAAAACATCTAGTCTAATTAAGTTCGGTTTAATTAAGTATTCGTAATATATCTCTTTTCCGACTTTGTAACTCAAATAATTGACTCTGCAATATTAGTTTAGCAAAGAGTAATTGAAAAAATAATTGCATAGATTATTATCCTCAAGTACCTTACTTTCAAACTTAAAGTTTCTGTGCGGAATACAAACAGATTGCTAATATTATATTAAAGGTCACACTAATAAAAATTCGAAAAGAGAGCAGAATACACGCTATATACATATATTGAAAAACTCAAATATGTGTAGATTCTAGGGAAAAAGTAGTTTCTTGAAACTAAAACTATAAAACTCCGGTTTTCGACGGCTAGTAAAGTTTTGAGTTTATAAAGTTCAAATCAAGTAGTCAGCAATTGAGATTGAATATAAAAACAATTATCAGTATTGAGTACATATTTTCAAACACTTTTTAAATATTATGTTTGTAGGATCCCAAAAAATAAAGAGCAGAAGACAAAATGGCTGCAAGCGGTTGGCATACCAAAGGAGGTAGTACAAAAGGATACCAAAATGTGCTCTCCATTTTCTGGCTAGCGTGTTGGCAACCGTAAATATGTGATTGAAAATGCGATCCCACATATCAGAATTACCGCGGAAAATCCGGCTGTAGAGGAGATCGAAGAGGAACAAGTAAGTGAAAGTCCCTATATATCCTTTTAAATTTCCTCTCTTCGAATATGAACACATCATTGCTAACATTTGTTTATATGTTTTTAGGTGGTCGTGTGTGAAGATTTTGAAGTTATAAGTGGTGACGAATCAATGCAAAAAGAAGAAATGGTAGGTAAAGCATGATTAAATAAAAGATCTAACCATATTTTCATACCGACAGTTGACTTGGGACCCTACACCAGGCCCATCAAAAGGAAAAAAGGACGAAGAAAGCAGCTCGGAGTCCGGACCTGTGTCTGAAGTATTAATTTTGTGTCCATACTGGAACTTGTGTATACAGCTTTTTATATAATTTCAGTCTCCGGTGGAAATAATTAGAATGCCGTCATCTCCTTGAAACTCTTCCAAAGTGTATTGAATGATAAGTGGGTGAACTTCTTCGATTTTCTAGAAAAAAAAACGCTTTGACCTTGAAATTGCGCCTCCATTTACGCAATGCATTATCTGCCAAAGCAACATGAGAGTTTGCTGGTATTTATTGCGAGAGTGAGCCGTATGTGAGCAACGAAAAATCTAGCCTGAGTATGTAGTTGTCGAATCTTATCTTGCACCTCTTTCTGTTCCATGCGATTTCTTCCAATTTTCCAGGCTGACCAACAAGACAATCTCAGGCCAGTTCACTGGATTTTTGGTCCGTATACATATACGGAATCCGCACGCTTGTTAGGAACTAACTTCTTACGCTGTGCAATGCCTCCTAGAAGTACGGGCCCATCGAGATATAAAACATTAAGAGTGGTGGTAAGGAAGCAGTCTGTCTCGAGGTCACCCATATCCACAAATTATTCCAATGCAACGAAATATCTTTCGGGGTGTAGATCAGTTGCTCGTTTTGGGGGCATTAATTTGGCGCGCATATTTGAAAAAAAGGGGAATATTAAAATTCAAAGATAAATATTCGTATATTTCAAGTTCGAAGGTAATCTGCACTCCACATCGTGGTCGGTCATTGTTCTTCAGTATTGATATTTGCCAATAAATTGATATATATGGCTTCTTTCTCTTTCAATTAAAATATTGGATTCTATATGGTAGAACGAAACGAATTTTATTGTTGAATTGTTGAAGAACTATATATTATTATCTTGCAACATTTTTATTAACTGCATTAACGCTATTTAACCACTGTACGCAGACTTATTAGAGAATTATTTTCATTTCATAACGTTTGCTTACAATGATAAATCTGAACTTTTCTATGCAAATGAGATGCTAAATTTTTTACTACCTCCCTCTTCCTTTTTGACCGGGCTTCGAACCAGCTTCGGCGGAATTAAAGCACTACGCAGATTTTTTTGGGTTCTTTTTATTTACATGAATTCATTCTTCTAAAATTAACCTGAATTTGTGATAGTCGAAACCATGCCATTTTAATAAATTTCTTATTTTAACCTATATTAAAATAATAAGCAACACAAATTTTCCCACAAATTATCATTTCTTCTTTGTGGAATATACGCTACTATTAATCGTAGATTTTCTTCCTGCACGAAATTTATTTAGTTCGTACTACAATTTTTTTTTTAATTCCTCAAACTAAAATCGGTTGCCCCTATGCATGGACTTCTAAGCCTACTTCATTGGCATTTCCGCCATCTTGGAATTCAAGAGAAACTGTCAAGTGCTCAGGTGTCAGATTCGTGGTCAGAAGACGAGCATTTGAGTCCGCATCGCAAAATTGCACTAAAATTACTGGTTTTCGGCCACGCCAAGTATCCAAATCTACTTAATTTCGAATACGGACTTTACCCAGGCAGCCAGGAGCGCGTATTTTTTGTATAACACTTCACTTCACATTTCCTTGCCGGTGTTTAGATAGTAATTGAAGGTATCACTGCCACTTTTAACCCTATCTTATACTTCTTACGATTTTCTACACATCTCGACACTCGCGTCATTATATTTGTTTTGAAAACGCAGCTTTTTTAGCTAAATTCATCTCAAAACTAAATAGCATACATAAAAATTGTTTGGTTTGTTTGTGTGTTTGATTTGAGATTGGCTCCTGGGTACTTGACAGCAGCCTGGGTACTTGACAGCAGCTACGAATACTTGACAGGTGAAGGCGAAGGGGAGAAGAACTTTACAAAAACGCTCGAGACACACACCAATGCCTCCTAGAAGTACGGGCCGTCAAGCTACGTAATCGTTTTAGCTATGCCGTCAATTTGGGCAGGCATTTTAACATTTCCATCTGGCAGTGCCAATATACACCGAGATTTTACGTGCGGATTTTTAGCTATAATATGAATAAAACGTTAGTTTTTTGTGCGTGGACGCGTTATAATAATAGTATTTAGTCATAACTTGCATTTTGTGTCAATCAATTCTATCGACAGTGAATCGACACATAACGTAACACCAACCGATAAATATTTCGCAGAAAATTTTTCCAATTATACCGCACGCACCGCATTAATTTTTATTTAAGCTGTTCACTAGCACTGTTTCGCGGATTTCACTTTGTTGTCACTTCACTCACTTCAACACAACCTGTAGAATTTACGATTTCCCGCGGACGTCCCATAAGACTACGTGTGCTTTTCGCAATACTTTGACAGTCTCGTGCGATGTCATTATTCTGCATTACGACACGTACTTCTTGGAGGCATTGCACACACCTACAGGCGTTTGCCACTCTAAAGTCTTAAGGTAGAACTATAATGCAATTAAGTGAGCTTTAAGTAGCTTAAGTGACAGTACGGTTGCATAGAAATCAAGCGGCATACCCATAATGTACTTATCTGCCGTTTCGTTAAGTTTCGTTCAATTCGGGCCACTTAAGTGGCGTACGACTGAGACCGTACATCAATTAAGTAAATTTGACAAGAGGTTTGCGTAACGACTAAAACCAATAGAAGGCACGTAAAATATTTGAATATGTTTTCGTGGATCGTTTGGTATTTTTGCAGGAGGTAGAAGTAATGGTCGTTCGTATGCGGTATTGTAGACGCAATAATAGGTATGTGAAATATTTGAATATTTTAGGTCTGTTCGCGTACATTCAGTCACTCAATTTTACTGAATTTTCCTGAATCATGCGGTGGGGGACATTTATGAAAAGTACAAAAACGCTTACATTGCATTTCCTGAAAATTGACAAACAAAAGTGTCAGTTGTCGGTTTCCGTGATAAATTATCGTCAAAGCGGTGATAAATTATCGTCACAAAAATATTCGTCCTTCATAATATTATAGGATAAAAACCATTTGACAGTTTTCAGTGTTTTTAAGTAGCTTAGACCCTACTGAAAAACGGGAAATTTTCCGTTTTCAGTAAAACGGAGTGCAAAAACGGCTTCATTGCAATTAATTGCAATTAATCGTAGTACGCGAACATACCTTTTATTGTTAAACGGCTCATTAACAGTTTACTATATAGGAAGTAGTAATTAGATGTCTCGAATATGATTCTGCGTGACATTGTAAAAAGAATAACAGGTATCTAAAATATTTTTTCGTCGATCACATGAATGCTATTTTTACAGGAGGTAGGAATAATTGGTTTCAAACATAATTTCAACAACATACGAAATTGAACAACATACGATATAATAAATTATATAGTAGTTTATTTACTTGTATCTTTAAATTACTTACTTTTAAAAATACAAGTACATAAACTACTAAAAATGCCGTCTCACAGCTTTTTTCATTCAAAGAATAACCACACACAATGCTTCAGCTGTCCACTATTGAATATTAAACTTCAGCAGTAAAGACCTTGTTGATTAAATATATTCCGGTCCCATACCAATATTGCTCAAAAAACATTTCTTTCGTACACTTATTTGAATATAAGCACAAATTAAGAGCCTGCACCAAGCCAATCTTTATAGATCTAATAATCTACAGCAAAGTGCTGAGGTTCAGCTCAGCTACAATTTTCTACGATTTCTTGCAACAGAGCAAGCAGGCTATGAAGACAACTATATTTCAATTGCAGCAAAAATCTATTCAAATATATTGCGTAAACGCTCACATCAGTTCATCTCATATGCCTCCAAATTCAAATTCACATTCGCCACTCTGACGGCAGCTTCATGAACCTTCACTTAATTCTATTATGGGCAAATTAACCGATCGACTTCAATTGAGTGAATTTTCGTTCAGTTTCAGCGCTCACTTAAGTTCACTTAATTGCATTATAGTTCTACCTTTAAGGTCCAACTATAATGCACTTTAAGCAGCTTAAGTGAGCGCTGAAACTGAACGAAAATTCACTCAATTGATGTCGATCGGTTAATTTGCCTATAACAGAATTAAGTGAAGCTTCATGAAGCTGCCGCCAGAATGGCGAATATGAATTTGAATTTGCAACCATATGAGATCAACTGATATGAGCATTTGTGCAATATATTTGAAGAGGATTTAGCTGCAATTGAAATATAGTTGTCTTCATAGCTTGATAACTTTGTTACAGTAAATCGTAGAAAATTGTTGCTGAGCTGAAACTCGGCACTTTGCTGTAGATTATTAGATCTATAAGATGTGCTTGGTGCAGGCTCTTAACTTGTATTTGAGCAATTTTTTTGAGCAATATTGGTATGCGACCGGAATATATTTAATCAACAAGGTCTTTGCTGCTGAAGATTAAAATTCAATAGTGGACAGCTGAAGCATGGTGTGTGGTTATTCTTTGAATGAAAAAAGCTGTGTGATGGCACTTTAGGTAGTTAATGTACTTTTTTTTAAAGTAAGTAATTTAAAAATACAAGTAAGTAAAATACTATATAATTTATTATTTCGTATGTACGTTCATTTATTATTTCGTATGTTGTTCAACGCGTTTTCCCTTTGAAATTATGTTGGATACTTATTATTCCACCTAATGTAAAAATAGCATTTAAATGATCGGCGAAAAAATATTTGAGATACCTGTTATTCTTTTTACAATGTCGCGCAGGATCATATTCGAGACATCTAATTACTACTTCCTATATTGTAAACTGTCAATGAACTGTTTAACAATAAAAGGTCTAATTGGAATTGTTTTTGTGGGATGATTAATATTGAAAAAAAAAATTTATTTACATTGAAAATTTTTATTTGACAAAGTGGTTTCGAAAGTATGCACTGATTCTCATTAGACAACAGCACTCAGTGCATACTTAACTGAAGTGACCACTTGCAGTTGGAAATCATTAATTTTTATTACCGCTAGTTGTGACAAATTTTCACATCTCCGACTTATGTATATCCATCGACATAACTTACTTGTAAAGGTTATTTAATTGTGATCATGGTTCCCTTCTTGTCTATAAATGAGCATAGACAACGTATATCGTCTCTAAAACTTATCAAAGCAGAGAATATTGATACGGGAAACCACTTTGTCAAATAAAAATTTTCAATGTAAATAAAAAAAAAATATTTCAATTTTAATCATCCCGCAGAAACAATTCCAATTTGATTCGGCTTCGGAGGCTTATTCCGCAAAACGATCGAGTTTCCCGTATCAATATTCTCTGCTTTGATAAGCTTTAGAGACGATATACGTTGTCTATGCTGATTTAAAGACAAGAAGGGAACCATGATCACAATTAAATAACCTTTACAAATAAAAGGTCTGTTCGCGTACTACGATTAATTGCAATTAATTGCAATGAAGCCGTTTTTGTACTCCGTTTTACTGAAAACTTAAAATTTCCCCTCTTTCAGTGAATTTCAGTAGGGTCTGAGCTACTGAAAAATACTGAAAACCGTCAAATGGTTTTTGGCGTAATGTTATTCAGAAAGACGAATATTTTGGTGGCGATAATTTATCACCGCTTAAGATGACTTTATAATCACTATTGTTCTCCCAAAAACCGACAACTGACACTTTTGTTTGTCAATTTTCAGGAAATGCAATGAGAGCGTTTTCGTACTTTTCATGATTTCCCCCACTGCATGATTCAGGAAAATTCAGTAAAATTCAGTGACTGAAAGTACGCGAACAGACCTAAAATTCTCAAATATTTCACATAGCTATTATTGCTTCTACAATACCGCATACAAACGATCATTACTTCTACCTCCTGCAAAAATAACAAGCGATCCACGAAAACATATTCAAATATTTTACGTGCCTTCAATTGGTCCTAGTCGTTACACATACCTCCTGTCAAATTTACTTAAGTGATGTACGGTCCCAGTGGTAGGCCTTTTCAGTGGCCTGCATTTTTTTCAGGAAATGCAATGAGAGCGTTTTCGTGCTTTTCATGATTTTCCCTCACTGCATGACTCAGGAAAATTCAGTAAAATTCAGTGACTGAAAGTACACGAACAGACCTAAAATTCTCAAATATTTCACATACCTATTATTGCTTCTACAATAACGCATACGATCATTACTTCTACCTCCTGCAAAAATAGCAAGCGATCCACGAAAACATATTCAAGTATTTTACGTGCCTTCAATTGGCCTAGTCGTTATACATACCTCCTGTCAAATTTACTTAAGTGATGTACGGTCCCAGTCTAAGGCCACTGCAGTGGCCCGAATTGAACGAAACTTAACGAAACGGCAGATAAGTACATTATGGGTATGCCGCTTGTTTTTTATGCAACCGTACAGTCACTTAAGCTACTTAAAGTTCACTTAACTGCATTATAGGTCTACCTTAAAGCTTATCAAAGCAGAGAATATTGATACGGGAAACTCGATCGTTTTGCGGAATAAGCCTCGGAAGCCGAATCAAGCGTAAATAAAAGTTAATGATTTCCAACTGCATGTGGTCACACCAGTCAAGTATGCACTGTGTGCTTGTGACTGATGAGAATCAGTGCATACTTTCGAAACCACTTTGTCAAATAAAAATTTTCAATGTAAATAAAAAAAACTCTAGCGCACCTGAACCGCTAGAAACACTAATGTTCGAAGAACAGTAGAAGAATCGTGTAGGTTTTGAGTGCATATTCCACCACATGTGCTGCTTATTACGACCAAACTGTTTCAAATGCCACGTTTGACTTTGGTCTCAAGAATGCATTATAACTCATATGGTGGAAGGTTTCAGATATTACCACTGGCATGAATTTCAACGTTTATGAGAGCAAAACACGATTTAATTATATTCGTTATCAGTTGCTTATTTCACATAGTTTTGAAAGCAGCATCTCATATAACATCAATGAAGAAAATGCTCAGTGCCTGCAGCACTGTAACTGAAGTTGGTGTTTGGGGCTGCGATCCGAAAAATTTGCAGAACTTTGCGAATTGCAACATTGATTATTTATTTTAATTGTAAATGTTTCCTGTATGAATACTAACTGTAAGCGTTTATTGATACAAAAGTAGCACAACCGACTCGTGCTGGCAACCTTCTACCAGTATCAAAGCCAAGAATATATCACATCTGATTCACGTTGTTATATAACATTCGAAGTTAAAGGAGTATAAAGAAATTTAGGGTTACCTGCAGCGAGTTTTTTCAAATAATCGAAAGCTTAATATTTGCTGTTTATTGTCACTATAATATCATTACCATTTGAAATTTCTACGATAAAACCGCTTAATAAAGATATTGCAATTAAACACAAAACCAACAATAGCTGGCAACCCTATCGTGGCTTTTCAACCAAATTTGGCCTGAATAATGTTTATGACAGGTTTCATTAATTGTATGAAATTCGTATTGATTTCATGACTGCACTGGAAGTTATAGTGCAAAAAGTTTTATTTTCCTGAGCGAATTTTCAAAACCAAAGACACAAAAATTACCATACCTGGTAGCACCAATCAAATTTTTCAACCAAATTTCCACGAAACAGAGATTAGAGTCAGGTTTAGCTACTGTGTCAATTTCATGAAAATCAGGTAATTTATTCACATTTCATAGGGCAAAAAGCAGTTTTTTTTCTTTGTAATTTTTCAAGATGGCACCACTGGCACAGACTCGCCCACAATTCAAAATCGCTTCTATCAAATCTGGTCTTACTTAAGTCCAATGCATTCTGTAAATTTCAGCTGTATCTGATTATTGGTTCGTGAGTTCCGGTGAACATAGGTTTTTGATGCTAAAAATATAGGTTAACTGGGTTACCGTTCTTGTCCGACATTAAATTTCCAAAGTTTTATTTTGAACGTGTGGATAAAACATAAGATTTATATACAGATTGGTTTAATTGTAAGAAACGGACATTTTTTTGAATATTCGATGGTTTGAATGTTTTCACTTCCAAATTTTTTTTTTCAAAATGAAGACACCAAAATTATCATAGCTGGCAACTCCAACCGAATTTTTCAACCAAATTTCTACCAAACGTGGTCTAAAGTAAGGTCCAGCAGTTGTGTGAGTTTCGTCAAAATCGAACGATTCAATCAGAATTTATAGGGCTAAAAACAGCTATCTTTTTTAATGGTTTTTCAAGATGGCACCACTGACACAGAATCGCCCGCATTTCAAAATCACTTCTATCAGACCTGGTCCTATTTAAGACCAATACATTCTGCAAATTTCAATTAATTTTGCTCATCGGATCGTGAGTTTCCGTGAACAGAAGTTTTTGATGCTTAAAATATAGTTAAATTGGGCAAGAGTTACCAGGCGTGCCCGTTATACCATATCTTTTTTTTTTTTTTTGGTTATGTAAACAAAGCACAATATTTACATATGAGTGGCTTTTTTTTGAAGAAACGGCATTTTTTCAAGAGAACACGGAGAAGAAACAGCATTTTTTTTAAAACACGTTCGAAATTTATTTCGTTAACTTTATTTTTGCGAAAATTATTTGTGCACGAAATAATAGGTATATTAAAAATATCACTTTAATGGCCGCCGGCGCCAAAAGGTTAACAATAACTGACATTTAAAGAGACCTGGACCTATTCTGCATATACACCAATGTATCCTGAAAGTTTCAGTTCAATCGGATGGCGCGTTCCCGAGATTATCTCACTGAAATTTTTTGATGATATATATATATATATATATATATATATATATATATATATATATATATATATATATATATATATATATATATATATATATATATATACATGGAAATATGAATTTTTGGCCGAATCGATTTTAATACTAATGTTCTTCGAACATTAGTAAACAAATATTTCAATTTTAATCATCCCGCAGAAACAATTCCCATTTGATTCGGCTTCGGAGGCTTATTCCGCAAAACGATCGAGTTTCCCGTATCAATAATCTCTGCTTTGATAAGCTTTAGAGACGATATACGTTGTATATGCTGATTTATAGACAAGAAGGGAACCATGATCACAATTAAATAACCTTTACAAATAAAAGGTCTGTTCCCGTACTACGATTAATTGCAATTAATTGCAATGAAGCCGTTTTTGTACTGCGTTTTACTGAAAACTTAAAATTTCCCCTCTTTCAGTGAATTTCAGTAGGGTCTGAGCTACTGAAAAATACTGAAAACCGTCAAATGGTTTTTGGCGTAATGTTATTAAGAAGGACGAATATTTTGGTGGCGATAATTTATCACCGCTTAAGATGACTTTATAATCACTATTGTTCTCCCAAAAACCGACAACTGACACTTTTGTTTGTCAATTTTCAGGAAATGCAATGAGAGCGTTTTCGTACTTTTCATGATTTTCCCCCACTGCATGATTCAGGAAAATTCAGTAAAATTCAGTGACTGAAAGTACGCGAACAGACCTAAAATCCTCAAATATTTCACATACCTATTATTGCTTCTACAATACCGCATACGAACGATCATTACTTCTACCTCCTGCAAAAATAACAAGCGATGCACGAAAATATATTCAAATATTTTACGTGCCTTCTATTGGTCCTAGTCGTTACACATACCTCCTGTCAAATTTACTTAAGTGATGTACGGTCCCAGTCGTAGGCCACTTCAGTGGCCCGAATTGAACGAAACTTAACGAAACGGCAGATAAGTACATTATGGGTATGCCGCTTGTTTTTTATGCAACCTTACAGTCACTTAAGCTACTTAAAGTTCACTTAATTGCATTATAGTTCTACCTTAAAGCTTATCAAAGCAGAGAATATTGATACGGGAAACTCGATCGTTTTGCGGAATAAGCCTCCGAAGCCGAATCAAGCGTAAATGAAAGTTAATGATTTCCAACTGCATGTGGTCACACCAGTCAAGTATGCACTGTGTGCTTGTGACTGATGAGAATCAGTGCATACTTTCGAAACCACTTTGTCAAATAAAAATTTTCAATGTAAATAAAAAAAAATATTTCAATTTTAATCATCCCGCAGAAACAATTCCAATTTGATTCGGCTTCGGAGGCTTATTCCGCAAAACGATCGAGTTTCCCGTATCAATATTCTCTGCTTTGATAAGCTTTAGAGACGATATACGTTGTCTATGCTGATTTATAGACAAGAAGGGAACCATGATCACAATTAAATAACCTTTACAAGTAAGTTATGTCGATGGATATACATAAGTCGGAGATGTGAAAATTTGTCACAACTAGCGTAAATAAAAATTAATGATTTCCAACTGCAAGTGGTCACTTCAGTTAAGTATGCACTGTGTGCTGTTGTCTAATGAGAATCAGTGCATACTTTCGAAACCACTTTGTCAAATAAAAATTTTCAATGTAAATAAATTTTTTTTTTCAATATTAATCATCCCACAAAAACAATTCCAATTAGACCTTTTATTGTTAAACAGTTCATTGACAGTTTACAATATAGGAAGTAGTAATTAGATGTCTCGAATATGATCCTGCGCGACATTGTAAAAAGAATAACAGGTATCTCAAATATTTTTTCGCCGATCATTTAAATGCTATTTTTACATTAGGTGGAATAATAAGTATCAGACATAATTTCAAAGGGAAACGCGTTGAACAACATACGAAATAAAGAATGAACGTACATACGAAATAATAAATTATATAGTATTTTACTTACTTGTATTTTTAAATTACTTACTTTAAAAAAAAGTACATTAACTACCTAAAATGTCATCACACAGCTTTTTTCATTCAAAGA
This sequence comes from Nemotelus pantherinus, assembly GCA_963978885.1. NCBI lineage: Eukaryota > Metazoa > Arthropoda > Insecta > Diptera > Stratiomyidae > Nemotelus > Nemotelus pantherinus. Next base: position 133,619,461 of record OZ022264.1, on the reverse strand, counting down.
ATAACCACACACCATGCTTCAGCTGTCCACTATTGAATTTTAATCTTCAGCAGCAAAGACCTTGTTGATTAAATATATTCCGGTCGCATACCAATATTGCTCAAAAAAATTGCTCAAATACAAGTTAAGAGCCTGCACCAAGCCCATCTTATAGATCTAATAATCTACAGCAAAGTGCCGAGTTTCAGCTCAGCAACAATTTTCTACGATTTACTGTAACAAAGTTATCAAGCTATGAAGACAACTATATTTCAATTGCAGCAAAATCCTCTTCAAATATATTGCACAAATGCTCATATCAGTTGATCTCATATGGTTGCAAATTCAAATTCATATTCGCCATTCTGGCGGAAGCTTCATGAAGCTTCACTTAATTCTGTTATAGGCAAATTAACCGATCGACATCAATTGAGTGAATTTTTGTTCAGTTTCAGCGCTCACTTAAGCTGCTTAAAGTGCATTATAGTTGGACCTTAAGACTTTAGAGTGGCAAACGCCTGTAGGTGTGTGCAATGCCTCCAAGAAGTACGTGTCGTAATGCAGAATAATGACATCGCACTAGACTGTCAAAGTATTGCGAAAAACACACGTAGTCTTATGGGACGTCCGCGGGAAATCGTAAATTCTACAGGTTGTGTTGAAGTGAGTGAAGTGACAACAAAGTGAAATCCGCGGAACAGTGCTAGTGAACAGCTTAAATAAAAATTAATGCGGTGTGTGCGGTATAATTGGAAAAATTTTCTGCGAAATGTTTATCGGTTGGTGTTACGTTATATGACGTTTTGTGTCGATTCACTGTCGGTAGAATTGATTGACACAAAATGCAAGTTATGACTAAATACTATTATTATAACGCGTCCACGCACAAAAAACTAACGTTTTATTCATCCGCATTAAAAATCCGCACGTAAAATCTCGGTGTATATCGACACTGCCAGATGGAAATGTTAAAATGCCTACCCAAATTGACGTCATAGCTAAAACGATTACTTAGCTTGACGGTAAAGTTCTTCTTCCCCTCGCCTTCATCTGTCAAGCCTTCGTAGCTGCTGTCAAGTACCCAGGCTGCTGTCAAGTACCCAAGAGCCAATCTCAAATCAAACACACAAACAAACCAAACAAGTTTTAAGGGGGTATTCCGGTTTTTCGGTTTGAAAAAATCGAAATTTTTTTTTTTGCATTTTCTTATTCCACTATGATCATATAATCTTGCTTTAAAATTTTATCGCAGTATCTGTTTTCGTTTTGAAGTTATTCGCATTTCCACCACTATCATCTCTGGAAAATCCCCGGCACGCTTGAGGCGAGAGTGTTTGAGATAAAACTTTAAACGCGATTTTCTCAAAACCATCTTTTCTCAACTTCTTGGCAAGATTTCTCGAAAACGGTCTTACAGAATTTAATGAGTGATATATGAAATTATTTGCTATAATTTAAGGAAAAAGATGAACTACGATTGTGATGATACAAAACAATTAACTATAATTTTTAAGAAAAAAACTAAAAAAAAAGGAAAAATTAGAAATTTTTTTTTTTATAAGCTGCCATTTTTTAACGAATAATTGGATATTAATAAGCGTAGTTCATCTTGTAACGGGTATTCTCCTGAGTAAAATGACACCTCATTTGCTAATTTCAGATAATTCAAACGGACGCAATCCTGCCAAGATTGATTTTCGAAGGTCAACTTCAAGCCCTCATAGCAACAACAATTTTCAACTTTTTTTTTAAATCCAAGTTTTTTCTAAAGTTTAAATCCTGCAATAAACGCAAAATAAAACCATATCCATTGAGTATTTATTTTTATGTATTAAAATTCATATTGAAATAATGAACGATTATCGCGTGAAAAACCGGAATACCCCCTTAAGTATGCTATTTAGTTTTGAGATGAATTTAGCTAAAAAAGCTGCGTTTTCAAAACAAATATAATGACGCGAGTATCGAGATGTGTAGAAAATCGTAAGAAGTATAAGATAGGGTTAAAAGTGGCAGTGATACCTTCAATTACTATCTAAACAGCGGCAAGGAAATGTGAAGTGAAGTGTTATACAAAAAATACGCGCTCCTGGCTGCCTGGGTAATCATTCTGCAGGTAAGTACTTACCATTTGCCTTATGGTAAAGTCCGTATTCGAAATTAAGTAGATTTGGATACTTGGCGTGGCCGAAAACCAGTAATTTTAGTGCAATTTTGCGATGCCTCCTGTCAAATTTACTTAAGTGATGTACGGTCCCAGTGGTAGGCCACTTAAGTGGCCCGAATCGAACGAAACTTAACGAAATGGCAGATAAGTACATTATGGGTATGCCGCTTGTTTTCTATGCAACCTTACTATCACTTAAGCTACTTAAAGTTCACTTAATTGCATTATAGTTCTACCGTAAGCCCAACTATAATGCACTTTAAGTAGCTTAAGTGAGCGCTGAAACTGAACAAAAATTCACTCAATTGATGTCAATCGGTTAATTTGCCCTTAATAGAATTAAGTGAAGCTTCATGAAGCTGCCGCCAGAGTGGCGAGTATGAGTTTGAATTTGCAGGCATATGAGATCAACTGATATGAGCATTTGTGCAATATATTTGAATATGTTTTTGCTGGAATTGAAATATAGTTGTCTTCATATCTTGCCAGCCCTGTTGCCAGAAATCGTAAAAAATTGTAGCTGAGCTGAACCTCGGCACTTTGCTGTAGATTATTAGATTAAAACGATGGGCTTGGTGCAAGTTCTTAATAGGTATGTTCCCGTACTACGATTTATTGCGATTAATCGCGATTAATTGCAACGAAGCCGTTCTCGTACTCCATTTTACTGAAAACTGAAAATTTCCCCTCTTTCAGTAAAATTCAGTAGGGTCTAAGCTACTGAAAAATACTGAAAAGTGTCAAAGGGTGTGGTGCGAGTAAATAGTTTCAAATGTGCGCGGCAAGCAACATATTTTTTGCGTTAATTTGCTATGAAAGTCGAATATTTTTGTGGCGATAATTTATCACCTTAGTGGTGATAAATTTACAACCACTATTGTTCTGCCACTTTTGGTTGTCAATTTTCAGGAAATGCAATGAGAGCGTTCCTGTACTCTCATGAATTTCCCCCACCACATGATTCAGGAAAATTCAGTGACTGAAAGTACGGGAACAGACCTTATATGTACTTATATTCAAATGAGTGTACGAAAGAAATGTTTTTGCACAATATTAGTATGATGCCGGAATATATTTAATCAACAAGTTTTATCCTGCTGAAGACTAATATTCAATAGTGGATAGCTGAAACATGGTGTGTGGTTATTCCTTGAACATAAGTTTTGCCAATAAAAAAATTGTGTGATGGCATTTAAATAGTATATGTACTTGTATTTTTAAAAGTAAGTCATTTATTATTTCATATGTTCGAGCCTTTATTATTTCGTATGTTGTTCAATGCGTTTTCTTTTTGAAATTATATTTTGGGTGCTAATTCTAATATAAGGTCTGTTCGCGTACTTTCAGTCACTGAATTTTACTGAATTTTCCTGAATCATGTGGTGGGGGAAATTCATAAAAAGTACGAAAATGCTCTCATTGCATTTCCTGAAAATTGACAAACAACAGTGTAAGTTGTCGGTTTTTGGGAGAACTACAGTGATTATAAAGTCATTCTAAGCGGTGACAAATTACAGCCACAAAAATATTCGTCCTTCACAATAACATTACGCCAAAAACCGTTTGACAGTTTTCAGTTTTTTTCAGAGGCTCAGACCCTACTGAAATTCACTGAAAGAGGGGAAATTTACAGTTTTCAGTAAAACGGAGTACAAAAACGGCTTTATTGCAATTACTTGTAGTTCGCGAACATACCTTATGTTCTTACGATTCCGCGCAAGATCATATTGCTGACATCTAATTACTACTCCCTGTATTGTAAACTGTCAATGAACCGTTTAACAATAAAATATTCAAATATTTTACATACCTATTATTGAATCTATACAATACCGCATACGAACGATCATATCTTCCACCTCCAGCAGAAATAATTAACTATCCACAAAAACATATTCAAATATTTTACGTATCTTCTATTGGTCGTAGTCGTTATACCATGGCCTTCATATAAAAGGCCTATCGCAAAAGCAATTAACGTACAAGATGGCGGGCCTAAGCTACTTTTCTCAACCAGTCCGCACAGTGATGTTTTTCTCTGGTATTAAAGAGATTCACAAGAACCACCTACAGGAGATATGAGGAAACTCATAGGTCATGTCAATTACACTGAGCGGGAAAAGAACATAAACAAAGGTAGACTGCAGCGAATAAATTTTTCAAAATCTTCATCAAAATTGATTTGTGGGAACAAGTATGGGAGCTAGGAATGTGAAGAGGAGTTATATATTGATAAGTAGGAATGCCAGAAATGTGAAGAGGAGTTATATAGTAGCTTATTTTTGTTACAAAAACGGCTTGCCGCGAATCTAAAAATTTCTAGGAACCAAGAACCATGGTTGGCATTGTGATATATTTTCTTTTTTATATGCCTTTCGAATCGGGAGAGTCATAATGTTAAACAAATAAACAATTAACCGTTATTCTACAACGCGCTCACCATTTGAAGTTTGCATGTTTATTGCGAAATACTTGTTTCGCATAAGTTTTTCCTGGTCATAGACGGAATTTCTAAACGCAAGTTTATGGTGTTAAATTTCTGGTATGCTTTGATTTGTATGCATAAAGAGCACTGTTCATGAAGTGTATTGCCTCTGAAAACATGTTTTACGGAAAAATTATTGTTAATTTTTGATGTCCGAAGACTAGAACCGTCTTTGAGCAGTTTTCCAGTATTCGCACAAGATCGTCAGAATACTAAAAAACCAGTCAAATATGCTATAGCGCTTGTTGGTTACTTGATAATATATCTCTAATCTAAAAGAAAATATGTTGGTATGGTAGTTATTTACACCCTTTAAATTAATATAAACCGCCTGTCCGAACACTAGAATTATAGATTTAAGTGTTCAACTTTATATCCACGCGCAATGAAACAGTCTGAAAGGTGATTTAATTTCTAAATGCCAGTAATATGGAGTAACCGCAATTTGAGAAAGTAATTAGCTAAGTAATGTGCGAATACTAGTTCAAAGCTGTCCGAACACTGACCTGTGCTGTCCGAAATATTTTAAAAAGAAACTTTTGCTCATTCACTTCAACTCATCTTATTGACATCAAAACTCAAAAAAAAGCTCAAAGCCACATCCAATTTATGGAAAACCTTATATTTAAACCTAAGCTTAGAATTCCAAATCATAAGGCTAAACTGAAGATGAAATATGCACTAGCCCTCCGGGAACTTATGCCTGAATTACAGTCGACGCAGCGAAGCGCAGCCAACAGTGACCAACCACACTGAACGAAATCGCCTGGTTACACTGCAGTCTGACTAAGTGTCAGTGAAATAGAAGAATTTTCAGTTGATGTTTGAATTCCAAAGCGACATCTCTGTATCCGCCTGTAGCTTTCTCATGAATAATCGGACGCTCCTTCACTTGGGCTATCAGCATCTCTATTGACACCTCGTCATCCAACACTGCATCTTTAATTGACTGCATTTTGAAATAATGCCATGTATTTTTTGATTTATTCGAGGGTGTTCTTTTTTATGCACTGTAAATGAGTTTAATTCTAACTTAAACTCAACCTTATATTTATGCCAATCGCTTTAAAAGTATCTTTTACTACTTGCCTTTTACCATAGTCACCTTTGAAATCTTACTTGGCTCTTAAAAATTTCCAATGTTATTTAAACTAAACATCCGTTTGTTAGACTATTAGCATAATATTTCACTGATGGGCTTTGAGGAGAAAGCCAAATAGCCCTCGTAATAAATATATAAGTACATTTGACTTAAATATATAAGTACATTTGTAGGAGAAAAAAACTGGTCTTTAAACCATCATTAAATTAAAAGTAATCCAACGACAACCCTCGTACGGGTCTAGGAGTTGAAGCTGGTGAGGAGCTTCTTTACAATTTTTTCAATCAATGTGAATACGAGTGTGGAATTCGACGACTCACTTTACCCCTGATTTTTAACCACGTACCAAATCAGAGCTAGGTGAACTCAAAGCTTGGTTCGCGGGCCTTCGTCCGAACTTGGATTCGAATTAGAGATCCCATAAGCAAGAAGTCAGTAATGTACCAACTAGCCTACTCAAGTATTTTAAATTACTATAATCAATTTGCTTTTAACTATCTTTTTATTTTACTATTAACTATCTAAGCTATTACCAATAAAAATTGTTTTCGAATTCCTCAAAAAATTAATAATATAAAGTCAACTCTTTTAACATTTTCGCATACATTTCAAATCCCGCGCGTTTCTCAAGTAATTACAGCTGATTCCAACTCTTCGCTGCGACAAAAGTTTAATCCATTTCAACCTGAGCTGCGCCTGGCTGCGCTTAGCTGCGACATGTCGACGTAGGGTGTGCTCACTGATATGGAAAACCCATATAATCAACTCAACTGACAGCTTGGCTGCGGTAGACGACGTCGCAGTGTACTTCAGCGGTTAAGCATTTACTCTATAATAAAGTATTAACTGAAATGCTCATCTAATTTGCAACGGCAAACTCCACCGAAATAATTTTTGAAAAATTTCTTGCGCGCACTTGAATTGTACTAAAAATTTCTGAATAGTTTTCTCGTTGTTTGAAAACAGTTTAATTGATCTATACTTGAGTGAATTTTTACACTATTCGAAGAAGCTCTGCATGCTATGCTAACCTGAAACATCGGCATGCTAAGTTTCCTGCCGTTTCATCATTGATTTTGAGTTTGAATATTCAAGTAGGTGAAAATACCTGTTAATGCAATACCTGTTAATACAATGATTACAAGAATAGTATATGCTTCAAAATAGCGTGACTACGGTATGGCAAACCAAATTCAAATAGAAATGCTAAACAGATTTAGACTGGCTTGGAATCATTGCATAAAACAATTTTATGTGCATTTAGTCTACTAAAAATACAATGACCATGCCAGCAGATCATTGTTAGAAACATTCTACGGTCTTTCCAACTGAACTTCGCTTCGAGGAGGATTTTTGTACGAATTCATGCTTATCATCATAGTCAAATAAATAATGAGTTTATGGTGTTCGGCCATCGAAATAATTCAGCATCATACTATGACTAACACTGAGCTCGCAGAAAACTCATGACAACAAATTTGTCAGTGATCGATCTTCATACACAATAAGCAAAATTATATAGATAACATTTCAACAACGGTAAATGGCTCTCGGCAAACAACATTATAACCGGAGCACTTTCACGAAACTTATCCGGAATATAGTTTGTATATAATAATTTGAAGATTTTTAAAGTGGAATAAATCCTACCAATCACAATCGGCAGTTGTTTACAATTCACATTGCTGAGAGTAGTTGGCTGGTATTCCAAATTCCATATTTCACGCGTAAAGGCTGGTACTGAGTTCGAGTTCACGTGAAATTTTGACATGTTTCCATTATCTGGTCATTCTTTCGAACGAAAATTTTGACAACGGAGAAAAGCAGAGACACTGCTCATTCTTGACGGATAAAATGTCAAGAATTTCACTTTTCGATCGATTTTCTTATTGGAAAGTCATTTGCACTGCTCAATTTTCAAACTGAAACACTAAATGTCACTTTTTCGCTCGAAAGAATGAACTGCACAAACTAAATTGGCTTTTAATTGGCTTTTTTTCTTCAAACTATTATGGTATGGAAAAAGTGAAATGGAAATAAAAACGCTGTATGATAAAAAAAAACTATTTGTTCAAATTTATCGTCATTATCCTGAACAAATTTTATTTTGAAATATCCACCTATTGTGTCATCTTTGCCCTCGAATATGAGATGGTAGTTCCGGATCTCATTTAACTCCTCAATCTGACGTTGTTTCTTTATCTTTTCGGAGAATCTTGATGGAAGGAAACAGTAGGTATCGTTTGCGAGATGAACGGTTATACGTGGCCCATATTGTGTCGTCACCAATCGAAAGCATTTAATTTTATATTTTTCTCCTATTTCCAAACTAGCTAGCGCAACATGTTTCTCCGAAACGTATTCGCAAACGCTCTCCAAAAGTGCGACGGCTTTCTGAAAGGTACAAAAATGATTAGTGAACCCAGCAATCAGACTTATTAGCACTTCTTACCATTTTTAAAGTTCTTTAAACGTTCTCACTACAGCAAATCGAAAAACTGTTCTGTTGACTTTTCACAGCGAGACTTTAATTTTATACTATTACAATCACTTCCATTATAGAAGCATGCGCATGTAACCTGTACGCCATCAACCGTGTTAGCTTAACACCATTATCTCATGAAGCTAATGAATTCATTGTAAATTTCACAATACTACTTAAATATTCCACTTCACATTTTCACATCTGCATGTACGTAAGTAATTCAACGACTTTCTAAATTCACCCAACCCTAAACGAGAATCCACATTAATTAACATGTGACATTGTAAAACAAACGACTTCACCGCATCACATACGAAAGCCAGGCAAAGGATAGTGTCGAATTAATTAATTGCAAATTTCACAATATCACATAGTTATTCACTCAAGATCAAACCACCGGCATATGCCCATTAACAGTCAGTAAAAATTACACAGTGGCACGTGATCAATGACATTACGCACCTACCCCATATGACTGAATTTAGTAAACAGACTTGTCGCTTCAGGAATGCATTTCAAGCTCACTCATTCACACGAAAGAAAATATCAAAGCACATGAGCGAAAATTCACACGGCTTGAATTTATTATCGCTTGATATCCACAGACCCATTCAAAACAAACAACCCCTTTACTTCTTCCTTGCCCACACATCCACATGAACATCTGCATTCAACTCGTCCAAGTAAAAACCAACGGAATATTTATTTCACACATCGTACATGATAAAACCTGTTCTTCATTTGCAATCTCCTTTGTCACACATGATCACTCGACCATGCAAAACAAAGGCAATATTCACTTGCACAAGCCGTACCACCGGAATAAATTAATTGCACTGTAACGGACATTCTCCACCTTCATTCTAGCAATCAACCAACCGCGTCACATGCAAACAAACACTTCCCTCACAACACCCAACTTACAAAACAAACCAACGATCGTGAACCCAGAAAAATAACCGTCAACAGCATTATACCTTTACCACATGCACCTACAACAAACTCAAATTCATTATGCGCCCTTGCTCAAAACATCAACCGTGCAAAATTCACACCTAGACCCTCTCAAAAGCCATCCCAAGCCAAATCAATGCCCCCTAACACGATCACCTTATGATCAACCTCATTATGCACCCTCCCTCAACACCATCCCACGTGCCATCAATTACCAAGCAATTAAACACTATTGACACCAATTACCAAACAATTACAAACCCATTAAAAAACTATTAAATTTGCATTTACAACCAATTAACACGCAATTATAATTAATTTATTCCGGTGGTACGGCTTTTTAAAAAAGGGGTGGAAAACCAGTTTCACGGGTGGCTCTTTTACTACTTAGTTCCCCTCCAATTTGACAATGAGGTCGAAATGGGATAAAGGCAGCTTCAACATGCTTTGTGCGCGAGAGGATTGAAGGGGTTAATGGTGGAAAGTTATACCGTACGTGTCCAGGGGTTGATGGTGACTAAAAGGCTTAGATATGAGCTTGTGCGTCTCATAGATATAGGAAAGTGTGGATAAGAAATGTTGGTTTCCGTGGGTCCTCGTTTCACATTAGTGTATGACATTCTCTAACACCAACATATACAGGACGTAGGTGAATTAAAATTTGGACTAAACTTTACCAAGTGTCCCTTATAACCAGCTGGTTGGTAAGCTTGTGTGTTTGAATTTGGGTGTATTTTTCGTTCGCTTGTCTGCTTATCTTCAATTTTTTTAGTTCTTGCGTATTTTTTAAGATTTTTTTTTTTATGTTTTTCTTAAATTTTGACCCCTACTAGTGGTAAAATGTCCTGTCCGGGGACATTCAAGTTTAGTTCTACCGTGCATTTTCGACCTTTCACTTATTAGTGTGAAGATAAGATAAGGATGTGTGCGTTTATACTTATAGCCGATCACAAAAGCAATCAACGTACCAGATGGCGGATTTAAAGTACTTTTTCTTGACCAGTCCAGGTACTTTTCTCGACCAATACGATTTTGGATGGTACTTTAATACCTGTTAGATTACAAGTCGCAACGGGCCTTCTATATGACGGTCAGGACTCAAAAAGCACAGCTTGACAACCCACTTAAAAGCACATCTAAATGTGGGGTTTGTAATCGAATTTTACCGCTCGCGTACTTATCACAAGAAAATATTCGCTTGAAACATTTCTTTTTTTTGTGCGCCAAAAATGTTACCGTTCAACTTTTGGCTTATAAAAAACTGCTTAAACAGAAATCAATGACTGATTTGTTGCAAAGAAATGATATTTGAAAGTTGTATCGCAAATGTTGCTAGAATGCTAGACACTGAAGAAGAAGGCGGATTATCTTCAAAATATCAATATCTGGCAAGGAATTGAAATAAATCAGGTTCTAAAGGAAGAAAATCAAATTTGATATTTAGTTTAAAATTGCTAATCGGATATCTTGAGAAGCGATTCTTGCTCATTTCATACCAGGTTTTAACTGAAATGGAAGAATACACGAGGAAATGTGAATTTTGTCTGGATTGTTAAAATTGTTTCTCAAATATACTTGGTGGAAATTTTACGAAAAAGTGTATTTTCATTTAAACCATTTCTCCCACGATTTTGTTCTACGAGCAGCAATTTTTCCCTTTTTCAAATTTTAGAGGGCGAACATTTTCATAAAAAGGGAGAATTCCCACAATATCCCAACACTGGCCAAGCTAGCGGCACTATTTCCTGGGATGGTGTGTGTGTCATTCCGGTGCTTCAGTTGATAACAATATTGCCGCGACTGTCTCTATTCTACCTGGGTTTGGTTTGATTTGATCTTGAATATTTCATGTGCGGATCGGGGCGGTCATTTTGCATTGTTCTGAAATACGTACCTTGCAATTCATTGTCATCTCCGGTTTACATTTACATTCGGGTCCCGCCCAATCAAATAGGTCCTGCCAGATTAAAGATCATCGTTAACGTTTCTATTACCAAAATCATTTGCAAATTGGGCTTGGCTCTATCATTGATAGAATAATATATATAAAATTTGTCGTTTCTCCATACTTTACGGATTACTTACCTTGCATTCTTCTTTCACTATACATATTCAAAAACAATAAATAATTTCTTAAAAAGGAATGAATTTAGAAACATTTGCACATTGTTTCCATTTAACAAAATTACTACACTAGATCCCTCACATAAACGAGAGCACACGAGCTAAAATCAATTTTCTATGAAAACAACGAAACTAGAAAATTTAAACGAAACTAAAAAACCCTTCACACTAGTTATCTATAAAAAAATAAATTGATCAGCAAAAGATATTAATTCACTAAAAGATATTAAAAATACACTAATTCAAAAATGTGGCCCACATTACAGTATAAAATAGCACTGGGGCGTCTCTTTGTATAAAATCTCAACTAAGTTGCTTTTAAAACACATATTTGATCTTTTAAGCAAAACACTCTGCACCGAGTAATTCATAAACATTTTCGCTTAAATATTAGTATCGACTTTCACATCCTAATGTTCTCTCAATGCACGAATAACAATGTGATTAAATTAGTTTCAAAAGTGATATATATGTGTGTAAAAAGGCACATTTTTGACGTGAGAGTGCAACAATCCTCGTGAACAATATCTGGTTTTCTGTAAACAGCCTGTTTTTGATCATTCTTCAAAATTAACTTATATCTACTTTAATTTAGTTTAATAAATTTATTATTTTAACGTTTCTAATCCCACTCAAGGAATGCTGTTGGCCTGCTCCCGTCTTGAGCGAGCAAACAGAACAAAATCTGATGGAATAGTTGCGATTAGCTCCGCACGTCGGCTGAGTTGCGCTTTTGAGCCTCCATTTTCTTGATAAACTGTTATTATATATCACTTTGAGCAGAATAATTCTTACATCGGTGGCCATATTTTTGGCGTCGCTGTGAGAACGAAATTAATGAGTAATGGAAAGGGATAATCGAGTGAAGCAATCGTACCGTACAAGTGACCTTTGTTCTCACCAATAAATAACCTTCCAAATTAAATCTGAATGTGTGATGTAAATTTTGTGTGCTTAATCCCGAGGGAATGCCGTTTTCAATGTCAAAATATCCTTACCAACGAGTTCTTCCAGTTCATAGGAAACGCAGCATAGTGGCTGTGAGTCAAAAATATAAGTTAATGAATACAGCCCTACCTCCTGATAAATGAAATCTTCGCTCTTCTTCTGGCAGGCAAAATACAGAATAGTATCCCCAACTTCTTTGCCTTCATTCTTAGAGAAATGCCTTTCTTGAACAAAGTCACGGAACGGCAGTAGTAATAGGGCCACCCGTCAAACTGGTTTTCCACCCCTTTTTTAAAAAGCCGTACCACCGGAATAAATTAATTATAATTGCGTGTTAATTGGTTTTAAATGCAAATATTTAATTGTTTGGTAATTGATGGCACGTGGGATGGTGCTGAGGGACGGTGCATAATAAGGTTGATCATAAGGTGATCGTGTTAGGGGGGCATTGATTTGGCTTGGGATGGCTTTTGAGAGGGTCTAGGTGTGAATTTTGCACGGTTGATGTTTTGAGCAAGGGCGCATAATGAATTTGAGTTTGTTGTAGGTGCATGTGGTAAAGGTATAATGCTGTTGGCGGTTATTTTTCAGGGTTCACGATCGTTGGTTTGTTTTGTAAGTTGGGTGTTGTGAGGGAAGTGTTTGTTTGCATGTGACGCGGTTGGTTGATTGCTAGAATGAAGGTGGAGAATGTCCGTTACAGTGCAATTAATTTATTCCGGTGGTTTTTTTCCGCTAGTGTAGATGGCAAAAAAAATCTGCTTACCAGATCCCCGGGTGATCTATCACCTCGGGGTATGTGAGGTTTGACTCACTAAAAAAAAGGACCATCTACAAGCCCACGAAGTTCCGAGTCGGTACCCGCCTAAGCACTGGTTCGACCCGGTCGTGCTGACTCGCCCATCGGTAACCACGAACTTCAGAAACTACCACAGTTCATGGGTCGGTAAGGCAACCCTCCTCCCGCTTTATGCGCAGCACTTTCTCAACATATGTTGAGACTGCGCGCCAGTTCTCCTCGTTTCGCAGCATTGCTTCTACGATCGTCTCAGGCGTTGCCAGGCCAATCGTGGACTCAATGGTGCGCCTCAAACTTACGAAGCGACTGCACATAAAGAATGTGTGCTGAGCATCATCAAGCTCAGTCACACAGTACCGGCAGTACGGTGTGACCACCTTACCCATTCTGTTCAGGTATTTCCTGAAGTAACCGTGCCCTGTCAAGAATGGACAAAGGTAAAAGTTTACCTCTCCGTGGCTCCGGTTAAGCCAAGGCTCAATGAGACCAATTAGCTTAGCCGTCCAGCGTCCTTTAGCACTTAAAATCCAACGTTGTTGCCAGAGTTGGAGAGTAAGCATACGCGCGTGCGTCAGAGCCTCAGTTCTACCCAGCTCTGAGCGATAGAGGTACCCTTCTTTGCGTTCTCGCGCTAGTAGGTCGATCGGGTCTGTAACTGTCATGGGTATGACAGTTGGTATCCTCCGCTTCGTCAGCATAAAAATCTCTGTTTTAGAGATTGCCAGCTAGAGGCCGTGTTCGGTCATCCACCGATCCACCCTCCTCATGACTTGGTTAAGTCTGAATTGAGCGAATTCGGCAGATCTGGAAGTGGTTACCACTGGACGTCATCAGCGCACGCGACGTCATCAGCGTAACCTACCAGAAACACATCCGCAGGCATTTGAGTTCCAGAGGTCAGGTCCTAAGATCGACCCCTGTGCCGCACCTGAAGTGACAGGCCTCCTTTTGACTCCTTCGTCGGTGTCGTAGAGCAACCAGCGATCCCTGAGGTAGTCCCGCATCATGGCTAGCAAGTAGTCAGGGATACGGAACGTCTGCTCAAGGGCCCGCAGGATGTCTGTCCACCTCGCCGAGTTAAAGGCATTTTGTACGTCCAGCGTTACCAGCAGGACGACCGGTCTGGCTTGATGGCATGCCTCTTCCGCTCTTGCTACAGCCCCAACAACCTCTGAGATGGAATCGATTGTTGAATGCTCTTTCCGGAAGCCGTGCTGCCTGGCAGAGAGATCACCAGCAGATCTCACTGCTGACAGCAGCCTTGGCTTGAGCAACCCCTCGAGAAGCTTCCCCGCAGTGTCCAGCATGCACAGTGGGCGGTATGCTGAGGGATTTCCCAGGTTACCCTTCCCCTTGTCAACAAGTACCAGCCGAGCTACTTTCCACCGCGACTAGACATGAATTATACAAGTCCAATAATAGACGCGGTTGGCTCTCCGCCACGACTTTAAGCGCCTCGACCGGTACCCCATAAGGACCCGGAGCCTTCCGGTTCTTCATGCTGGACACTGAACTGTTCAGTTCCTCGTCCGTAAAGGGAGGAACATCCACCTGGTTAACGATGATGGGACCGTCAGCCCTTGACGAATGCACCGGGAACAGCGAACCAACGATACGCTCCATGGATATCGCATCCATAAGAATGCTAGGCCGCATGCAGCCAAGTCTACGAGTGACCAATTTGTAGCCATCTCCCCAGGGGTCTGAGTTGACCTCCTCACAAAGAGCCTGCCATTTGGCACGTTTGCTCCTCGTGATGGCTTTGTTCAGCTCCCTCTTTGCCGCAATGTGAGCAGCAGATAGCACAGCCGCTTCCGGCCTTTTCCTGGCTCGCTGTGCCCTGCGCCTGCACGCCAAAGCGATGCGTCTCAGTTCGGCGATTTCATCGTTCCATCAGTATGCATGTTGCCTCCCACGGAAGGGTTTACGTTTGGGCATTGAAGCCGCACACGCCCTGCGAATCCACCCCATTGTTCTGTCAGCAGGGGTCGTTCACCTTCTTCTTTCTGTGGGTGACCGTCACCCACCTCCTTAAATCGGATGTTGGCACCTCCTTCCTAACCCGGATTTCTTGTGTGCCTTCAGGGTTAGACTCGGCCACGCGCTTATTCTGTCGTGGCCGATCCAGTCCCGGGACCCCTACAGGAGTGGCTGCCTCAGCAGTCTGGTCTTCCAACACTCGCTGATACTCCAGTTCTGCTTTCTGCCAGTTCGTTCTGCGGGCGAAAATGACTTCAAATGCCTCCTCCAGCTTGAGCATACCGTCCTTAACGTGCTTCGATATGTTTTTCTGCACGTTGGCGGCCTGAAACATTTTAGAACTTTGAAAATGGTAAGAAGTGCTAATAAGACTGATTGCTGAGTTCACTAATCATTTTTGATTCTTTCAGAAAGCCGTCGCACTTTTGGAGAGCGTTTGCGAATACGTTCCGGAGAAACATATCGCGCTAGGTAGTTTGGAAATAGGAGAAAAATATAAAATGCTTTCGATTGGTGACGACACAATATGGGCCACGTATAACCGTTCATCTCGCAAACAGTACCTACTGTTTCCTTCCATCCAGATTCTCCGAAAAGATAAAGAAACAACGTCAGATTGAGGAGTTAAATGAGATCCGGAACTACCATCTCATATTTGAGGGCAAAGATGACACAAGAGGTGAATATTTCAAAATAAAATTTGTTCAGGATAATGACGATAAATTTGAATAAAGAGTTTTTTTTTTATCATACAGCGTTGTTTTTTATTTCCATTTCACTTTTTCCATACCATAATAGTTTGAAGAAAAATAAAACGGGGTATTACGCGTTAGGTCTGCGCACAAAGTAAAAGCGATGTATGGATACACCAGCGAGTCGGCTTATTGTATTGAATTTGTAAATATTATATTGAATTTGTAAATATTATATTGAATATTATTAAATATTATATTATTATATTGGATTTGTGTGATAAGGGAAAATAGGAAAATATAAAATAAAGGATATGAATCTGTAAATAAATGATATATCAAGGAAGAATAGGAAAATAGAAAAATAATAGGTAGCCTAAGTAACGCCCTTCCGACGATGCAGCCGCACGCCAGCAAGGCCCGAAGATTGCAACCAAACACTACTACATGACCGCAATCGTCGTGACGCGGAAGCGTACTAGCCACGAGAGGAGCAATTTACCCAAACGACCTTTGTCTGAAAATCACCTTCCATGTCTGACGTCGAAGGGTGGAGGATGCCCGATTTGGGACATTTCCGAATTCACTGAGGGATTAACGTGAACAGTCTTCGTCGTGTTCACCTTTCCGGCCACCAACAGGCAAGTTTTTCACGGTTGCGCCGGCGTTGGGTCTGTGGATGTCTTGAGGGGGAGCGACGCGTTTTGGTTCAACGGTACGTCCATCGTCCTTGTGCGGCCCAGTTCTCTACGAATTATCCACCGAGTAACAAAACCGAAGCCACGAGAACGTTCTGTTGTAAAACTGATAGTAACGAGGAGAAATTTTGGCAAAGGTTATGTTTGTGAAGAACCGAATTGACACAATAAACACCCTAAACGTCAAACTACGACGACTGAAGCGATGATCGGCGACAGGGACGCCGCCAAGCGGCTGGAAGCGTCGATATTTCCAGCCGACTGGAAGGATCCGGAAGGCTGCGTTCGGGCCGCCAAGTGCTCAAAAGCTTTTCGTCCGATGCACCCAAGTGCAACAGTGCATTGCCCCCAAATGCAGAATATATGAAAGGAAAAGGGAAAATGGTTCCCAGGAATTCCGCTAAAGCGGGAAATTTATGGTCCACCGAGGCTAAATGGAAATGGAAAGCGAGGAGTGGGTCTCTTTTGGTGACTGGCAGTGGCAAACGTAAGTTGAGAAAAAGAACGACGGAGTTTTGGATGAAATTGATGCTAATTTTTTTTCCACGTTGACCCGGATTGCGATCGGTGCGAGGCGCAGGAAAACGGCAGCGGTGATTTTGGTGAATCGAACCTTTTTGGCGGAGACGGAGAAATTGGTGAAGCGCAGCGAAGCTAGTGATTTGGACGTTCTGAAATTTGGGGTGCGACGTCGGATTAGACGACGGCATTGGTGATTTCCCGAATCGACCCTTTGATGGAGACGGAGTACCTATAGAAGGGCATCGAAATTATTAAGTTGGCGGTGGGGTGCGACGTCGGATTAGACGACGGCAGCGGTAACTTTCAGAAGCGATCCACGACGAACGACGCGCCCGCGGCGCCTCTACTTAAATTTCGCCAGTCTCTCGGGCGCCGGCAGATAACCATCCTCTCGAATAAAAACGAAGACGACGCACTAATTGGGGGAAGCCCCGGGAGTAATTACGAAGAGTAGCTAAGGTATGTTAGTTTTTAGATTGTAGATCATAGTTGGGCTAGAGGCCACTAGAACGAATAATTTGCGATATGTAGACTTGGGCTGTTAGTGACTAGTTTTGTATCGATAGGGATCGGCGCCACAATTGATAGGTAGACGAAGTGACTTATTCAGAAATAAAATGTGAAAATTTGTGTAATCGCTGTTGTATCTGTTAGTGGTAAATTTCGTGGAAAATGAAAGTGATGCCCGCCCGAATTCTCGTTTCGCGGAGACGGGCTTGAAGACAGCGCGGGTTTGAAACGAGTAGCACCCGAATCCACCCATCTCAGTGTGAGCGAGCCACCCGTGGCTGTCGCCCCTCTCCCCAGTAGAAGGAGAAGGGGTCGTATTACCGTCCAGGGGAGTTCGGTAACAAATTGGCGCACAACGTGCTAAGGGTTAAAAAAAAATGGAAAAATTAACGTAAATTCGAAACCGTATTAGTGAAATTATTAAAATTCAATAAAATTGCGGGTTGAAAACGTGTTAATACAATTTGTCGAAGGTAATATTATTTAGAAGCGGCGTATTTACCCATATTTTTATACATATTTATGCATATACTGATATAAATATTTGATTTGCATATAATTTATATATATATATATATATATATATATATATATATATATATATATATATATATATATATATATATATATATATATATATATATATATATAACATATTTATATATATATATATAGCATATCTTTATATATATAGGTACATATATTGATCAAATATAATCAAACAAAAAATTGTTTGGCGAGCGTTTAGGTAGAAATTATACAATAAAATTAAAAGTCGAACTCGTTTCCTTTATTTCTACCAATTTATTTTTGAAAAATCCGTATACTAGTATTTCGGCTATCACTTATAGCCTTCTTCAGCGATGTTTTGTTGTTTTGAATAAGTAAATTTGCGGGTATGAAAAAGTGGTAATACGGTTCGTCGAACGCAATATTATTTGGAAGCGGCGTATGTAAACATATTTTTATACATATTTATGCATATACTGATATAAATATTTGATTTGCATATAATTTATATATATATATATATATATATATATATATATATATATATATACTATATATATATATATATATATATATATATATATATATATATATATATATATATATATATATATATATATACTATATATATATATATATATATATATATATATATATATATATATATATATATATATATATATATATATATATAGTATATATATATATATAACAAAAAATAAAATAAATAAAAAATAAATAAAATAAATAAATATATATATATATATATATATATATATATATATATATACTATATATATATATATATATATATATATATATATACTATATATATATATATATATATATATATATATATATATATATATATATATATATATATATTAGGGCGGGCCAAATTTTGTGTCGATTAGACCTGCCCCCTAAGATGATTATATGGACAATTCTAAGCAACTTTGCCGAAGGAACCATAGGTCTATCTCGATTTTCGAGTCTCCCACTTTTCAAAAAAAGATTTTTTCCCTATAACATCATTTTGATTCAAAATTCGTTTTTTTATTCATCGTTATATTATCTTTTTTATGTGTATATGGGGGGTTTTTGGGGTCGAGAAATTCATTTCTGATCTTTATTTTTACCTATAACTACCGCCAGAGGGCGTTTCATGCATATTTTAACTATTTTTCGTCTATTTTCCGAGAAAAATTACAAGTTTTTCGGTAAAATTGATCTTTATTTTATTTTTTTCAACAAAAATTCAACTTAAAAAATAAGAACATGTGTAAAAAATAAAAAAAAAAATGAATTTAGTGGAAGAAAAGCGAAATAACTTATTTTTGAAAGTCTTTTTTGCTTTCAAGTCGGGGGTATTTTGCACGGCTTTCTGATGTAACTGCCATAACACTGTGTCGACTCTTTTCTAAAACACGTTTAGAAACGCTAGCCAGCAATTGAACATGTCTTTCCGTTGCTTGTATGTGTACCGGAATTCTTGGATCAGGCAATGGTGGATCATCGCATTCTAAATATTGTTCCAAATGATCATACGGAATGCTATACGTAAACGGTGGTTCGAATAAGACATCATCTCTATTTAAATCAATCATATTCGTATAATCTGTACAATTGAAGTTTATCAAAGGTTTTTGATAAACTCTAAGATGTGCCGGGTCGTACAGATTTCTTCGGTAGTGTAAAATTTTCTTGATTGCGATTTTTCGTGTCTCTTTTTTATCATCAAATAACATCGCTAACAAAATATTTTCGGAATGTGCGTAATATGAATTGTTTTTAATGACATTATTCACAACTCCGCGTAGATTTGTATCCAAATATTGTGTCCAACGAATGAATTTGTAAAATAATACACTACCGAAGACCACCGAATTATAGTACTTGATGTTGAAGTACATCGGCACATACACTTTCATTATGTATGTTGCCAAAATTTTCAAATTCCTTGATAGATTTTCAGTTGACACATACAACCGCAACAATCTATTCGCCTTGGTGAGCCAACGTGAATGTGCTATTGGTCCTGGTTTATTGTGAGATAAATCCGCAGGAACAACACCATTCGAAATTGCATTGGCCATTTTGTATAAGTACTTTGAATCGGTGGATAATTCAAATGGATCTAAATCAGGTGGCATGTTCTCTAGCACGATTATCTCGAATTCATCTACAAGCTGAAAAAAAAGAAATGAGAT
>OZ022264.1:133426796-133594296 GCA_963978885.1 Nemotelus pantherinus | reverse complement strand
GTGACAATGCGCAAATCAGTGCCAATCATTCAAAGCGTAAGAGTATCGAATTGGCCGAATCAGAACTTGAAGCCTTTAATGACTTGAAGCAGTTGCTCACATCATCCGAAATTTTAACCTTTCCTGACTTTGAGAAACCCTTTATATTAGCGACAGATGCCTCCAATTATGCGATCGGAGCGGTACTTTCGCAAGGCGAAATTGGGAAAGATGAACCAATTATTTACATCTCAAGATCGTTAAATGTCACTGAAGAAGGGTACGCTACGAATGAGAAAGAGCTGTTAGCCATCACTTGGGCACTCGATAAGCTACGAACCTACCTTTATGGAGCCAAAAAATTAAAATTTTGACCGATCATCAGCCATTAACCTTCGCGCTTAGTAAAGCCAACCACAATGCAAAACTTAAACGAATGAAAGCTAAGCTGGAGGAATACAACTATGAATTAACGTACAAACCAGGCAAGACGAATGTTGTCGCAGATGCCGTTTCCAGATTGTCACTCGAACTAAATGCGCTCATTTCAAGCTCCACGACAGTACACAGCGCAAACGAGGACAACACCGACCTTATTCCGCATTGCGAAGCTCCGCTGAATGTTTTTAAAAACCAGATAATCCTTTCCGAAGGCAAGGAAATAACCGCATACGAACAACCACACCCAGGGTACCATCGGCATTATTTACTTTTGCGAGAATTAAACAAGCATAGTCTATTGAAGGTATTGAAAGAAAATCTAAACCCGCATGTCACCAATGGAGTCAAAATACCTGAGAAATTTCTACAGATGCTTCAAGAAGTCTATAAGGAACAACTTTCAAAATTTCGAATTCGAATTACGTGTAATGATATAACATCAACATGCATGAAATAAATCAAGGCAGAGCAATCAAAACAAATAAATCAAAATGGAACACCATGCAGTTCACTAATATTGTCTACGTAATAGCAGACCACACGCATAATGTAGGTCGAGTACAATGCTATACACTTGCGCTCAACTGACCATATCAGGTTTCCGGGTAGCGACCGTGAATATCCATGCCATATGGTATATTCAAATGCAGTGCAGAGTCATGTTGCGATCGATATTATGTGTCACCATGGCACGCGACCCAAATATTATGTATGTTGGTTACAGTATGAATGAGCGCACATGGCGATAAATCTGGTACATGTTGATTGAGTGGCGCTAGAAATATTGGTCAAGTGTAGCGTGAGAAAGTAGAACATATGTGATTCATATAGAATATTGTGTCATGGGAAATTTATGCGTTAATGATTTATTTCAGAGCATGCTGAGTTTAGATAATAAAGTAGGTTAAGTTATGTTTGTAATGTTTGTAAGAATCGTATATAAGGAGTTGTAAGAATGTTTGGAAAATAGATTCATTTGAGTAGACGTACAGAACACTGTTGTTTATACTGAATCTCTGCTCTTGCGAGGTTATACTTGCAAAGCACAATTAAGCACGGCAAATGTCTAAGATTAGCTCAGACATGGTGCCATCACTAACTGTGGCCTCGCCGCTTTGGTAGGTTGAATCCCTGTTCATTTCATTCTCCACTGTTGGGTTAAACTAACTTTTCCTCCACAATAGTAAGGACCCAACGTCAACGCAGAAAGAAAGACAAGTATCCCAAGGCCCGTCAACAATCATTTTTCCTGACGACCCTAGCATATTTCATACGCAGCGTGTCGTCGATGATATAGCCAACGAGGAAAATAAACTCAAAATAATAAAAAAAGAACATCACAGAGCACATAGAAACCATCGGGAAAATAAGGAACAAATTTTAGAGAGGTACTATTTTCCTAAAATGAATAGTCTGGTAAAAAAATATACTGCTAACTGCGAAACATGTGCCCCGAGTTTCCAACGCAAATATTGCACGTGGATATTTGGGATATAATGGGTGAAACATCGATAAATTATCAAATTTGCTAAATTTTTTCGCATTAAAAGCAAATCTGCTCTGCACCTGAGACAAAAAATCCTCAAAGTTTTATATAATTTTTCTATTTCTCAAACCTTAGTATCAGACAACGAAGGGGGCTTTATACGCCCCATAATTCACAATCTTCTCCAAGAACTGGGTATCGAAGTATATTTAACACCGCCCCAAAAAAGTGAGGTTAATGGAACAATTGAGAGACTTCACTCAACAATACTGGAAATCGTGAGATGCTTGTCGAAAGAATATCCTAATCTTTCTCCCAATGAAGTGGTGAATATAGCCGACGACAGGTACAATAATACTTTTCATTCCGTAAATAAGAGAAAACCAGTAGATATATTTTTTAACCGGTCCGAAAGAGTTCATTACCAAAACCTACATGATTTTAAAACAAAGCTGAATCAAAACCTTAAATACGAAATTTTGCGAAATCAAGAAAAAGTACTGAAAAAACATAATACCAAACGGTCGGCTCCTAAAGATTATAAGCCCGGTGATGTATATTTTAAAGTTAACAAGCAAATTAAGGCCAATCATAAACCTCTATATAAGAAGGAAATCATCGTCAAAAATAACAGAGTCACAGTCACTACTAACACCGATAAAAAGTTCACAAATCCCACCTCAAGAACATCTCCTCTATTTCAGGATGATCCTATGGAGCGCACATGCTTCAGTGGACATATACCAATATCACGGCCCCGTCATGACAACCAAGCAAGGAATAGGCAAGATTGAAAACTGCAACTTTAAAATCATCCACGTTATCGATTTACACCAATATGAGCAAGTACTAAGTAACCTTAGATTAATAGTCCGTGATCGAGTAAACAGATCAAGCATTTTATTCCCGCAACTCCATCATCAATTGTCCTTAATCTCGAGATTACTCGGACAACTACAAAGCGGAAAGCCAAATACACCAAAACGAGCAATTAACTGGATAGGCTCAGCCTGGAAATGGGTTGCTGGAAACACAGATGCAACCGACTGGGATGCCATCGTGAAAACTCAGAACAGTATCATTCAGAATAACAACGATAGATAGTTATAACAGAATAGTTGCAGACATTAATATTCATAATAACGATAAATTCGAACAAATGCTCTTCAACAAAATGATTATCCTCAAAGATGAAGTCGACGAGATAGTTTTGGCCTGTCAACTGGCTAAACAAGGTATTGTTAATTCTAAATTTAGCGCAGAAATTAATTCAATTATATCCCAAACCGAAACTCTTCCATATAAGAATGAAATAGAAGCCATTGAATTCGCGGAACCGAAGGTTTTAATAAAAGATTCAATCCTCCTCTATGTCGTTTGCCTTCCAACAACGGAGACAACAGAATATAATCATGTTCTTATCCGTCCCACTATAAACCACAACAAAATGGTCCATATTAGTTATTCTGAGTTGTTCTTGGCCCGGAAATTAAAGTACGGTATTCTAAAAGAAGGTTGCCCCAGGATCGCAGACGTAACACTTTGCCAACAGCAAAAGCTTCAGAAACTCAATTCAGAAGATTGCCTTACGCAAATTTTTGAGGAAAAAAATGCAAAATGTGACTAGGTATTTTACGACAAACCTTTAATTGAAGTGATCGACAATAGCTCAGTTTATGTAACAAGCTTTAATGGTAGACTTCTCCATAGGAACCAAACCAAGATTTTAAATGGTACTTTTCTAATTAACATCCAAAATGATACAATTCAGATTAACGATGCAGTGTTTACTAGTTTGGAAACGAGGAAGTTCTATTTTTTACCTCATGTATTAAGTAATAATTTAACTGAAAAAAGTCTTAAACCTAATCTCGAATACTTACACAAACTTCATTTGAAGAATCTACAGAAATTAGACAATATTTTCCGAAATAATATTGTTTCCGCCTCTTCCGACTTAATAATTATTATTTTAATAATATGATATAGACTAGAATTTAACACACATGGACTTTTATGGCTGTGTGGGCACCTCTGTAGCTACAGCAGACTCCTGAAAAAAAATCCTTCAAATCATCGACCTCTTTGATTTTTGAAAATGAATTCAAATTATTGATAAATTTTGACTTTAGCTCACCAAGTCAAATCAACATTTTCTAAATTCCGCGGTTGACAAGAACGGCAACCCGTGATCGATTTATCTCTATTTTCAGCACTCAAAACTTCTGTTCACGAGAACTGACGACCGGCTAATGCGATCAATATGAAATTTACAGGACATGTAGGTATTAGCTAAGGCCAGGTCTGATAGAAGTGATTTTGCAACACGGGCAACACTGTGGCAGTCATGCCATGTGGAAAAATCGCTAAGAAAAACAAAATGGTTTTTGGCCTATAGCTTCCGATTTAGCCACCAGATTTTAACAAAATTCACGCAGTAGGTGAACCTTTTACTAAACACAGAAATTTGGTTGAAAAATTAGTATAAGGTTGCCAGTTATGGCAAATTTTGTCGCCTAAATATTGTAAATTTGTTCAGGAAAATAAAGGTTTTTCACTATAACTTCCGATGCAGTAACGAAATCAAAACGAAATTCATGTGATAAGTGGATCTTGTTGCATGTCTAATTCTGTAGGAATTTTGTTGAAAAACCATGAAAGGGTTGCGAGCTATGATGAATTTCGTAATTTATTGACATTTCTTTATCGAGCGATGTTGTCATAAAATTTCCAAATGGGAATGATCCTGCGATGACAATTCACAACAAATATTTACGTTTCGAAAATTTAAAAAGTTTGCATTTGGTAACCTTAAAATTATATTCACTCCTATAAATTACAGCGCAGCCATTCAATCGAAACTAAATTCATAGGGTGGGTTTAACACAACGTGATGCAGCTCTGGTGCTAGCACATGATTGCAAGCACCAGACAATTCGTAAATATTGCACCAACAGATGCTTCCATTTTTTATTCATCAGCAAAGCATTTACAATCAAATAAGCAACCGATATTCAAATTTTCCGAGTTTTGGAAATTTTTCGGATGGCAACCCCAAACATAATTGAATCGCTGAAACTTTCAATGATATCCTTTGATGAAAACGAAATTCAAAGGATAGGCTGATTAAGCACGAACATGTAGTGGTAGACTTATTGCTGCTGTGTTGGATAAATGTTGCCAGCACTGAGCATTTTCATCATTTGTGTAATAGGAAATGCTGTCAGAAAATGATATTTGTTCCTATTAGTAACAAATGGTTGATATGATACTACAAAGAAGTGTATAACGTCTTCACACATTTTTAAATCCCTCAAAGAGGACATCTTCGTATATTAGTTGTTTTTGTTTCTTTGGCCGTAATTGCCAATTTTATCAGGTCTTTCATATTGGATTTTAATTGTTTAATAATTGTTTTTTTTTGGCGTAGTTTTCAATATTTTTATTAATGTTCGAAGAACATTAGTATTAAAATCGATTCGGCCAAAAATTCATATTTTCACCTATATATATATATATATATATATATATATATATATATATATATATATATATATATATATATATATATATATATATATATATATATATATATATATATATATATATATATATATATATATATATATATATATATATATATATATATATATATATATATATATTACGATCTAAAAATATTCAGAGTAATCGATACATTCGAAGATTGCTTACAGCTTCAGAATGACGTGCTCACTCTTATCAACTGGTGTAATGCAAATCATTTTACTTTGAATGCAGGGGCGGATTTGCCACTAGGCCCGGTAGGCCCGGGCCTAGGGCGGCAAATTTCGGGGGCGGCAAATTATCGATTTTTGTTGGGGCGGCAATTTTTCAATTTTTTTTTGGCCGCAGTTTTTTTCCTGCCGTAGATGTACATATATTTGACTTGATTTGAGCCTAACACCTCAACCAAAATCTCTAAAAAAATCAATGCACGCAAAAATTCAAATCAGATGATTTTTTTCGGACATTAAAAAATTTGACTTCTAATAAATATCGAAATGCGATCACGGTAAAAAAACAAAGAAACTCAAAAATACCTAAAAAGTATCTAGAAAGTATCTAAAAATACCTAAAACGAGCCTAAAAGGAACCCAAATAATACCTCTTCAACCAAGGAAAAGCTTATCAGAGGTAAATATTTGCATGCATTGATTTTTCAGAGAATTTTTTTTTATTATTATGGTACAGGGTATATCAACTAAATGCGAATCTGATTATTTTTGACGTGTTTTTTAAATTGTACTTGAACATCATAGGTCAAAATATTTCGCGTCCATCTTTAACTAATAACATATCGAACATTAATTTGCAGTAGTCGAGCTCATAGTTGATCTCCAGTCAAGTGCGGAAGCAAACTTTGAACGGAATTGGAATAGTAAACTTACTTATAAAAATATGAGCGAAGACGTTGGAATTATATGCGATGTAAAGGTGTATACGGTTTTGGACTGTTAAAAATTGGTATTTTTTGATTCTTTTTTTTAGGTACTTTTAAGTTCTTTACCGTGTGTGTATTTTAATAATTATTTGTGTGGCAAGGGCGCAATAATAGGGAATTTTCACGAACGAGCCGGTGCCGTTTTTGCTCCGATATTCTTTTTTTGGAGCTCGGGCGCAACGAAAAACAGCGAAGTATTCTAGGGGATCGAAAAAAAAATCGCGCATTGTTACATATATTTCACGAAAAGGGCGGCAAATATTTCTGAGGCCTAGGGCGGCGAAATGGTCAAATCCGCCCCTGTTTGAATGTTATAAAATGTCGCCAAATGTCATTCACGCGTAAGACTTACCCACTAGTATTTTCTTACTACGTTTCTGGAGCCTCTCTCGAAGTCGTTTTAAATTTTAAAGACCTGGGGGTAATTTTTGACTCTAAACTTTTATTTGATAAACATATCTTGCACATAACCTCCAAAGCGTCCAGACTTTCGGGTTTTATACTGAGATCTTCTAAATATTTTACCGATATCTTTACTTGTGTACACTTGTTTGTCTCCTTTGTCCGCAGTATCCTCGAATATTGTTGTCAAATTTGGTGTCCACATTTTCAATATTTGATTGATGCGGTTGAATCTGTACAACGCAGGTTCACCCGCTCTCTTCTTTACAAATTCAATTTTGATTACTATGGGTATAGTGCGAGACTTACCATGCTGCAAATACCATCCCTGAAATCTCGCAGACTTTTTCTCGATGAATGCCTTCTGTTCAAACTGCACCATCAACTTGTCTTATCTGACCTCTGCAACCAGGTTTCCGTTAGTGTTACGGATCGGTCAAATAGATCCACGTTAACGTTTAACGTTCCTTTTGCGCGGACTGACACGTACTACTTTTCATCGCTTTTACGCATACCTAGGCAGCATAATGCACTCGGACTAGGTTCTCTGCCACCGACCTTGTCACGTTTCAAAACCATTTTAAAGGATAAAGTCGTTACTTTTTCTATTTAATACGTTTTTATATTTTTTCCTTGCTCACATGATACATGAATTTTAATTTTGACTTTCTTATTTCGATATTCTGTTTGTTCTATACATATGCTTACATTTTTTTTCCTCTCTTTTTCATTGTAGTTTTTACTAATGTTCGAAGAAGAACATTAGTATTAAAATCACTTTGGCCAAAAATTCATATTTCTATATATATATATATATCATCAAAAAATTTCAGTGAAAAAATCTCAGGAACGCGCCATCCGATTGAACTGAAATTTTAAGGACAATGTGTCCTTAAAAAAAAAAGTTAAAAACATTCAAAACCAATGTGGTGTATATGCAGAATAGTGCCAGGTCTCAGAAAAAGTTAAAAATCTTTAACACTTTGGCGCCGGCGGCCATTTTAGTGATATTTTTAATATACCTATTATTCCGTACACAATTAAGTTTTGCAAAAATAAAGTTGACGAAATAAATTTTGAACGTGTTTTACATGTGAATCGGATAATGTTTTGGAATTTTTTAACCCCATGTGTGCGCTGGGTGCCTAAAAACAGAACGGGAAAACTTGAAAATTTTTCAATTGCGATAACTTTTGACAGAGTTATTCAATCATTACGAAATTTTTAAGACATATTGATATTATTTAGTTGTAGATTTTTGTAGCTTTTGATAAGCGTGCTGGCAACCCTGTAGCTAGGGCAGGCACTGAAAGTGAAAACCTTCAAATCATCGTCTCTCTTGAAAAACTGCCGCTTCTTCAAAAAAAGCCACTTATATGTAAATCTTGTGCTTTGTTTACATAAACAAAAAAAAATTTTGATATGGTATAACGGGCACGCCTGGTACCCCTTGCCCAATTTACCTATATTTTTAGCATCAAAAACTTCTGTTCACGGAAACTTACGATCCAATGAACAGAATTTATTGAAATTTGCAGACTGTATTGGTCTTAAGTAGGACCAGGTCTGATAGAAGTGATTTTGAAATGCGGGCGATTCTGTGCCAGTGGTGCCATCTTGAAAAATCACTAAAAAAGATAGCTGCTTTTAGCCCTATAAATTCTGATTGAATCGTTTGATTTTGACAAAATTCACACAGTAGTCAGACCTTAGTTGAAACCACGTTTGGTAGAAATTTGGTTGAAAAATTCGGTTGGAGCTGCCAGCTATGATAATTTTGGTGTCTTAAATTTGAAAAAATAAAAATTTGGAAGTGAAAACATTCAAATCATCGAATATCCTTAAAATGTCCGTTTCTTGCAATCAAACCAATCTATATACAAATCTTATGCTTTATCTACACGTTCAAAGTAAAACTTTGGAAATTTCATGTCGGACAAGAACGGTAACCCTTTCCCAGTTAACCTATATTTTTAGCATCAAAAACTTCTGTTCACGGGAATTCACGAACCAATAATCTGATACCATTGAAATTTACATAATGCATTGGACTTAAGTAGAACCAGGTCTGATCGAAGCGATTTTGAATTGTGGGTAACTCTGTGCCAGTGGTGCCATCTTGAAAAATTACAAAGAAAAAAAAACTACTTTTTGCCCTATGAAATGTGAATTAGTAACCAGATTTTCATGAAATTGATTCAGTAGCTGCACCTTACTCCAAGCTCTGTTTGATAGAAAATTGGTTGAAAAATTCGATTGGTGCTGCCAGCTATAGTAATTTTTGTGTCTTTGGTTTTGAAAATTCTCTCAGAAAAATAAAACTTTTTGCCCTATAGCTTCCAGTGCAGTCATGAAATCAATACGAATTTCATACAATTATTGGAACCTATTATAAGCATTATTCAGGCCAAATTTGATTGAAAAACCTCAATAGGGTTGCCAGCTATATTTGGTTTTGTGTTTGTTTGCAATATCTTTATTTCGCAGTTTTATCGTAGAATTTTCAAATGGTAATGATATTGTAGTGACAATAAACAGCAAATATTAAGCTTTCGATTATTTGAAAAAACTCGCTGCAGGTAACCGTAAATTTCTTTATACTCCTATAACTTTGAATGTAATTTAACAACGTGAAGCTGATGTGATATATTCTTGGCTTTGATACTGGCGAAAGGTTGCCAGCACGAGTCGGTTGTGCTACTTTTGTATCAATAAATGCTTACAGTTAGTATTCATACCGGAAACATTTACAATGAAAATAAATAACCGATGTTTCAATTCCCTAAGTTCTGCAAATTTTTTGGATCGCTGCCCCAAACACCAACTTCAGTTACAGTGCTGCAGGCACTGAACATTTTCTTCATTCATGTTATAATGAGATGCTGCTTTCAAAGTTTGGTGAAATAAGCAACTGATATCGAATATAATTAACAAGTGTTTTTCTTTCATAAACTTTGAAACCCATGCCAGTGGTAATATCTGAAACCTTCTACCATATGAGTTATAATGCATTCTTGAGATCAAAGTAAAACGTGGCATTTGAAACAGTTTGGCCATAATAAGCAGCTCATGTGGTGGAATATGCACTCAAAACCTGCACGATTCTTCTACTGTTCTTCGAACATTAGTGTTTCTAGCGGTTCAGGTGCGCTAGAGTTTTTTTTCTTCTTATTTTTCTTAATTTTGAATTTATTCATTTTCACCTTGACTTTGTTTATGATATTTGATCTTTTTATTATTATTATATTGTGCTCTCTATTTTACATTCATTCATTAGTAAATTCTTTGTATATATTTCTATATTCAGTTATTGGATTTTTATCTGTTGAATATGTAAATAAATAAATAAATATATATATATATATATATATATATATATATATATATATATATATATATATATATATATCATCAAAAATTTTTAGTGAGATTATCTCGGGAACGCGCCACCAGATTGAGCTGAAACTTATAGGATACATTGGTGTGTATGCAGAATAGGTCCAGGTCTCACTAAATGTCAATTATTGTTAACCCTTTGGTGCCGGCGGCCATTTTAGTGATATTTTTACTATACCTATTATTCCGTACACAAGTAATTTTTGCAATTTTGGAATTTTTTGGAATTTTTAAACCCCATGTGTGCGCTAGGTGCCTAAAAAGAGAACGGGAAAATTTGAAAATTTTTAAATTGCGATAACTTTTGACAGAGCAATAATTACGAAATTTACAGGACATATTGGTAGTGCTATATAAGAGGAGGAACAGTTTTTAGTTTTTGTTAGTTCTCAGTTCTTGTTCTTCAGTTCTCATACAGTTCGTACAGTTGATAATTCCGGTTGTTGTAACACTATTCAAGAAGTTAGTGAATAATTTCAAAGTTAGATTGTTTAAGGAAAAGTGTTTAATTTTAAAAGTTCCTTGGAGGAACTCAACAAACTTATTTTTTATAAATTTCCGATAAGCGAAATTTAACTTGCGCTAGGTGCCTAAAAAGAGAACGGGAAAATTGGAAAATTTTTTAATTGCGATAACTTTTGACAGAGCTATTCAATCATTACAAAATTTTCAGAACATATTGGTATTATTTAGTTGTAAATTTGTGTAGCTTTTAATGAGCGTGCTGGCAACCTTGTAGCTAGGACAGACAATGAAAATTGAAACCTCCAAATCATCGTCTCTCTTGAAAAAATGCCGCTTCTTCAAAAACAAGCCACTCATATGGAAATCTTATGCTTTGTTGATATAGCCAAAGTAAGAAATTTGATATGGTACAAGGGGCACGCCTGGTAACCCTTGCCCAATTTACCTATATTTTTTTAGCATCAAAAACTTCTGTTAACGGAAACTAACGATCTGATAAGCAGATTTAATTGAAATTTTTGAATTTATTGGTATTAAATAGAACCAGGTCTGATAGAAGTGATTTTGAAATGCGGGTGATTCTGTGCCAGTGTTACCATCTTGAAAAATCACTAAAAAAGTTAACTGTTTTTAGCCCTATAAATTCTTATTCAGTCGTTCGATTTTGACGAAATTCACACAGGAGCTGAAACTTACTTTAAACCACGTTTGAAAGAAATTTAGTCGAAAAGTTCGGTTGGAGTTGCCATTTATGATAATTTATGTGTTTTAATTTTTGAAAATTCGTTATGGAAAATAAAGCTCTCTGCCCTATAGCTTCCTGTACAGTCATGGTATCATAACGAAATTTATATGGCAAATTAATCTTATTGTAGGCAATATTCAACAGAAATCTTAGTTCAATAAAATGATAGATTTGCCAGCCATGGTTGTTTTTGTATTTTTTTGGCATACCTTTAGTAAGCGGTTTTAGCATAGAATTTTCAAATCGTAGTGATCTTATAGTGACAATAAACACCAAATATTAAGATCCAGAAAATTTGAAAACTTTTGCGAATGGTAACCCTAAATTTCTTTGCATCCCTATAACTTCCAATGCAGTCATCGGATCAATACGAAATTTGCAGAGCTGGTCAACTTCAACATAAGGCAGATGCTAGTTAAGGGCTGCTAGCACTAGGCTTTTTTGTTATTTTCGTTCCAATAAATACTTGCTTTAAATTTTTTCATCGCAAACATTTTCAATGAAAATAAGTAAACATTGTCTAAATTTTCTACCCTATGGAAATTTTTCGGATGGCAACCCCAAACACCTTTCTACCGCAGTAACTTTCGATGAAGTCACCGAAATTAAAATTAGCTTAGATTCTATTATTACTTACGATGCATTAGTTTTAAGTAGGAAAAGTAAGTAGTGGTAGAATACACACTCAAAATCTGCACAAATCCTCTACTGTTCTTCGAACATTAGTGTTTCTAGCGGTTCTGATGCGATAGCGTTTTTAAAAATAGTAATGCGTGACACAACTTGGGCTTGGCCTGCCCTTCAATAACTTACGACACCGGTGACTAGCTGGCACCTAAAGTCACGCGAGAGTAACAGGTCAGGCAAACAATTTATGTTGTGGAGGCAGCTTTTTCAATAGTTAGTGCTGCAATTGTAGTATTATTGTATTGTAATAGTGCTTGAATTGTCAGCTGCCAAGTATTCTAAAGCCGTGAAACTTATTAATTTATAAATATTAAAAATTTTAGTCGAGAGACTAACTGCTCAACTGCTGTAAATAAACGTGAAGTTTTTAAAACCGGCCATATCAGCAACGAGATTATCTTACGCAAAAAGTTTCTTCCCAATACGTTATCTGACATTATTGGTACACTGTTTTTATCAGTTTGCATTCCAATCACATTTTGGTTCGAGATGTTTGTAGTTGTACCCGAGTTTCATAGCCCAGGAAGCTTCTTGTACAATATGACTTTTGTGGCGGCAGTTTTTTTGTTGGTCAACGTGGAAGCCAATATGCTTGCTGTAATGCTTTACGATACAAGCATTAGAGGTACCACTAATAAAACGCGTATCTAATTTTTGTTCTTACTTTGATACATTTAATTCTAGGGCGTACATTAACTCCTCCTGAGGATTCTGATAAAAAGAAATCATGGCGGCTATGCTCGGTTTGTGGAACTCTAGTGCCACCGCGGTCTTGGCATTGTAACATATGTAAAACATGCATCCTCAAAAGAGACCACCATTGCATGTTTACAGGTTGCTGCGTTGGGCACGATAATCATCGCTTTTTTATAGCTCTCATTTTGTTTATGTTCGTTGGTTCGACCTATAGTAGCATTTACAATAACATATTTACATGTTTATAGCATTTACAATAACATATTTATATTTTATAAGCATGCAGACATTTAAAGATGACTATGCTGCTTCTCATGTTCACTCTCGAAGTTTCTTCGAATAATGCGCATCTAGTTATCTACGAACTGAATTTGATAGCTGCAGTGATATCGGGAATGCTTCTTGTGTACCATGGAAGAATCATAGTCCATGAAAAGAAATCTCCGAACTATGACCTTGGCTGGAAGCAAAACCTTAAAATGATATTTGGAAAGCGTTGGTATTTAGGATGCATATTGCCTTTTATCGAAAGCGAATTACCTCATGACGGAGTTCATTGGGAAAAATTGGTTTGAATTCTCCGAAAAATAAATAGAAGAAACACATAAATAAATAGAAATTCGTATATGTAAATAAAAATCAGCTCAGCATTTCATGAGTTATATTATCAAACATGTATGTGCATTAAACAACAATAAAATATTCATATACACGCTAATAGTGTTTTCTTCTCTAACTTTTAAATAGCTTTTTACCATATTTACAAAGATTAATATGCCTATGGTTTGAAGATATCTTTTTACCATATTTACAAAGATAAATATGCCTATGGTTTGAAGATTAATGTCAATACTTTTGTAATGTGAATGCTTTGGAAAATTTTTATAAATATTTTGGAAGTTTAATTTCAATATTTTGAAAGATTAATATTTTGAAGGATGAATATTCCCTGTAGCATTCACGGGATTACCTCGAAACATGTTTTAATGAGCTTCCAACTAATCCTTTTCTGGTAACACAAGTTTCAAATTATAATAAGAATCAAACAATCAACATATTTACAGACAGTCAAGCGACGGTTACAGCTCTGACGTCTTACAAATACAAATCGAAGTGTGTTCTTGACTGCATTCAGGCCCTGAATAGTCTGGGCAACAACAGAAGGGTCAGCATTTTCCGGGTTCCTGGTCACAAGAGTATTAAAGGAAACGAGAAGGCGGCATCGCTCAGAAGTCGCTTTGCCACCGCAGCCATAACGACGAATTTACAAAGATCAACCTGGTACGACACATCAACAAATACTTCTAATTAAAAACCTCGGAAGGTTAAAAAGTCTAGCGCATCAGAACCGCTAGAAAACTAATTTTCGAAGAAATTGTCTTTAAGTGACAAAAAAGTGTGGAAAGACGTAATACACTGTTTTTTAGAATGATATCAACCATTCCTTATCCAAAGCAACAAAACTAAACTCTAACACAAATGATGAAAATGTTCAGTGCTGGCAACACTTTCCGAACGAAGCAGCAATAAGTTTACCATAACAAGCTCATACTTAAATCAACTTATCCTTTGAATTTCTTTCTCATCGGAGGATTTCATCGAAAGCTTCTGCGGTTAAACGTTGTTTACAGTGGCGGCTCGTGCTTGTTGAGATTAGGTGGGCCCAGTTTTTTATAGATATTCAAATGAATTTTTGTTAATTTTCTTCTATTACGGTCAGTGTACATCCAGTTATTTCAAAGAAATAAAATTTAATGTTTTGCTGACTATTTATATAACACCTATATGCACACTTTTCAGCCGAGCCACCCATTCTCTCTGTTCTAGTTAGTTACTTACTACGTTTGCACAGCCGATAGACTTCCGACAAATAGTTAAGTGAAATATTATATCCTGGCTCATGCCCGCTAAACTGGAAGTGCGGTAGAACCCCTCTTTCTAACATCACAGTCATAGCCAAAATTACACTGATAGTAAAGTCAGCACCATAACTAAGATGTGATATGCCTACACCAAATGTTGCCAAACAACTTAGCCAGCAGCCGTTTACGCGACCCTGTTTCCGGTGGGCACTCACGTGGAGGGCTATGGCGCGGACTTTTGCTCACCAAAAAAAAATAATAATAATAATAAAATCATTCGCATGCATTTCAATGCATCTCAATAATAAATATAAAAAACTAAAACATTTATTTCAAGTGGTTTAGTATACATATGTACATACAAAATATGCTACAACAAACTTAACATTTTTCAAACGCATTTCAAAATAAAGATTAAAACGCTATCATGCACTATATAATTAACTACACATGCTTATAAATTAATTCGATCCGTCTATTTTTACTTGAAGCAAAGTGATCAATTATTTTATCTTGAAATTTGAAATTGTCATCTTCTTGCAACATTTTAATTAAATCCCTTTCAATTGCTATTGTACTTAAACCGGATAGCCTTGACTGACAAATTGAACTCCGTAAAAAGGTTTTTATTCTGTTTAGAGCTGAGAAACTTCGTTCAACTGAAGTGGAAGAAGATGGAAGTGAAGCAACTAGACTAAGCAATTTATAAATTTCCGATACTTCCGTTTGTAACTTATTATCAGTTATAAAAATTAAAACGTTCGATAAATTTTGCGTGGTGCCAAATATATTAGGATCAGAGTACCACACACATAGTTCATTTCGTAGCTTACTTTTGTCAAACATTTTGGGATAGTAGTCGATAAGAGAGTCTAGTAGATTTGCGGGAAAAGCTTTCGTAAATGATTTGAAATTATTACTGTTAATTAAGTTGACAAAATCTAATTTTTCATATCTGAAAATCCAGTTTCAATTTGAGTAGTTATCAGATCTAAAATTTCCGCGTTGTCTTTTAAAATAAATTTTAGCATCTGAAATGCCATTATAATCCATTTTACGTCTTTTAACCGGCTGCCCAACATTATTACAAGCATCGTCAAAACTTTTTTCAAAATATGTGTGGTCTCCTCTATATGATTTCAATGTTAGTAGTAAGTTACTAACTCGCTCTTTACAATAATTAATATCTGAACTGCGTAATTGTATAATGTTAAATAGAACATCTGTTTGTTGATATATAAGGCTGAAAGTTTTAAGCAAAAATAAAAACGAGAAGTCCGATAAAATATGCATGAAACCCACAGACTCTTTGATTATTTCTTTATCTTGGGAAAAATCTTCATCTTCTAAAAATGTTTCGAATACTTCCAGCAACTCATTTGTACTATTTGGAAGAATTGCAATTGTTCGAGACTTAAAGTTCCATTGTGTATTACTGCAATTAGGTAGCCGCCTACCAAAAACTTTATCAAGTACACTAGTTCGTTTCGTAGAGTTTGAAAAAAATGCTAATAATCCAGTCAAATTCGCGAAAAAAATACGGCATTTTTTTATTTTGCAAGCAGCATCTTGTAAAACTAAATTCAATCTGTGGGCGTAGCAGTGAATAAATAATGCCTGAAGGGCAATGTCTTTAATTTTTTTCTACAAGCCATTCAAGTCCCCCGACATCACAGAGGCACCATCATAGGTTTGTCCCACTAGTTTGTTGGCAATATCGAAATGCTCAAATGTTTTAATTAGTAAATTATAGAGATCTCCAGCTTTTTTCCCTTCACTTACATCAAAAAAACCCATGAATCTCTCTACTGTAATGCCTTGTTCTGTAACGTACCGAAAAATCACTGATAATTGGGACAAACACTTGGTGTCAGTGGTCTCATCAATTTGCCAGGAATAACAAGGAGCTTTATGAATCTCAGATAATATAAAGTTTTTTAATACAGTACACATACTAATGATGAGATCGTTTTGAATTGTTTTAGAAGTACCACTGAAAACAGAAGACTCATCCAGGAAAAGTTTAAATTTACTGTCGTATTTAGTTAATAAGTGTGCCAACTCTTTAAAATTTCCTTGATTAAAAGAATTTTGTGATTTATCGTGACCCCTGAATGCCTGGTTTTGCGTTGCCAAATAAATTTTCATGTCTATTAGCCGGGATATCATTGATCTATTGGCTGTGACGGTTTTATTGTGTTTTATAATACTTTCCCGGTAAGCAGAATTGATGGAAGTTTCAATATTTTGCTTCCCAAAAAGTTTTGCTTTTAGAGAAGCATATGTGTGATGCTCTGATTTAGTGTGTTTTTGAACAGATTCACTTAGATGCTTTAAATCATTATAACCGCTTGAATTCCACGAAGTGACCGACTTATCATTAAAAAGCAAACAATTCCAACAATATAATTTACACGTTATTTCGCTGCCCGTAAGCCATCTGCACTTCTCGTACCATTGAACCTTAAAATTCCTATATTTACTACCATCTTTGAATAACATTTTTTTTTCATTTCTGGGCACGGTTTTAATTTATGAGCTATTGATTTATCTTCATAAGATAAGTTTGAAAATTTATTTTGAAGAAGAAAAAAAACAATGTCTGAGCTATTTGTCATTACCTGACGAATTCCACCTTCATCAATCTCGGCCATCATTATAATTCATCACTTTGCAATAAGCAAATAAAATCCACAACTTGCAAAAGAAAATCAATCTAAATTTCAAATTCTTACACTTTCACTTAGCAAATTAGCACTACTCATGCAGCTAACTACAATTCACATGCACTGACTACAAAAACGTTCTTATAAATATTCCGTTATTTTTTATTCTTTCCTTCAAATGTCGGCATATCGAACATGAACAGCAATCAAAAGCGAACATGAAACCCATATCATCCAACGTACTTTCGGCCTTCCTCCAATTCCTTGCTTTCATTGAAAATTCATTAAAACTGCGCCTAGCTAAGCAAATTGAAGCTAATATTATATTATCGTTTTCCTCACGTCGCTTATATTTACGTTCTCTGCGTTGTCAACATTTTGCTTTTTTCTTTCCTACGCATGTGAGCGCATGATGGGCTGGCCCAATATGCAACATCGATTTAGACGCGATTACATGCGTCAATTTTTCATACATCAAGAGCCGGCCCAATATACAATCAATTTGGCTGCGATTGTTCATAGATCGCAGCTTGGACTGAAAACAACGCATAGTGGGCCAGTGATGTTTGTGCCCACCGAGACTTATTGATGGTAGAAGAACAGAAATCGATAAACGCACAAACGCGAACTTATACCTTCGCTTATACATACTTATGTTTGTAGCATAATGTATGTAGATGATGTAGAGGTTTTGTGAATGGGCCAGTGATGCGTCTGCCCATCGAGTCGTTTATGGGTTTGAACATATATTTATGTGTACAAGATGTACGCATATATTGTATTGTATAGTTTATGCTCGCAAGCAAAAAGCAAATTGTAGTAATTGTTTTAGATGTAGTAATTGTTTTAGATGGTCCTAGTTAATACCACCATGTCCTATAAATTTAATTATGATCGAATAATCCGGTTGTCAGTTCGCATGAACAGAACTATCGAGTGCTCAAAACAGAAGTAATTTGGTGATGGGTTTGCCGTTCTTAAGCAAACTGGAATTTTCAAAATTTCAATTTGATATGATGGACAAAAGTCAAAATTTATCAATGATTTAAATTTTTTGTCAAAAATGGAAAATTTTTCAGGAGGGTCAATGATTTGAAGGATTTTTTTTCAGGAGCCTGCCGTAGCTATAGGGTTACCCGCACTATCTTAAAATTCCATGTGTGTTAAATCTTACTCAACATCAATATGCTCTGCAAATTTCACGAGGATCCAATGTTTTTGTCAGAAGTAATGACAAATCAAAATTTGAGAAAAAAATTTTGGCTTCTTTTTGGCACGCTGCACCCACATGCGGCTCAAAATTTCCAACTTTTTAACAAAGACAAGCTTAAAACATAATAAGTTTTCATTTGCAAACATATATTTCAGCAAAAATTTACACTGCTTGGAAATAAAGGAGTACCTCAAAATTCACTTAAACGCTTGCCGCTTCCAAAAGGTTTAGGGTATCTGAATTTTAGCAAGTCTTGGACCTACCTACTATATACGTCCTCTGAAAATGTCAGCTCAATCGGATCGGCCACTCTAGAGATTATCTATATATATATATATATATATATATATATATATATATATATATATATATATATATATATATATATATATATATATATATATATATATATATATATATATATATATATATATATTTATATATATATTGTTACGAAACTTATATTTACTTCTATTATATTTCAAGCTTAAAAAGTAATCAATGGGTTTTTATATAAAAAAAATTTGGAATGTTTTTATCCAGTTGTGGATAAAATTCAAAACAACTTAAACGGATATTTCGAAAAGAAACAAGAACTAAATACAGGGTTTGAACAAAAAATTACTGAGCATTTTCTCCTACCTTCTGTTCTGAAGAAGTTTGCTTTTCATCTGACACCGGGTCGATCGATTCAGTTTTCTCTCCTGTCATTGAAGCTCCAATCGCTTGATCATTATCTGAAGACTCGGTCTCGTTCGACGTATCTTTCCCTTCGTTCTCATCAGTGTCTTCGGCTGCAACTCCTTCTGATTCATTCTGCTAGACCGGACTCGAAGCATCCACTCGATATTTCTATATTGTTTATCACTGTCGACATTTCATTCATGTCCTAGCTCCGATTGTATATTCGGGCTGTCTGTTGTTCAGCTAATCTTTTCAATCTAATAACACAATTGAGCATGATTCTCATCATTTCTCGACTCGCGGCCAAACGTCCCTGGTCTTCGAGTGGTAGTTCAGCATTATCACTTAATTTCGAAAATTCATCTAGTTCCCTCGCATAGACAGCACGCAAGTGATCTTGATGATCGGTCAACGTATCTGTGAGAAAGCTTTCTAACATTAGACCGACCCCAACAATTGGATGTTGACAAAAATCTGCAGCCATCGGTGCAGATCACGTCGTCGTTTTTCCAGCAGTGAGTCCAACATAATCTGCTACAGTATTCGTCTCGTTTCACATCAATTGGTTTGAACGACAGGTTGCTTGTTTCTATTTATTTCGAGTCAGATATGAATTCAACCGGCAGCACCAATTCAAATCTAGATGTTCAGACAGCTTTGTTGCGGTCGTCACCTCCTGTCACTTTGAAAGTAAACACGGCCTATGTCAGGAAAAAAAGCAGCGCAGCGAACCTGGTGCTGGATTTCTGCATCTACTGTTTTGGGGATGCCCTAGTTGCGTCGAAATAATAAGCAATTGGAATTGGAAAGAAACCGCGGGTAAACTGGTAAACCACACGCGGGAAAACCCACCACCAGAGGGCGAAAAGGTGGTAGAAGGGCTGAAAAACTGAAGAAAAACAGACAAAATTATACATAAAAATAAAAAAGAAGATAAAACAATTAAGAAAAAGAAAAAAACGAAAGAAAAGAAGCCCCAAAAGCAAACGCACAACCACAAAAACACAAACATATTAGCCCGACATCTATCGGCGAATATCATGTAACAGCTGTGTGGGGCATCAAGTCCAGTTTTACCGAAAACGCTCTAGCGGGATAGTGAAAAATTTTTTCGATTGGGAACAAAGAAAGGGGGATTGTGGTATTAGCTACGGATGGAGAAGGTCGAAAAATTTGGCGGTTGGTGCAGAAACTTGAATATTTGAAAAGTATTAGAGTTACTAAATTGAGTAAGTTGCGAATTTAGTGAATTAAATATAAAGACAAAGTTTTTAAACAATTGAAATACAAGTAAGGAGATTTGACCGGCAGAAAGATTTTGGAGAATGACGAGAAACTACAGAAATTTGAATGTTTGAAAAGTATTAGAGTTATTAAATTGAGTAAAGTGCGAATTTAGTGAATTAAATATAAAGACAAAGTTTTAAACAATTGAAATACAAGTAAGGAGTTTTGATCGGCAGAAAGATTTTGGAGAATGACGAGAAACTACAAATATTGGTCACTGCAACTTTGGACGGAGTTGGCAAGCTAACTGAAGTGGCTTCTGCATTTTTTCATCTTTGATAAGTTAAGTAAATCTTATTCATTTATTATTTGGAACGGCCTGCATGGAAAAAATAAAAACAATACAACACGATATGATGACTGCACGTCTTAGGATGCTTTTCGGCAGTCAATGAAATCGATTGAATTCACGCATATATTAACATATAACTAAATTAATCATTGCGCATCGATGAGCTGTGTAGCGAGCGGAATTTATTTTGAAACTTAAACAATCAAGTAAAGATCCTGTATGAAGTCATTTTTTATTTTGTTAAATACTTCTTGATAAATTGAATATTGCTTAATCTTCTTTTACAATTGCGTGGGTGGGGAATTTGTATTTTTATTGATATTATTATTTCATAACTATATATTTATATTATAAATTGATTTATGCATGTATAAATTGGTCTATATATTATAGTATTTAGGTAATCCTTTACAGAAATATATATATGTTGTATGATCGGTGTAAACCGATCCCGGCCGGGGTTGAGTGCGAAAAAAACCCCCCATCCAAATTATTTATAATTTTAGTTTTTATTTACACTGTTTGATTGAATTTATTTTATTTTATTTTTTTTTATTTAATTCGAACGCTTGAAATGAAGTTTGGTTTGAATTTATTTTATTAGTTTTGGTTGTATTGAGCATTCTCTTATTTTGTTTTGTTTGGATTATATTTTTGATTTTTTTTTAGTTCTTTGAGTTGTTGTGATGCATGTAGAATAAATATTTAAATAATGATTTTTACGGACTTCTTTGTTTTCCTTCCTTTTCTGTTTGTGACTGATGAGTGTTGTACTGTCAGCGTGTCATAGCACGTAGAAATCTTCCGCCCGCAAACCCACGCCAGGCTGAGCTAGTCGGCAGGGAAAAGGCACGCCGGGCAAGAACAGGAAGATTTCTCAATAAATATATGCTGCACTGACGACTGCTCGACAGAGTTTAGTCGGTTGCAACAAATGGCGCCCAAAAATTTGGCTTTCTTTTATAGCTTTTCTTTTGGCAGATATGTTTTCGGCTGGGGTGGCAAATGTTTAATAGGAGCATCTTGTTGCCTCAGCCATTTTTTTTTCTTCATTGGCTATGGTTGCAGTCATATACCTGACTCTTTCTATTTGCTATCATCATCTTGCCGAGCGGTCGTCAATGCAGCATTGGCGCCCATCTCGTGCTATTGTCTTCGTTTTATGTGTTTAACAGAGCTCGTCTCTTTAAGTGCTGACCAGACTCTTGTGGTTGTAGGATTACCTCCAGATTAATTAATTAAAATGGGGCAATATCTTTTTGTTAACCGAATCAATCTTGTAGAAAGATTAATCTGAGTTTGCCGCATCTGGAGGAAGCTGTCCATTGAGATGACCCATGAGCTAGTCTTGATTCTTGTCCATCTGTAAGATGTTATTCAGTCAATTGAATTATATTGAGCAGGATCAAGGCAAATGTTCATTGGGACATTTCCAGGCATCTACAAGAGATCTGTATTCTCCTGATTTCCCCAGTCCCATTTCATCATTTAGTGTCAAATTTTTTTACCTTTTCCCTTCCTGTCTTAAATTCCTGTCACGAAGAAGATCCGTAGAAATCATTATTTTATTTTATGAATTGAATTGGAATTAATATTCATTAGATACGAAGTAGTTTTATTCTGTCGTTACATCACGAGTGTATTCAATTATTTCATGCTGCACATAATTGTGTTAGCATCTTAGCATATGTGAGAAGAATCCTAAGATTTCGGTATTGAGAATTTTATTCGTTTGTTGGTAATACTTATCTGCAGAGAGAGAGAGAAAAAAAATATACTTAATTGTGGAGTAATTCGGTTTGAATTGAAAAAAAATATATCATACTTGAACAATGCGTCGCCGAGCAAATAGTTGGGATCCAAGCTACACTCCGTTCCAGCATCAGTTAGAACGCCTGAGCCTGTCGCCTTCAGCTGCTCAAGCCACTCGAGTTTCCGAGTCAATGAGAGCAAATGCCACTGAATCATCGAGGAGACGGGTTACTCACGGAGAAAATTCATTTATTCACCAGGAGCGAGCACCTCACCCAAATGCGCCAGCTGATAACGAACTACCACGAGTAACTTTTAGAGAGCAGATGGATTCAGGTAAGCGGTCATCTGTAAGGCTGCCCATTTCGAAATGGAATTTAGTATTTGATGGCTCAACTTCTGGGTTGACGGCCAGACAGTTTATGTTCAGGGTGCTGTCCTTGGCAGAGGATTATCGCGTTTCTTATACCACACTTGCCACAGACTTTCATTTACTCTTAAAGGGGCAAGCTGCAAACTGGTACTGGCGTTTCCGCGAGATGAATTATCCACTGGTGTGGAATACATTGCGTATAAAATTTTTGGAAAGATTTAGCTCATTTAGTTCCGATGTAGATGTACGAAGA
This sequence comes from Nemotelus pantherinus, assembly GCA_963978885.1. NCBI lineage: Eukaryota > Metazoa > Arthropoda > Insecta > Diptera > Stratiomyidae > Nemotelus > Nemotelus pantherinus. Next base: position 133,571,134 of record OZ022264.1, on the reverse strand, counting down.
ATGCTAGATGGGCGACTGCAGAAACCCGGTGAGCGCTTTGAGGAGTTCTTTGACGCCCTCGAGAATATTTCTTTACAATTAAATACCCATCTATCAGATGTAGATTTTCAATGTGTGGTATTTAGAAATATGGCTCCTGCTCTTAGAGCACATTTAGCTGGAGTGGACTTCACTTCAACTCGAGAGTTAGTCAGACGTTGTTGCCTGGTGGAATCCGAATGGAGACTTTTGAGAATGAACTCAGACCGAGACATCAATTGTCAGCCTCGTCAAGTGCAAGAGGTGCATTTTGACTCGGATTACCTTAACAATAGTCAACTGATTGAACCCATTTTGCGCGCTCGTCATCCGTTATGGGATCAGGGATATGCTCCATCTGAAGATGGTGCACAAAACAATGTGCAGGTGATTCAATCGGGTCTTAAAGGTGTCTCTTTTAATGATCCTAATTTAAGACCGTCTAACTATAATGCAAGGTTTGCACAAGAAAATCAATCTAGACCTGATGGTGAAAGTTATTCTCACGTAGATTCAAATCCACCAGCCCCTCGTTACTTTTCCGAATTTGTAAGTTCCACACCCTCAAATGTGTTAACAAAACGGGAAGTGCACGCCGTACAAACAAATTCCAGCACCTTCCTGAATAAAGGTCGTGAAGTAGAGGGAAAAGGAGAATACCGAGTGTGTTGGAATTGTCGCGACCTGGGTCATGGTTTTATGGACTGTCCCGCTCCTATTCAGCGAATATTCTGTTTCGGATGTGGTAAGGAAGGAGTACTCAAACCTAAATGCCCTAGATGCCAAGCGGAAAACTCCAACAGGAATGCGCTTTCAACGGGGAGGATGCGTATTCCACTGGCTATTCACTCATCCAGACCCCAAAAGACCGACGTAGCCACCAATGTCGACCCCGAATTGCAACGCCGTCAATAAATACACCCCAAAATCCATGTCCTTCTGTTACGTCTACCAACTCAAAACATGATGCTCCTAAACAGTCATCAAGGCGTTTTAATCGCGCCTGGAAATATTTCACCCTTCGGCGATTTTCGCGGAAAGCTTGTCTGGATTCTATTGTATCCATCCATGGAGGTAACCGACCATTTGCCACCATTTCCATCAAAGGTCGGCAGTTGACTGGCTTGCTTGACAGTGGAGCAAGTGTAAGCATCCTGGGAGCAGGAGCATTGAAGCTGGTTGAGGAGTTGGGCTTGAATATACATTCCATGCTGAAGTTCATACCGCTTCTGGTCAAAAGGCGCCTGTTCTCGGGTATGTAAGCACATTGGTGCAATTCAATGAAAAGACGAGGCTAATACGCTTCCTAATATGCCCCAGCTTAACCAATTCAGTTTATCTGGGCATAGATTTCTGGGATGCTTTCAAAATTGCACCGCATTGTTCTGCTGTTGAGTTAGTTCCACAGGACCCTGGTTATCATCAGTTGTCTCCGAGGAATAAGCAACGGCTCGATGAAATCGTGCGTCAGTTTCCGTCGTTTAACCAGTTAGGATTGGGCAAAACCAATTTGTTGTCACACGTGATAGACACAGGTGATGCTCAACCAATTAAGCAACGTCACTATGCAGTGTCACCAGTGGTGCAGAAACTGATGTACGACGAATTGGACCGTATGTTGTCTTTGGGGGTAATTGAGGAGAGTAGGAGTTCCTGGAGCTCTCCAGTCACTATTGTAAGAAAACCCGGTAAAGTGCGATTATGCTTGGACGCTAGACGATTGAACGAGGTGACTGTCAAAGATGCGTACCCTTTGCCGTTGATCGAGGGCCTGTTAGCACGTCTGCAGTGCACACGCTTTATAACCAGTCTGGACCTGAAAGATGCCTTTTGGCAGATTCCTTTGGATGCAAAATCGCGGGAAAAGACAGCGTTTACAGTACCTGGACGCCCTTTGTATCACTTCACTGTCATGCCTTTTGGATTGTGCAATGCTCCACAGACGATGTGTCGATTGATGCATAAGGTCATCCCTCACGAGTTGCATGACCAGGTATTCGTTTATTTGGACGATTTGCTGATAACAAGTCCAACATTTGATGACCATCTCAAATTGCTGTCTATTGTGGCCAATTTATTACAGCAGGCGAATTTGACCATCAATGTTGAGAAGAGCAAATTCGTCCAAAAAGAAATTCGATACCTAGGTTATGTGATAAGTGATGGTGTCCTAAAGACGGATCCTGAAAAGGTTTCCGGCAACATAGCATATCCACGACCCAAAACGGTAAAGGACGTGAGGAGATTCATGGGGATGGCTGGGTGGTATAGGCGTTTCATCCCAAATTTTGCGTCTATTACATCACCTATGACGGATCTGCTGAAGGGTAAGAGAAGGTTCGTATGGACTGAGGCTGCTAATAAGGCTTTCGATCGGACGAAGGAACTTTTAGTGTCTGCACCTGTGTTGATCAACCCAGATTTCTCTTGGCATTTTTATATTCAGTGCGATGCAAGTGCCACCGGCATCGGCAGTGTTTTATTTCAGGAAGATGATGATGGTGGGGAGCATCCCATCGCCTTTATGTCATCGAAGTTGAATGCTGCGCAGCGCAACTATAGCGTTATTGAACTTGAATGCTTGGCTGCGGTGCAGAGTGTCAAAAGGTTTCGAGCATATGTCGAGGGGCTGCCTTTCACCATTATCACAGACCATGCCAGTCTGAAATGGTTAATGGGCCAGAGAGATCTGTCGGGGAGGTTAGCACGGTGGAGCCTAAAATTACAAGGGTTCAATTTCAATATTGAACATCGAGCAGGCACTCAAAATGTCGTACCAGACGCGTTATCACGAGCACGCGACTCGGAAGGGGGGCCTCATTGTGCCGTTGTTTGTCTTCCTGAGCATCACCAATTGCTGGGGAACATTCCATCACAGGCCTTTCAGGATCCTGATTACATGAATCTCGTCCATCAGATTGAGCAACATCCGGATCAGTTCGAAAACCTGTACACCAAGAACGGAGTTGTGTATATTCATCTTGGATCACACGGAGGCCTCGACTAAGATATTCCCAGTGCAAAGGTGTGGGTGCCTGAAGGAGGAAGACAGGTGTTGCTGGCACGTAGTCATGACAGCCCTTTGGGGTCACAATGTGGGGTTCGTAAAAAGCTAGAAGTCTTGCGACGCTATTATTACTGGCCAAGGCTGCGTCAAGATGTCACCAGCTATGTCAACAATTGTTCTATTTGCAAGCAAGTTAAGGCCACGAATGCTACGATGAGACCTCCTATGGGCGCTGGCAGGCTTACTGATCGGTCAATGCAGCGATTGTTTAGTGACTTTATGGGCCCATATCCTCGGTCAAAGCTAGGTAACACCCGGTTACTGGTGGTGCTCGATCACTATACCAAATTCATTTGGCTCAAGGCCCTACCCAAGGCAACAGCTGAGTCGATGGTGAAATTTTTAAAAGAACACATATTCTTGACCTTTGGCGTGCCTGAGATCGTCCATACTGACAATGGAGTCCAATTTGTGTCTAAACTCTTCTCGGAATTCCTGGCTCAATATGGGGTGAACCATTGCTACACCCCTTTCTATTCACCCCAAGCGAATGCTTCCGAAAGAGCCAACCAGTCTATTCTAACCGCTATTCGAGCCTACATAGGGGACGACCATCGGAATTGGGACGCTAACCTGCCGGAGTCATGTGCCGCATTTCGTAATGTAGTACATGAGGCCACAGGTTGTTCGCCCCATTTCCTGATGTTCGGGTACCAACCTATCCACCATGGTTCTGAATACGCGCTTTTGAAGTCTTTACAGGCTTTTGAGGATGGAGAGGTTGTGACAGTACCAAATTGTGACCGGTTACGTCAAATTCATTGTCAGGTCAAAACCAAAATGACTGAGGCATACAACAAGGGTTCGCAAAGATACAATCTAAGAAGCCGTGTAAAAGATTTTGCCATGGGTCAAGACGTATGGGTACGTAATCATTCGCTAAGCTGTGCGGTTGACCGATTTGCTGCTAAACTCGCCCCAAAATTCATTAAGGCAACGGTCAAGCGTAAAGTGGGGCAGGTCATCTACGAGTTGGTGGACGAAAAATGAAAGGTGCTGGGAAATTACCACGCTAAGGACATCAAAGCGTGATGACGGAAGATGTTCACAGTCGGAGGCCAGTGAGTAGTGCCCGGCAATATGAGACCTCTCAGAGTCTGGGTCGTCCCCACGATTGTTACGAAACTTATATTAACTTCTATTATATTTCAAGCTTAAAAAGTAATCAATGGGTTTTTATATAAAAAAATTTGGAATGTTTTTATCCAGTTGTGGATAAAATTCGAAACAACTTAAGCGGATATTTCGAAAAGAAACAAGAACTAAATACAGGGTTTGAACAAAAAATTACTGAGCATTTTCTCCTACCTTCTGTTCTGAAGAAGTTTGCTTTTCATCCGACACCGGGTCAATCGATTCAGTTTTCTCTCCTGTCATTGAAGCTCCAATCGCTTGATCATTACCTGAAGACTCGGTCTCGTTCGACGTATCTTTCCCTTCGTTCTCATCAGTGTCTTCGGCTGCAACTCCTTCTGATTCATTCTGCTAGACCGGACTCGAAGCATCCACTCGATATTTCTATATTATTTATCACTGTCGACATTTCATTCATGTCCTAGCTCCGATTGTGTATTCGGGCTGCCTGTTGTTCAGCGAATCTTTTCAATCTAATAACACAATTGAGCATGATTCTCATCATTTCTCGACTCGCGGCCAAACGTCCCTGGTCTTCGAGTGGTAGTTCAGCATTATCACTTAATTTCGAAAATTCATCTAGTTCCCTCGCATAGACAGCACGCAAGTGATCTTGGTGATCAGTCGACGTATCTGTGAGAAAGCTTTCCAACATTAGACCGACCCCAACAATTGAATGTTGACAAACAATCTGCAGCCATCGGTGCAGATCACGTCGTCGTTTTTCCAGCAGTGAGTCCAACATAATCTGCTACAGTATTCGTCTCGTTTCACATCAATTGGTTTGAACGACAGGTTGCTTGTTTCTATTTATTTCGAGTCAGATATGAATTCAACCGGCAGCACCAATTCAAATCTAGATGTTCAGACAGCTTTGTTGCGGTCGTCACCTCCTGTCACTTTGAAAGTAAACACGGCCTATGTCAGGAAAAAAAGCAGCGCAGCGAACCTGGTGCTGGATTTCTGCATCTACTGTTTTGGGGATGCCCTAGTTGCGTCGAAATGATAAGCAATTGGAATTGGAAAGGAACCGCTCTAGCGGGATAGTGAAAAATTTTTTCGATTGGGAACAAAGAAAGGGGGATTGTGGTATTAGCTACGGATGGAGAAGGTCGAAAAATTTGGCGGTTGGTGCAGAAAATTGAATATTTGAAAAGTATTAGAGTTACTAAATTGAGTAAATTGCGAATTTAGTGAATTAAATATAAAGACAAAGTTTTTAAACAATTGAAATACAAGTAAGGAGATTTGACCGGCAGAAAGATTTTGGAGAATGACGAGAAACTACAGAAATTTGAATATTTGAAAAATATTAGAGTTACTAAATTAAGTAAAGTGCGAATTTAGTGAATTAAATATAAAGACAAAGTTTTAAACAATTGAAATACAAGTAAGGAGATTTGATCGGCAGAAAGATTTTGGAGAATGACGGGAAACTACAAATATTGGTCACTGCAACTTTGGACGGAGTTGGCAAGCTAACTGAAGTGGCTTCTGCATTTTTCATCTCTGATTAGTTAAGTAAATCTTATTCATTTATTATTTGGAACGGCCTGCATGGAGAAAATAAAAACAATACAACACGATATGATGACGGCACGTCTTAGGATGCTTTTCGGCAGTCAATGAAATCGATTGAATTCACGCATATATTAACATATAACTAAATTAATCATTGCGCATCGATGAGCTGTGTAGCGAGCGGAATTTATTTTGAAACTTAAACAATCAAGTAAAGATCCTGTATGAAGTCATTTTTTTTTATTTTGTTAAATACTTCTTGATAAATTGAATATTGCTTAATCTTCTTTTACAATTGCGTGGGTGGGGAATTTGTATTTTTATTGATATTATTATTTCATAACTATATATTTATATTATAAATTGATTTATGCATGTATAAATTGGTCTATATATTATAGTATTTAGGTAATCCTTTACAGAAATATATATATGTTGTATGATCGGTGTAAACCGATCCCGGCCGGGGTTGAGTGCGAAAAAAAACCCCCCATTCAAATTAGTTAATAATTTTAGTTTTTATTTACACTGTTTGATTGAATTTATTTTATTTGATTTTTTTTATTTAATTCGAACGCTTGAAATGAAGTTTGGTTTGAATTTATTTTATTAGTTTTGGTTGTATTGAGCATTCTCTTATTTTGTTTTGTTTGGATTTTATTTTGATTTTTTTTTAGTTCTTTGAGTTGTTATGATGCATGTAGAATAAATATTTAAATAATGATTTTTACGGACTTCTTTGTTTTCCTTCCTTTTCTGTTTGTGACTGATGAGTGTTGTACTGTCAGCGTGTCATAGCACGTAGAAATCTTCCGCCCGCAAACCCACGCCAGGCTGAGCTAGTCGGCAGGGAAAAGGCACGCCGGGCAAGAACAGGAAGATTTCTCAGTAAATATATGCTGCACTGACGACTGCTCGACAGAGTTTAGTCGGTTGCAACAAATGGTGCCCGAAAATTTGGCTTTCTTTTATAGCTTTTCTTTTGGCAGATATGCTTTTGGCTGGGGTGGCAAATGTTTAATAGGAGCATCTTGTTGCCTCAGCCATTTTTTTTCTTCTTTGGCTATGGTTGCAGTCATATACCTGACTCTTTCTATTTGCTATCATCATCTTGCCGAGCGGTCGTCAATGCAGCATTGGCGCCCATCTCGTGCTATTGTCTTCGTTTTATGTGTTTAACAGAGCTCGTCTCTTTAAGTGCTGACCAGACTCTTGTGGTTGTAGGATTACCTCCAGATTAATTAATTAAAATGGGGCAATATCTTTTTGTTAACCGAATCAATCTTGTAGAAAGATTAATCTGAGTTTGCCGCATCTGGAGGAAGCTGTCCATTGAGATGACCCATGAGCTAGTCTTGATTCTTGTCCATCTGTAAGATGTTATTCAGTCAATTGAATTATATTGAGCAGGATCAAGGCAAATGTTCATTGGGACATTTCCAGGCATCTACAAGAGATCTGTATTCTCCTAATTTCCCCAGTCCCATTTCATCATTTAGTGTCAAATTTTTTTACCTTTTCCCTTCCTGTCTTAAATTCCTGTCACGAAGAAGATCCGTAGAAATCATTATTTTATTTTATGAATTGAATTGGAATTAATATTCATTAGATACGAAGTAGTTTTATTCTGTCGTTACATCACGAGTGTATTCAATTATTTCATGCTGCACATAATTGTGTTAGCATCTTAGCATATGTGAGAAGAATCCTAAGATTTCGGTATTGAGAATTTTATTCGTTTGTTGGTAATACTTATCTGCAGAGAGAGAGAAAAAAAAATATACTTAATTGTGGAGTAATTCGGTTTGAATTGAAAAAAAATATATCATACTTGAACAATGCGTCGCCGAGCAAATAGTTGGGATCCAAGCTACACTCCGTTCCAGCATCAGTTAGAACGCCTGAGCCTGTCGCCTTCAGCTGCTCAAGCCACTCGAGTTTCCGAGTCAATGAGAGCAAATGCCACTGAATCATCGAGGAGACGGGTTACTCACGGAGAAAATTCATTTATTCACCAGGAGCGAGCACCTCACCCAAATGCGCCAGCTGATAACGAACCACCACGAGTAACTTTTAGAGAGCAGATGGATTCAGGTAAGCGGTCATCTGTAAGGCTGCCCATTTCGAAATGGAATTTAGTATTTGATGGCTCAACTTCTGGGTTGACGGCCAGACAGTTTATGTTCAGGGTGCTGTCCTTGGCAGAGGATTATCGCATTTCTTATACCACACTTGCCACAGACTTTCATTTACTCTTAAAGGGGCAAGCTGCAAACTGGTACTGGCGTTTCCGCGAGAAGAATTATCCACTGGTGTGGAATAGATTGCGTATAGAATTTTTGGAAAGATTTAGCTCATTTAGGTCCGATGTAAGTTAACATCAAACACATGCTCATCATGTTGGCTCACACCTGAGCTAGCAAATCTACCTGCACGCGCGAGCAAAGATCGCTGACGGCGCGTCTATACATCGATGCATCGAATAATCGATGCAAATCAGCAAATTGATCAGCAGTAATTTAGCATATAAGCGAATGTATTAGATAGTAAGGAGTCTTTTGTAACCCATTAGTGGAACAATAAAGAACTAGGGTCTAACCCTAAGAATTGTATTTTTTTACAAATAAATCTATTTTATTTGTTAGCTGGCGCCCGAGCAGGGACCGTCCAAGCTAAGTGTAACGCAAAATTAAGTTGGAAATCTGGTCGAGCGGTTAGCCTACCTTATTTAGCTCGCTAAGTCACCACCTGAGGCTGGGCAGGTGATCCAGATACCTTAAATATTTTCAAAGTGCGGGAACCGAGTAACAGTATTACCGCGAATTAAATCGCCAAACAGTTACGAAAAGAATTGTAGTGACGGGAAACAACTAGTAGTACCGTTTTGGATATTTTCGACTACGGCGAGAATTTAAAAGGACCTACCCAGGTACTAAAAGCGTGCATCACCAAAGAAAAGCCCCCCAGTAGCTCAGGACATTAAGCCTGAACAAAAAGGAAACAGCTGATTTGGAACCAGCAGGACGGTCCAGAACAACCCGATGCAGGAAATAAACATTTTAATTTTTCTTTCAGTTACAAAAGTCTGATTATTTTCATATTAAAAGGAAAACATATTTTAAAGAATTCAATTAATTAAAGTCAATTTCAAATAAACTCAAATTCAATTATTACAAGAAAGAAATATATTTGTTTTCAATAAGTGAGGTACAACTCAAATCAAGTAAACATATAAATGCCAATAAATAAGAACCATTAACAAAATTTTTTATTGAAAAGCAAAGGAACCAAGATTTATCGAATTCAAGTGAAATTTTTTACCTAAATAGAAAGTGCATGATTTGACTAATCCTATATTATTTTGCAATTATATACATACATATTTAGATTAAGAACTTCAAACTTTTTCTTTAAGTGTATCTGTGCTTGTTGTTGTTTTTGTTGCCATCCAAATCGCGTTTCGCTGTGCAAAAAATTTTTTTTTAAAAATAGTATTCGGTTCGAAAGGTGCGCATTGTTTTTTGTGGTTTTATACTCTTACTAAAGAGAAAAATGTCGAATCCCAATAATTTGGTGAGACCAGCTCGTCTCGAAGTTCCTATCGAAAATCCTTCCACCGCGCCTCCAATCAACCCATCTCCACGCGTTCCGAACAATGCCCTTGATAACGTTGAGCTTACAAGGCTGATAACTCGTCTCGTCTCCGAGACTCTACAGATTCAAGGAAGGCAATTGTTTAATTCCTTCATGAATCCCGCAGCCGATATCAACAACGATACTGACGTGCAAATTAATATAGGCACCGACTTGAATTTATCCGATATGGATAAAATACCGGATGTCGTGAAAAGTTTGAGGGACTTTTCTGGACAACCCGGCGAATTCGGCTCTTGGAAAAAGAGCGTTGAGCGAATTCTGAAAATTTATAACCATCTCCGAGGCACACCCAAATATTACGGCATTCTTTCAGTAATCCGTAATAAAATCATCGGTCACGCTGATATTGTACTCGAATCGTACAACACCCCACTCAATTGGGAGAAAATCGCCAAATGTCTCACGCTACACTATGCAGACAAGAGGGACCTTGGTACACTAGAGTACCAAATGACAACTTTGGTACAGGGATCCAACACCATTCCCGAATTTTACCAGGCTTTTACCAGGCTGAATGTTACCAACACCTCTCCCTAATCCTCAACAAACTATCATCGATGGAGATGAACCACGAATCACTGAATGTGATGACATAGTGCTATCGAGATAAAGCACCTTCGTTCGAGGATTACGAGGCGATCTTCTCAGACTTTTGAGTATTCGTGAACCAGTTGATCTTCCTCAGGCACTACACTATTGTCTGAAATTACAGAACATGGATTACCGAACACAACACGCAAACAATTCTCAAGCCTCTACAAGAAAATTCAATTATCATCTTCCACCTCCTGTTCCTCCTCGAAGATTCAATCCCAATCCTCTACAACCCTTTCCCGTTCCAGCCCCTAGACAAACTTTTTATCCTGAATTAATGCACAATCCCCATGCTTTACAGCCTCCTAGATTTCAGCAACAGTACCCTAACTCCAGGCCTGTCCCCCCAAAACCACAACCAAGACCCGAACCTATGGAAGTCGACCAGTCCATAAGCACACACGCCGTGAACTATTCCAACAGACCCCAAGTACAATCAAGACCAGTGCCTAAGAGACCAACCTCTTTTCAAGGACACTACCCAAATACGCACCAGCGTACCCACTTTATAGCACACAATTACAACATACACCCCGAAGTTCGCGAAGAGACTTTCGACAATTCTTATATCGGTAACGATCCAGATTTCCTCGAATACATCGGACTAGAGGAAACCCAACCATTTCCACCAGAACTTCATGAAGATCCCAACACGGGAACTAACGAGCCACAGCAAGCAAATGTTACGACGACACAGCAAGACCCTCAAGACCCTAACTTAGACCAACCAGAGAAACTAGACGATATTTATTTTTTAGGCTAACGCATTCTTCGCTTCCTTATTTCGAATATGTCACAAGAAGCGGAGAGATATTAAAATTTCTAGTGGATACAGGTTCCAATAAAAACTATATCCAGCCAAGACATATCGGCAATCCTATTCCAAATCTGAAAAATTTCTATGCCAATTCAGTTGGCGGGAACATCCAAATCACTCACCACTCATATATTCAGCCTCTTGGTCCCCATGCAGGCAAAATTAAATTCTTTATACTCCCAACACTAATATCTGTCGATGGTATTTTGGGGAACGATACCTTGAAAGAACTTGGAGCTGTCATCCACGTAAGAGATAGTTTTATGACCACTCACCCCAATATTCATATCCCTCTTAAACAATATGTCTCAAAGGAAGTTAATACCCTCGAGATAAGAACAAACCACCTTAATCAACAGCAGGCTTCTAAATTAAACTCAATTATTCGAAAACATTCAGGCTTACTCTCAGATCCAGATGAAAAACTTACTTATACTACCAACGTTAAAGGCGAAATTCGAACAACGACAAACGATCCTGTATATTCACGTTCATATCCTTACCTAATAGTGCTAAAAGGAGAAGTAGAGAAACAAGTAAGAAAATTACTGGACGACGGCATAATAAAACCTTCTAGATCACCGTACAACTCTCCGGTCTGGATCGTCCCGAAAAAATGGACGCATCAGGAGAAAAGAAGTTCAGAATTGTAATTGACTATCGTAAACTTAACTCACTAACCATCCCAGATAAATACCCTATTCCCGAGATTAGCGAAGTTCTCGCGAATCTCGGTCGAAATGAATGGTTTTCGGTGGTTGATCTAAAAAGTGGCTTTCACCAGATTCCTTTAAAGGAATCCGACATCGAAAAGACTGCTTTTTCCATAAATAACGGAAAATACGAGTTCACACGGTTACCATTTGGGCTGAAAAACGCCCCCTCAATTTTTCAACGGGCTCTCGACGACATCCTTCGTGAGCACATAGGGAAAATATGTCATGTATACATTGATAACATCATCATTTTCGGCAAAAACGAGGCAGAACATTTCGAAAACCTCGACATCGTTTTCCAAACGCTAAAATCTGCCAACAAGAAAATACAGCTCGATAAATGCGAGTTTTTAAAGAGTGAAGTTGAGTTTTTAGGTTATATCGTCAGCAGGGATGGAATACGAACAAACCCCAAAAAAGTACAAGCCATTCTTGACTTTCCTGTTCCGAAAACCCTCAGAGATCTACGATCATTTTTAGGAATGTCGGGGTACTATCGGCGATTTATACAAGATTATGTCAAAATCGCGAAACCCCTGACATCCCTTCTCAGAGGAGAAGATGGGCGAGTGCCCAAAAATTTTTCAAAAAATAAAATTATCAACTTGGATTCCGAGGCACTTAGTGCATTTAAGGGGGTATAACACCTTGAAGCTTGAATTTCGGCCTCTTTTTTACGATTTTTTTTAATGAATAAGAAATCGAGCTATTGAAAAAAAGCTTTTAGTTATCTTTTTATTATACATTCAAGTTTTACAAAAAAATTTTTTTAAGTAGAAAATCAATAAACAAACACTGAATTCAGACCGTTTTAAGGGACCACTTGCGTCATGTGAGTCCGGGTGGTGTACACGATTTCGGCTAACTGGTGTGACCTACAACAAAAATCCAATATATTTATTAATTATTGATAGATTAACTGTGGAAGTACGTAGAATTTTTGAAAAATATTAATTTTTGAGAATTTGACACTCGTTTGAACAAAAAACGTAACATTTATACTCAAAAATCTTGCATTAAATGAGTTCCCGAAAAAAAACTAACAGTTCAATTAAAAAATGGCTACGTACTTCCATGGAAAAGTCTATTGAGAGAAGAAAAAATTTTATTTCAAGTGAATCTGATAAAAATTGTGGGAGTTCTGATGTACACCAGTTTGAAAAAAGGTGTTTTTCAGAAATCAAGTTTGAAGTTTTGGATTGAGAAAACTTGTAATTAATTAATTCTCACCGTTAATCGGCAATGCCTGCGCCATACAGTTGTCCTTCTACATTAATGTCTTCGTCATTCATGGCCTTTCTATTAGAAATTTTCTGTTTTCGAGCTTCTTTTGCTTGTTCTGTCATCCCTTCTCAGAGGAGAAGATGGGCGAGTGCCCAAAAATTTTTCAAAAAATAAAATTATCAACTTGGATTCCGAGGCACTTAGTGCATTTAAGGGGGTATAACACCTTGAAGCTTGAATTTCGGCCTCTTTTTACTAATGTTCGAAGAAGAACATTAGTATTGGCCAAAAATTCATATTTCTATATATATATATATATATATCATCAAAAAATTTCAGTGAAAAAATCTCAGGAACGCGCCATCCGATTGAACTGAAATTTTTAGGACACATTAATGTATATGCAGAATAGTGCCAGGTCTCAGAAAAAGTTAAAAATCTTTAACCCTTTGGTGCCGGCGGCCATTTTAGTGATATTTTTAATATACCTATTATTCCGTACACAAATAAGTTTTGCAAAAATAAAGTTAACGAAATAAATTTCGAACGTGTTTTACATGTAAATCGGATAATGTTTTGGAATTTTTTAACCCCATGTGTGCGCTGGGTGCCTAAAAAGAGAACGGGAAAAATTGAAAATTTTTAAATTGCGATAACTTTTGACAGAACTATTCAATCATTACGAAATTTTTAGGACATATTAACATTATTTAGTTGTAAATTCGTGTAGCTTTTAATGAGCGTGCTGGCAACCCTGAAGCTAGGGCAGGCACTGAAAGTGAAAACCTCCAAATTATCGTCCCTCTTGAAAAAATGCCGCTTCTTCAAAAAAAAGCCACTCATGGTTAAATTTCGTGCTTTTTTTACATAGACCAAAAAAAAAATTTGATATGGTATAACGGGCACGCCTGGTAACCCTTGCCCAATTTACCTATATTTTTAGCATCAAAAATTTCTGTTCACGGTAACTCACGACCCAATGAGCAGAATTAATTGAAACTTGCAGACTGTATTGGTCTTTAATAGGACCAGGTCTGATAGAAGTGATTTTGAAATGCGGGTGATTTTGTGCCAGTGGTGCCATCTTGAAAAATCACTAAAAAAGATAACTGCTTTTAGCCCTATTAATTCTGATTGAATCGTTTGATTTTGACGAAATTCACACAATAGCTGGACCTTATTTCAAAACAAGTTTGGTAAAAGTTTGGTTGAAAAATTCGGTTTGAGCTGCCAGCTATGATAATTTTGGTGTCTTAGATTTGAAAAAATAAAAATTTGGAAGTGAAAACATTCAAATCATCGAATTTCCTAAAAATTTCCGTTTCTTACAATAAAACCAATCTGTATACAAATCTTATGCTTTATCTACACGTTCAAAGTAAAACTTTGGAAATTTCATGTCGGACAAGAACGGTAACCCTTTCCCAGGTAGCCTATATTTTTAGCATCAAAAACTTCTGTTCACGGGAATTCACGAACCAATAATCAGATACCATTGAAATTTACATTATGCATTGGACTTAAGTAGAACCAGGTCTGATAGAAGCGATTTTGAATTGTGGGCAACTCTGTGCCAGTGGTGCCATCTTGAAAAATTACAAAGAAAAAAAAACTGCTTTTTGCCCTATGAAATGTGAATTAGTAACCAGATTTTCATCAAATTGACACAGCAGCTGCATCTTACTCTAAACTCTGTTTGATAGAAATTTGGTTGAAAAATTCGATTGGTGCTGCCAGCTATGGTAATTTTTGTGTCTTTGGTTTTGAGAATTCACTCAGGAAAATAAAACTTTTTGCCCTATAGCTGCCAGTGCAGTCATGAAATCAATACGAATTTCATACAATTAATGGAACCTATTATAGGCATTATTCAGGCCAAATTTGGTTGAAAAGCCACGATAGGGTTGCCAGCTATTGTTGGTTTTGTGTTTGTTTGCAATATCTTTATTAAGCAGTTTTATCGTAGAATTTTCAATTGGTAATGATATTGTAGTGACAATAAACAGCCAATATTAAGCTTTCGATTATTTGAAAAAACTCGCTGCAGGTAACCCTACATTTCTTTATACTCCTATAACTTCGAATGTAATATAACAACGTGAAGCAGATGTGATATATTCTTGGCTTTGATACTGGCGAAAGTTTGCCAGCACGAGTCGGTTGTGCTACTTTTGTATCAATAAATGCTTACAGTTAGTATTCATACCGGAAACATTTACAATGAAAATAAATAACCGATGTTTCAATTCCCTAAGTTCTGCAAATTTTTCGGATCGCAGCCCCAAAGACCAACTTCAGTTACAGTGCTGCAGGCACTGAGCATTTTCTTCATTGATGTTATATGAGATGCTGCTTTCAAAATTTGGTGAAATAAGCAACTGATAACGAATATAATTAACAAGTGTTTTTCTTTCATAAACTTTGAAACCCATGCCAGTGGTAATATCTGAAACCTTCTACCATATGAGTTATAATGCATTCTTGAGACCAAAGTAAAACGTCGCATTTGAAACAGTTTGGCCGTAATAAGCAGCTCATGTGGTGGAATATGCACTCAAAACCTGCACGATTCTTCTACTGTTCTTCGAACATTAGTGTTTCTAGCGGTTCAGGTGCGCTAGAGTTTTTTACGATTTTTTTTAATGAATAAGAAATCGAGCTATTGAAAAAAAGCTTTTAGTTATCTTTTTATTATACATTCAAGTTTTACAAAAAAATTTTTTTAATTAGAAAATCAATAAACAAACACTGAATTCAGACCGTTTTAAGGGACCACTTGCGTCATGTGAGTCCGGGTGGTGTACACGATTTCGGCTAACTGGTGTGACCTACAACAAAAATCCAATATATTTATTAATTATTGATAGATTAACTGTGGAAGTACGTAGAATTTTTGAAAAATATTAATTTTTGAGAATTTGACACTCGTTTGAACAAAAAACGTAACATTTATACTCAAAAATCTTGCATTAAATGAGTTCCCGAAAAAAAAACTAACAGTTCAATAAAAAAATGGCTACGTACTTCCATGGAAAAGTCTATTGAGAGAAGAAAAAATTTTATTTCAAGTGAATCTGATAAAAATTGTGGGAGTTCTGATGTACACCAGTTTGAAAAAAGGTGTTTTTCAGAAATCAAGTTTGAAGTTTTGGATTGAGAAAACTTGTAATTAATTAATTCTCACCGTTAATCGGCAATGCCTGCGCCATACAGTTGTCCTTCTACATTAATGTCTTCGTCATTCATGGCCTTTCTATTAGAAATTTTCTGTTTTCGAGCTTCTTTTGCTTGTTCTGTCAATGCGCGCTCAGCTCCATCAATCCGACGTTGGTCAGCTTCAACGCAGAAATTATAGCAGGTACTTCCGACGGTTAGATTGAGAACTTGCATGATTTCCATAATGCTGTGCAAACCGTCGTTAAAACTGCAAACCGCAATATTGGCAGCAATATCGACGATTCCTTTGCTACTGTGGAATGTTTTCGGCGCTAGTGCCTAAAACAAAGCATTAAAACTTTCGTTACTGTTTTGTGTAAACCCGCCAAGACAGCGGGATAATAACTCGTCGCGACTCAGTTCTTCATAAATTGGCTTCACAGCTGTAAAAACTTGATCACTCAAAGCTGGCTTGTGTTTATAATCATGTAATTTGTTGCGCGCTTTTGCCTGCTGCCAAGAACACCAGGAGTTATCTCCGACTGGGCAACGATCGTGCTGTGGTGTGGTGTCCGTGGAAATTTTGTGATATAAAGTTGCCCATATTTCTTGCCTCATATCTTTGATAGAATGAGTATTCCTACGAATAGCTAAACCATAGTATATTGTTAATTCATCGATCAGCTTGCCTGTTAATTTTCCCCTGCCTCCAAGTCCTCGTACATTTTTCTTCAAATTACGCAATCTCGTGCCCATACGTTTTTGAACATGGTCTATGCATTCTTTTTTACAAACATCTAAATCATCGTAAGGATTTGAATCTAGAATGCCCTTGAACGTTTTGCTGTCTCCATCCCCGATGTAATGAGAGTATTTCAAATTGTGCAATTTTTCGGACCTCTGAAACATTTGTACAACTGCATCTACTTCCATCTTTCCTGATGAACCTTCGTGATTTCTTTCGCAGTTTTCTTTGTGATTTTCGGCCCATTCTTCATATTCACTTGTTTTTTTCTTTTCCGTTCCACAAACTACAGGCTTTACAAAATTTTGATTTCACTACAATGTCGATAACTTTTCCTGTGCTCCAACCTATTAGTGAGACGACGCCGAATAAAGATGAAAATCCCCTTTTCCTCCACGTTCCATCGCCAGAAACCGTTATTCCGCTTGATTGTCGTTTTTCCAAGGAAATTTCTTTTTCTTTGACAGCTGCTTGTTTCATTGAAATTTCACACACAGCATCAGTGGCAACACGAATGTTTGAAATTATTGTGTCGAAAAAAGATTGATACACTGGCGTCGGCAAACACATAAATGCACAACATTTTTTAATTCTGTTGATTCCAATACCGAGTAATCTCATTGCAAAAACAATTCGGCGATTAATGTCGTATGCGTGATTGTTTATCAGTGGACTAGCGTTAATATATTTCGGCGGGCACTTTTCACAAACTACAGCAATTTTAAAACCAAGACCACGACAAATGCTTTCTTCGAATTTGATACTCGAGCCACACGATTTGCACACAACTAACTGTGAGATTGTTGAGAAAACAATGATGAAATTGATGAGTCGATACCCGAACGAATTGTCCACGTTTATCTCGTAATCGTTCGCATTCGTTTTCAGTTTTTTCGCCGACGCACTCACATTTTCAGTTTCACTTTTCAAAGAATACCGATTTTTTGGCTGCCTTCGCGATATCGAACTTCGAGATGCACGTGTACTTTCTCTACCCCCTTTTTTTATTAATGTATGTTTTTTTTCTCCCCATTTTTGCAACAATTTGACGATATTTCTATTCGATGCAACACGCGAAAGCCAATATAACTGAAACTGTGCACTCGTGATCGCAGTAAACACACAATTTCAGTATGACGTGACAGAAAAATACTGGTTTCTGAGGTATCGTTTACAAGCGATATCAATCAAATATATATTATCTATGAACTCAAATATTAGAAAGCCTAAAAATTCCCGACAGATCATTATCTGTCGAGAACAAATCGTTATCTGCCTGCAAACAAAAAAAATTCTCGGAGAGCGCTTCCAGTTTATCTCCACGCGCATAGAAGCTACGTATAAATATGGCTATTTTCAACATGAAAAAGTCTTCACCGACTAAATGTTCATGGAATTATATTCTGTATACATAAAAGTGTCATTTAAGCAAAAAAAAAAAAGCAATTTTTCGGAAGTCGTTCTTGCACACCCAAACTTTGACAAGGAATTTGAGCTCACGACAGACGCTTCTGAATACGCTCTAGGAGCCGTTCTTTCGCCGGATGGCAGACCTATCACCTATCTCTCACGAACACTTAGAAACGCAGAAGAAGGGTACGCAACAAACGAAAGGGAAATGCTTGCCATCATATGGGCTTTGGACTCGTTGAGAAACTACCTCTATGGGTCACGCAAACTGAAGATCTACACTGACCACCAACCACTTACATTCGCTCTTAGCAATAAAAATACTAATAACAAAATGAAAAGGTGGAAAGCGGCCCTAGAAGAATACAACTACGAAATAAAATACAAGCCAGGAAAATCAAATGTTGTTGGAGATTCTCTGTCCCGACCTCCTCGACAAACTCAAATACATTCAATGACACCTACCATTCACAGTGATGATAGCTCTGCTCATAATCTCATGCCGACCGCCGAGACCCCAGTAGATGTCTTTCGAAATCAGCTTATTCTCAAAACTGGCAACGAAGATAGCTATCAGCTTCTACATCCTTTCGAAAATTACACCCGACACATAATAATAAAACCAGACTACTCGGACACAGATTTCATAAACATATTCAAACGTTACTTAAATCCAAACACTGTAAACGGACTTTGCACTACTGAAGATATTATGGGGAAAATACAACTGATATATCCACAGCACTTTAGAGATTATCGCATTCGGTTTACTCAAAAAATTGTCGAAGATATTCCTAACGAGGTGGAACAAGAAGAAAGAATCCTTCAGGTTCAACGAAGAGCCCATCGGAACGCCGAGGAGAATAGACTACAAATTCTCGAAAACTTCTATTTTTCTAGAATGACAGCCAAAATTAAAGCCATTGTCAATCGCTGCCGAATATGCAAGGAAAACAAATATGATAGGCATCCTAACAAACCGTTTTTAAATCCTACTCCCATTCCAACTTATCCCGGCCACACTGTTCATATCGACATTTTCTCAACAGAAAGAAAGCTCGTCTTAACAGCGGCGGACAAATTTTCTAAACTCGCTCAAGCCAAAGTCATTGCTTCAAGATCTATAGAAGACATAAAACAGCCTCTAATGGATATCCTATACTACTTCTGCATTCCCGAAAATGTCGTGATCGACAATGAAGGATCACTGACGTCCGTTTCAATAACTGCCTTAATGGAAGATGACCTGCAAATTAAGGTATTTAAAACTCCACCATACAAAAGCGAAGTAAATGGACAGGTCGAGCGATGGCATTCGACTCTGATCGAGATTATGAGATGCCTCAGGAAGGAAAATCCTTCACGCCCATTTGACGAACTGCTGCAACGAGCAGTAAACGAATATAATCATACCATACATTCAACAACTGGAAAAAAACCAGTAGAACTCTATCTTGGCAGAAACCTTGACTCAGACGAACGAGAGAGAGCACGACAAAGAAACATAGACAAACTCAAATAAAAACAAGAGACAGACATACGAAACCACAATAAAAAGAGACAACCCACTAAAAACTACGACATTGGAGAAATTATTTACGTAAAACAAAATAAGCGGAAAGGTTCTAAATTAACACCTAAATACAAGCAGGAAACTGTAAAAGAAAATAATAATTCGACTGTTTTAACAGAATCCGGAAAAATAGTTCATAAAATTAATATCAAAAATTAATTCTACTTTTCAGGCTCACCATTCAAACTTCCGTGGCTAGAGTACACATTTGAGACTACTCTAGCTCGCAGATAGTCTCCTTTCACACAGGACTGACCAAAATACAAGACGGAAGCTTTAAAATCATTCACATCATCAACATAGACAAGTACGAAGACTGCGTATCACAAATCGAGCCGATCCTCAACATTCCAGAAATTCGACAACATTCCGTAGCTCCTTTCCTATCCCAAGAACTGCATCAAATTAGGGATTTGATCCAAAATCTGAAGCCACAAAGGATAAAGCGATCCCTTAACTTTCTCGGTAGTGGATTGCAGGCAATCCTGACCATGAAGATTTTATCACCATAAAAGAAAAAATCACAGATGTGCTACAAAATAACAACATACAGGTTGTAATAAACCAACTCTACAATGATAGAATAAATAATATAACGAGAATGGCAGACGAGATACATAAATTATTCAAGGAAAATAATCAGATAAATAGTAACAAAATATTTGATGTACACTTTAGGCTAAGGATAATTGCAGAAGAACTAAAAAATATTAATCATGCTATACATTGGGCTAAACTAGGTATTGTGAATTCTCTAATACTATCCAAAGACGAAATCAAACTTGCAACTAACGTATTGGATAAAGAAATGTTACCTTATAAAACAATAGAAGAAGCATTGGACTTCGCAGAAGTAAAGATTGTAACCAACAGCTCTTCATTACTTTATATTGTTAATATTCCTATAACAACCCGCAAAATTTATCAGAACATATTAATTAAGCCCATCAAAAGAAAGCATTTGATCAATGAAATTGTATTTAACAACATTTTGATATATGAAGAAGATATTTATGGCATCAATGGAAATTGCAAAACTTTAAACCAATTATCTATCTGCAAATCAGACAATGTAATAAATATAAGAAATACGACCTGCATCCCGAATCTACTGAGAAGCCTCAATGCATCCTGTATCAAGATAAACAATCAAAATGTACCCACCATGGATGAAATCTCGCCCGGTGTATTACTTTTAAACCAATTCGTCGGCCTATTGGAAATTGAAAACACATTCCACAGCTTAAATGGAACATTCCTGATAAAATTCGAAAATACCAGCATATCTATCAACAACAAAAAATTCGTTTCCCAGCAAACAACCAGAATACAAGCTCTGCCCGCAATACTCCAACCAAGCTCCGAAACTGAGGAGTACCATGAACTAGTGGCGTGGCGTGACAATTCACCGAAGGGAAGCAATTGGTTGATGTCCATGGTTGATTACGCTTTCCGCAAATTCGTTACGTGTAATAGAACCCCTCAATAAAATCACCCAGGAATTACTAACAGGGACGTGAGAATAGACATTTTGTATTCTTATGAAAATAAAAGTTCACAGTCCTTCACACAATAAGAAACCATATCAATATTTATCAGTAAAATAATAACATTCTCAGAACTAGAAATATAATATTTTTGAAAGTGGCCAAACTTAAAAATATGAAGCCTTGAGTTTATTTTAACGATTATGCTACCAAA
The DNA here is from genome assembly GCA_963978885.1 of Nemotelus pantherinus. Classification (NCBI taxonomy): domain Eukaryota; kingdom Metazoa; phylum Arthropoda; class Insecta; order Diptera; family Stratiomyidae; genus Nemotelus; species Nemotelus pantherinus. The sequence continues at coordinate 133,549,801 of OZ022264.1, read as the reverse complement.
TATTTCGACATAAGCACTTGTAAAGAATGGTACAACATTCTCATTGTTGTCAATTATGCACCTTGCTGTTTTACGACGCTGTGCTGTTTCGCAAATCGACCATAATTCGTTCCCGATTTCCGTGAAACTGTTTCTTAAAAATTGTATAAGATCTGAATATGATACATTATATTACTTTGTTAGGACTGAAATATATCGAATAGTATGTATTTAATAATGAATAGTATGTATTTTTTTGTGTTTATTTTTGTTTTTTAGAAAAAGACATTAAACAGAAAAATAAACTAAGAATCTTTAAGTAAAATAAAAAGCCCACTCTCACTATTAACAATCTCTCCGTCTCAATTAGCACTATCATTTTCAGTTATACATTCCACGAGCTATTTTAATTGCAAATTATTATAGAAAAAAATTTAAAAATAACATACCATTAAAAGTCCAACGTTTTGGAGCTAATTTTGGGAGCATTTTTTGACGAATAAATACAAAGCACATAAACTCATTGTCTTTATTGAAAAACTAGATAAACTAGTAATAGATTCGGAAAATATCGACATTCGCGATAACGATTTAGATAAAATCAAATTTAGTCGATGTTCGAAGAAATGAATAAATATTGCGTTTTTATACATTTTTTTTGTACATGCCAGCAATCCAGGTATTTTGGCAGACATTACAGAGGCTCCTCAAGGCTTTAAATTATCGGACAGTATGCAAAACAAGGTTAAATGAACGGGACGCAGTTTGGTTATCAGAAACATCTGTGAGATTTATGAAAGTTTCTTTTACTGCACCGGAAGAAGTAATATAACCAAAGGTTGTTGAAAGTTGTGATCGATATGATATATCGGTTGTTTTTTTTAATATTATTGCTATGAATTTGCTTTTCTAAATTTCATTACAAATATCTTTCAATTTTTTTTTTTGAAAACCAACTAACGAGACCGTTTTGAATATAATTTGATGTTCCGGAAGAAACACTTGCTTGGTCCAAGTGAGCTGGCAATTATCGGTTACGCACTTTCGAAAGATTTATTGTCTTTACGTGATCTACCCCTATTGCGAGAATACACATTTTCATTTTCATTATGACTATGTAATGCTTCTTCTTGACATCCTAAATGACACACAATGTTTATTAGAATCTTCATTGTCTCTCAATTTCTCCTAACTGTGAGCAATATCACTGAATATTTATATTGACTACTCAGCAATTCTTCAAATCACCGGAATCAAACTTGGAAATTAATAGGAGCTATTTGTACCATACCTGTTCACAGCTTAAACATTATTTAAATTACAAAACCCGATATTTCGCCAAATGTCTGAATCGCTTGAAAAAAGCACACATGACCAGCAAAACTATTTTTGTTTAATATTACAACCGATAATCCGCTCCGAGTTTTTCATTTAATAATTTTGCGATCAAACTGTCGAGTAGGTAAATCTCTTTATTATAGAGATCATTTACGAATTCGGTTTTGATCGATCCTGGTTGATGATGTCCTTTTTTTCAGCAAATTACCGAGATCCAATGAAATAAAATTTAAATAAGTTGACGAATTCTAAAATTTTGACCCACAGAGCAAGTGAATACATTCACCTATTTCAACCTTTCAATATTTCAAATATCAATTAAAAGTAAATTCTAGTTTACAACTTCACCTATTACTATCAAATCCTATAAGCTATAAGTAACTAAAAGCCTTCGCCAATTGAAAACACCTTCATAAAAATTTCTATACAAAATAGAACACACAAAAAAATAATGTCATAATATATCTCATAAATAAAACACATAAAATAACGACTTATTGAATCCATAGCCTCTGGCAATGCTTGTCACATATCGTAATTCAAATTCGCTCACAGCAAGTATTCTTCATTCACAAAAAATCTGTACAAGCAAAGTAAAATGATAGCAATAACAATTTACCCTGCTGCTAGTGAGGGGAACGCAGGAATATGTTCTGAACGCAGGAATATGAGACTCAGAGCGGACTCTGAGTCTCTCTCTTGAGAAGATAATTTCCCCTTGGAAGCAACATTTTCATTGCTTCCAAACAGATCGTTTGAACACATTTTTTTTAATGACGTCTAGTCTGTATGGGGTCAAACAAACGGCCGTAGATGCAATTTTTATGTTGCTTCCAAGCCGTTGGTGTGCTTTCATGATTTTCATTCTGTGGCGTTACCAGATCAACTGTGTGAGATGTTCACAATTTGATTTGAAATTTTTTTTTTTAATAAGTGTATATACGCGATTATTCCACGATTTCGAAAAAAAACAATTTAAAATTTATGTCAGCCAAATGTAAGGGAAGCAATGCTTCCCTTGCTTCCATGAACGCCACGCCACTGCCATGAACTATCATCTTTGGAAATGATGAAAGAATTTAGCATCAACAACACAAGATCCATCAAATTTCTGCAATCCGATAAAAATATTCACAAATTTACCATTTACAGTTTAATTACAATTTGTTTTATCATTCTAGGTATCACAACCTGTTGGAAAACTTGGGGAAACAGAAAACATATCATCATAAAAATGACAGCCACGAAAGCCCCGGAATCATCAGCATCAGCAACGGGAGCACCGACCGCAATGCCACAATCATGTGCCCCACACCTACGGTTCAACGATCTTCCCTATTTCTAGCGATCAGAGACGAATGCATTTAAGGGGTTACATGGGTTTGGAATGATGAAAAAATCTATTTTTTTTTCTTTGTGTTTTCTTAAAGAACAACTCATCGAAAGTACTCTCTGAAAATTTGAAGTCGATCCGAGCTATATATTAGAAGGGAGAGCGATTTCCCCACTTTGATCTATCCCACCTGTGTAAGTAATATTTCTCATTTAACGCAACTTCTTTCTTTTTCTTTTCTATCGAGGAGGGAAAATAATAATGGTAGGGTAATGAAATACTGAGTTTAGATATATTATTCTGTACAGGCTTTGGACATAACCAATGAAGAAGGGCAATTATTGTATAGGCCTGGTGTCGATGATTCTATGTAAGTTCAAAAAAAAATTGTTACTAATGTTCGAAGAAGAACATTAGTATTAAAATCACTTTGGCCAAAAATTCATATTTCTATATATATATATATATATATATATCATCAAAAAATTTCAGTGAAAAAATCTCAGGAACGCGCCATCCGATTGAGCTGAAATTTTCAGGACACATTGGTGTATATGCAGAATAGTGCCAGGTCTCACAAAAAGTTAATAATCTTTAACCCTTTGGCGCCGGCGGCCATTTTAGTGATATTTTTAATATACCTATTTTTTCGTACGCAAATAATTTTTGCAAAAATAAAGTTGACGAAATAAATTTTGAACGTGTTTTACATGTGAATCGGATAATGTTTTGGAATTTTTTAACCCCATGTGTGCGCTGAGTGCATAAAAAGAGAACGGGAAAACTTAAAAATTTTTAAATTGCGATAACTTTTGACAAAGCTATTCAATCATTACGAAATTTTCAGGACATATTGGTATTAGTTAGTTGTAGATTTGTGTAGCTTTAAATGAGCGTGCTGGCAACCCTGTAGCTAGGGCAGGCACTGAAAGTGAAAACCTCCAAATCATCGTCTCTCTTGAAAAAATGTCGTTTCTTAAAAACAAAGCCACTCATATGTAAATTTTGTGCTTTGTTTACATAAACAAACAAAAAAATTTGATATGGTATAACGGGCACGCATGGTAACCCTTGCCCAAGTTACCTATATTTTTAGCATCAAAAACTTCTGTTCACGGAAACTCACGATCCGATGAACAGAATTTATTGAAATTTGCAGAATGTATTGGTCTTATATAGGACCAAGTCTGATAGAAGTGATTTTGAAATGCGGGTGATTCTGTGCCAGTGGTGCCATCTTGAAAAATCACTAAAAAAGATAACTGCTTTAAGCCCTATAAATTCTGATTGAATCGTTCGATTTTGACGAAATTCGCACCGTAGCTGCACCTTACTTTAAACCACTTTTGGTAGAAATTTGGTTGAAAAATTCGGTTGGAGCTGCCAGCTATGATAATTTTGGTGTCTTAAATTTGAAAAAATAAAAATTTGGAAGTGAAAACGTTCAAACCATCGAATATCCTAAAAAATGTCCGTTTCTACAATAAAACCAATCTATATACAAATCTTATGCTTAATCTACACAGTCAAAGTAAAACTTTGGAAATTTCATGTCGGACAAGAACGGTAACCCTTTCTCAGTTAACCTATATTTTTAGCTTCAAAAACTTCTGTTCACGGGAACTCACGAATCAATAATCAGATAGAATTGAAATTTTAAGAATGCATTGGACTTAAGTAGGGCCAGGTCTGATAGAAGCGATTTTGAATTGTAGGCAACTCTGTTCCAGTGGTGCCATCTTGAAAATTTACAAAGAAAAAAAAATGCTTTTTGCCCTATGAAATGTGAATAAGTTACCAATTTTCATGAAATTGACACAGTAGCTGAACTTAACTCTAAACTCTGTTTAATAGAAATTTGGTTGAAAAATTCGATTGGTGCTGCCAGCTATGGTAATTTTTGTGTCTTTGGTTTTGAAAATTCGCCCAGGAAAATAAAACTTTTTGCCCTATAACTTCCAGTGCAGTCATGAAATCAATACGAATTTCATACAATTACTGGAACCTATTATAAACATTATTCAAGCCAAATTTGGTTGAAAAGCCATGATAGGGTTGCCAGCTATTGTTGGTTTTGTGTTTGTTTGCAATATCTTTATTAAGCGGTTTTATCGTAGAATTTTCAATTGGTTATGATATTGTAGTGACAATAAACAGCAAATATTAAGCTTTCGATTATTTGAAAAAACTCGCTGCAGGTAGCCCTAAATTTCTTTATACTCCTATAACTTCAAATGTTATATAACAACGTGAAGCAAATGTGATATATTCTTGGCTTTGATATTGGCGAAAGGTTGCCAGCACGAGTCGGTTGTGCTACTTTTGTATCAATAAATGCTTAAAGTTAGTATTCATACCGGAAACATTTACAATGAAAATAAATAACCGATGTTTCAATTCCCCAAGTTCTGCAAATTTTTCGGATCGCAGCCCCAAACTCCAACTTCAGTTACAGTGCTGCAGGTACTGAGCATTTTCTTCATTGATATTGTATGAGATGCTGCTTTCAAAATTTTGTGAAATAAGCAACTGATAACGAATATAATTAACCCCTGTTTTGCTCTCATAAACGTTGAAATTCATGCCAGTGGTAATATCTGAAACCTTCTACTATAATGCATTCTTGAGACCAAAGTAAAACGTGGCATTTGAAACAATTTCGCCGTAATAAGCAGCGCATGTGGTGGAATATGCACTCAAAACCTGCACAATTCTTCTACTGTTCTTCGAACATTAGTGTTTCTAGCGGTTCAGGTGCGCTAGAGTTTTTTATTCTTACTTTAAACTTTAAACGCGTTTTTCTCGAAACGGTATATTTCAAGTCGGTGCCAACGATAACTAAAAACCAATGCACCAATCTTAACCAAATTTTGCACACTTCTTTTAAATAGTATTTTCTTGTACTTGAACGAAGGATATTGTGTTTCGTTCATTGGAATTTAATACACATGGCATTATTTATTGAATTTTTGGGTCAAAAATTAAAATTTTTACTCACGACGTTGCCAAAAGTTCAGATTTCAATATTTTTACAAATCCTTCATTCAAGTACAAGCCAAACTCATACTCTAACAGAAACAATTTGAGTTTTTTGTTTCAGATGAATCCAGCTCAAGATATCATTGGCACCGTGAGGGCGTATTATCAATATTTTTGTCTAAAAATTTTTTTACATATAGATCAAGAGTTACTTTAGTTGTTAATAATTTATAATAATTTAATACATAATTTTTTATTTTTGAAACATTTGAAAATGGGTTTTTTTTTTATTCTCTGAAACCCATGTAACCCCTTAAGCGCGGAGGAGTTAACATCAAACACATGCTCATCATGTTGGCTCACACCTGAGCTAGCAAATCTACCTGCACGCGCGAGCAAAGATCACTGATCATCGATGCATCGAATAATCGATGCAAATCAGCAAATTGATCAGCAGTAATTTAGCATATAAGCGAATGTATTAGATAGGAAGGAGTCTTTTGTAACCCATTAGTGGAATAATAAAGAACTAGGGTCTAACCCTAAGAATTGTATTTTTTTACAAATAAATCTATTATATTTGTTAACTTGTAGATGTACGAAGAATGCTAGATGGGCGACTGCAGAAACCCGGTGAGCGCTTTCAGGAGTTCTTTGACGCCCTGGAGAATATTTCTTTACAATTAAATACCCCTCTATCAGATGTAGATTTTCAATGTGTGGTATTTAGAAATATGGCTCCTGCTCTTAGAGCACATTTAGCTGGAGTGGACTTCACTTCAACTCGAGTGTTAGTCAGACGTTGTTGCCTGGTGGAATCCGAATGGAGACTTTTGAGAATGAACTCAGACCGAGACATCAATCGTCGGCCTCGTCAAGTGCAATAGGTGCATTTTGACTCGGATTACCTTAACAATAGTCAACTGATTGAACCCATTTTGCGCGCTCGTCATCCGTTATGGGATCAGGGATATGCTCCATCTGATGATGGTGTACAAAACAATGTGCAGGTGATTCAATCGGGTCTTAAAGGTGTCTCTTTTAATGATCCTAATTTAAGACCGTCTAACTATAATGCAAGGTTTGCACAAGAAAATCAATCTAGACCTGATGGTGAAAGTTATTCTCACGTAGATTCAAATCCACCAGCCCCTCGTTACTTTTCCGAATTTGTAAGTTCCACACCCTCAAATGTGTTAACAAAACGGGAAGTGCACGCCGTACAAACAAATTCCAGCACCTTCCTGAATAAAGGTCGTGAAGTAGAGGGAAAAGGAGAATACCGAGTGTGTTGGAATTGTCGCGACCTGGGTCATGGTTTTATGGACTGTCCCGCTCCTATTCAGCGAATATTCTGTTTCGGATGTGGTAAGGAAGGAGTACTCAAACCTAAATTCCCTAGATGCCAAGCGGAAAACTCCAACAGGAATGCGCTTTCAACGGGGAGGATGCGTATTCCACTGGCTATTCACTCATCCAGACCCCAAAAGACCGACGTAGCCACCAATGTCGACCCCGAATTGCAACGCCGTCAATAAATACACCCCAAAATCCATGTCCTTCTGTTACGTCTACCAACTCAAAACATGATGCTCCTAAACAGTCATCAAGGCGTTTTAATCGCGCCTGGAAATATTTCACCCTTCGGCGATTTTTGCGGAAAGCTTGTCTGGATTCTATTGTATCCATCCATGGAGATAACCGACCATTTGCCACCATTTCCATCAAAGGTCGGCAGTTGACTGGCTTGCTTGACAGTGGAGCAAGTGTAAGCATCCTGGGAGCAGGAGCATTGAAGCTGGTTGAGGAGTTGGGCTTGAATATACATTCCATGCTGAAGTTCATACCGCTTCTGGTCAAAAGGCGCCTGTTCTCGGGTATGTAAGCACATTGGTGCAATTCAATGAAAAGACGAGGCTAATACGCTTCCTAATATGCCCCAGCTTAACCAATTCAGTTTATTTGGGCATAGATTTCTGGGATGCTTTCAAAATTGCACCGCATTGTTCTGCTGTTGAGTTAGTTTCACAGGACCCTGGTTATCATCAGTTGTCTCCGAGGAATAAGCAACGGCTCGATGAAATCGTGCGTCAGTTTCCGTCGTTTAACCAGTTAGGATTGGACAAAACCAATTTGTTGTCACACGTGATAGACACAGGTGATGCTCAACCAATTAAGCAACGTCACTATGCAGTGTCACCAGTGGTGCAGAAACTGATGTACGACGAATTGGACCGTATGTTGTCTTTGGGGGTAATTGAGGAGAGTAGGAGTTCCTGGAGCTCTCCAGTCACTATTGTAAGAAAACCCGGTAAGGTGCGATTATGCTTGGACGCTAGACAATTGAACGAGGTGACTGTCAAAGATGCGTACCCTCTGCCGTTGATCGAGGGCCTGTTAGCACGTCTGCAGTCCACACGCTTTATAACCAGTCTGGACCTGAAAGATGCCTTTTGGCAGATTCCTTTGGATGCAAAATCGCGGGAAAAGACAGCGTTTACAGTACCTGGACGCCCTTTGTATCACTTCACTGTCATGCCTTTTGGATTGTGCAATGCTCCACAGACGATGTGTCGATTGATGCATAAGGTCATCCCTCACGAGTTGCATGACCAGGTATTCGTTTATTTGGACGATTTGCTGATAACAAGTCCAACATTTGATGACCATCTCAAATTGCTGTCTATTGTGGCCAATTTATTACAGCAGGCGAATTTGACCATCAATGTTGAGAAGAGCAAATTCGTCCAAAAAGAAATTCGATACCTAGGTTATGTGATAAGTGATGGTGTCCTAAAGACGGATCCTGAAAAGGTTTCCGGCAACATAGCATATCCACGACCCAAAACGGTAAAGGACGTGAGGAGATTCATGGGGATGGCTGGGTGGTATAGGCGTTTCATCCCAAATTTTGCGTCTATTACATCACCTATGACGGATCTGCTGAAGGGTAAGAGAAGGTTCGTATGGACTGAGGCTGCTAATAAGGCTTTCGATCGGACGAAGGAACTTTTAGTGTCTGCACCTGTGTTGATCAACCCAGATTTCTCTCGGCATTTTTATATTCAGTGCGATGCAAGTGCCACCGGCATCGGCAGTGTTTTATTTCAGAAAGATGATGATGGTGGGGAGCACCCCATCGCCTTTATGTCATCGAAGTTGAATGCTGCGCAGCGCAACTATAGCGTTACCGAACTAAAATGCTTGGCTGCGGTGCAGAGTGTCAAAAGGTTTCGAGCATATGTCGAGGGGCTGCCTTTCACCATTATCACAGACCATGCCAGTCTGAAATGGTTAATGGGCCAGAGAGATCTGTCGGGGAGGTTAGCACGGTGGAGCCTAAAATTGCAAGGGTTCAATTTCAATATTGAACATCGAGCAGGCACTCAAAATGTCGTACCAGACGCGTTATCACGAGCACGCGACTCTGAAGGGGGGCCTCATTGTGCCGTTGTTTGTCTTCCTGAGCATCACCAATTGCTGGGGAACATTCCATCACAGGCCTTTCAGGATCCTGATTACATGAATCTCGTCCATCAGATTGAGCAACATCCGGATCAGTTCGAAAACCTGTACACCAAGAACGGAGTTGTGTATATTCATCTTGGATCACACGGAGGCCTCGACTAAGATATTCCCAGTGCAAAGGTGTGGGTGCCTGAAGGAGGAAGACAGGTGTTGCTGGCACGTAGTCATGACAGCCCTTTGGGGTCACATTGTGGGGTTCGTAAAACGCTAGAAGTCTTGCGACGCTATTATTACTGGCCGAGGCTGCGTCAAGATGTCACCAGCTATGTCAACAATTGTTCTATTTGCAAGCAAGTTAAGGCCACGAATGCTACGATGAGACCTCCTATGGGCGCTGCCAGGATTACTGATTGGCCAATGCAGCGCTTGTTTAGTGACTTTATGGGCCCATATCCTCGGTCAAAGCTAGGTAACACCCAGTTACTGGTGGTGCTCGATCACTATACCAAATTCATTTGGCTCAAGGCCCTACCCAAAGCAACAGCTGAGTCGATGGTGAAATTTTTAAAAGAACACATATTCTTGACCTTTGGCGTGCCTGAGATCGTCCATACTGACAATGGAGTCCAATTTGTGTCTAAACTCTTCTCGGAATTCCTGGCTCAATATGGGGTGAACCATTGCTACACCCCTTTCTATTCACCCCAAGCGAATGCTTCCGAAAGAGCCAACCAGTCTATTCTAACCGCTATTCGAGCCTACATAGGGGACGACCATCGGAATTGGGACGCTAACCTGCCGGAGTCATGTGCCGCATTTCGTAATGTAGTACATGAGGCCACAGGTTGTTCGCCCCATTTCCTGATGTTCGGGTACCAACCTATCCACCATGGTTCTGAATACGCGCTTTTGAAGTCTTTACAGGCTTTTGAGGAAGGAGAGGTTGTGACAGTACCAAATTGTGACCGGTTACGTCAAATTCATTGTCAGGTCAAAACCAAAATGACTGAGGCATACAACAAGGGTTCGCAAAGATACAATCTAAGAAGCCGTGTAAAAGATTTTGCCATGGGTCAAGACGTATGGGTACGTAATCATTCGCTAAGCTGTGCGGTTGACCGATTTGCTGCTAAACTCGCCCCAAAATTCATTAAGGCAACGGTCAAGCGTAAAGTGGGGCAGGTCATCTACGAGTTGGTGGACGAAAAATGAAAGGTGCTGGGAAATTACCACGCTAAGGACATCAAAGCGTGATGACGGAAGATGTTCACAGTCGGAGGCCAGTGAGTAGTGCCCGGCAATATGAGACCTCTCAGGGTCTGGGTCGTCCCCACGATTGTTACGAAACTTATATTAACTTCTATTATATTTCAAGCTTAAAAAGTAATCAACGGGTTTTCATATAAAAAAATTTGGAATGTTTTTATCCAGTTGTGGATAAAATTCAAAACAACTTAAGCGGATATTTCGAAAAGAAACAAGAACTTAATACAGGGTTTGAACAAAAAATTACTGAGCATTTTCTCCTACCTTCTGTTCTGAAGAAGTTTGCTTTTCATCCGACACCGGGTCAATCGATTCAGTTTTCTCTCCTGTCATTGAAGCTCCAATCGCTTGATGATTATCTGAAGACTCGGTCTCGTTCGACGTATCTTTCCCTTCGTTCTCATCAGTGTCTTCGGCTGCAACTCCTTCTGATTCATTCTGCTAGACCGGACTCGAAGCATCCACTCGATATTTCTATATTGTTTATCACTGTCGACATTTCATTCATGTCCTAGCTCCGATTGTGTATTCGGGCTGTCTGTTGTTCAGCGAATCTTTTCAATCTAATAACACAATTGAGCATGATTCTCATCATTTCTCGACTCGCGGCCAAACGTCCCTGGTCTTCGAGTGGTAGTTCAGCATTATCACTTAATTTCGAAAATTCATCTAGTTCCCTCGCATAGACAGCACGCAAGTGATCTTGATGATCGGTCGACGTATCTGTGAGAAAGCTTTCCAACATTAGACCGACCCCAACAATTGAATGTTGACAAACAATCTGCAGCCATCGGTGCAGATCACGTCGTCGTTTTTCCAGCAGTGAGTCCAACATAATCTGCTACAGTATTCGTCTCGTTTCACATCAATTGGTTTGAACGACAGGTTGCTTGTTTCTATTTATTTCGAGTCAGATATGAATTCAACCGGCAGCACCAATTCAAATCTAGATGTTCAGACAGCTTTGTTGCGATCGTCACCTCCTGTCACTTTGAAAGTAAACACGGCCTATGTCAGGAAAAAAAGCAGCGCAGCGAACCTGGTGCTAGATTTCTGCATCTACTGTTTTGGGGATGCCCTAGTTGCGTCGAAATGATAAGCAATTGGAATTGGAAAGAAACCGCTCTAGCGGGATAGTAAAAAATTTTTTCGATTGGGAACAAAGAAAGGGGGATTGTGGTATTAGCTACGAATGGAGAAGGTCGAAAAATTTGGCGGTTGGTGCAGAAACTTGAATATTTGAAAAGTATTAGAGTTACTAAATTGAGTAAATTGCGAATTTAGTGAATTAAATATAAAGACAAAGTTTTTAAACAATTGAAATACAAGTAAGGAGATTTGACCGGCAGAAAGATTTTGGAGAATGACGAGAAACTACAGAAATTTGAATATTTGAAAAATATTAGAGTTACTAAATTGAGTAAAGTGCGAATTTAGTGAATTAAATATAAAGACAAAGTTTTAAACAATTGAAATACAAGTAAGGAGATTTGATCGGCAGAAAGATTTTGGAGAATGACGGGAAACTACAAATATTGGTCACTGCAACTTTGGACGGAGTTGGCAAGCTAACTGAAGTGGCTTCTGCATTTTTTCATCTCTGATAAGTTAAGTAAATCTTATTCATTTATTATTTGGAACGGCCTGCATGGAGAAAATAAAAACAATACAACACGATATGATGACTGCACGTCTTAGGATGCTTTTCGGCAGTCAATGAAATCGATTGAATTCACGCATATATTAACATATAACTAAATTAATCATTGCGCATCGATGAGCTGTGTAGCGAGCGGAATTTATTTTGAAACTTAAACAATCAAGTAAAGATCCTGTATGAAGTAATTTTTTTTTATTTTGTTAAATACTTCTTGATAAATTGAATATTGCTTAATCTTCTTTTACAATTGCGTGGGTGGGGAATTTGTATTTTTATTGATATTATTATTTCATAACTATATATTTATATTATAAATTGATTTATGCATGTATAAATTGGTCTATATATTATAGTATTTAGGTAATCCTTTACAGAAATATATATATGTTGTATGATGGGTGTAAACCGATCCCGGCCGGGGTTGAGTGCGAAAAAAAACCCCCCATCCAAATTAGTTAATAATTTTAGTTTTTATTTACGCTGTTTGATTGAATTTATTTTATTTGATTTTTTTTTATTTAATTCGAACGCTTGAAATGAAGTTTGGTTTGAATTTATTTTATTAATTTTGGTTGTATTGAGCATTCTCTTATTTTGTTTTGTTTGGATTTTATTTTGATTTTTTTTTAGTTCTTTGAGTTGTTATGATGCATGTAGAATAAATATTTAAATAATGATTTTTACGTACTTCTTTGTTTTCCTTCCTTTTCTGTTTGTAACTGATGAGTGTTGTACTGTCAGCGTGTCATAGCACGTAGAAATCTTCCGCCCGCAAACCCACGCCAGGCTGAGCTAGTCGGCAGGGAAAAGGCACGCCGGGCAAGAACAGGAAGATTTCTCAATAAATATATGTGTATGCTGCACTGACGACTGCTCGACAGAGTTTAGTCGGTTGCAACAATATATATATATATATATATATGTAAAGATAAGACAAATGATGTTTTGAATAATAATAATAAACAAATATTCATCAATCAAGCATATAATGCTAGGATAAATAGGATAACGAACGTAACTAACGAAATACTTAATACAATTAAAAAGGACCGATCATTTGCACATTCAATAGCGTAAGTTACACAATATTAGCTAAGAAATATTAAGGAAGAATTGTTAAAGTCCTTCGTTTACATTTGTTAGGATTTTCCTTTTAATATAATCCTCAAGAGATACGCGTTGGCTTTTATTAATTTATTGTAAGTTAGGTGTTTTATTTCTTTTGTCAATTTACTTTTATTTACCTAAGGCAACCCGTAGATCACCGCATGTTTGGCGCTGAGTTTAACTTGTGCAGCCAATATGAGCTGATTAGCCAATGCAGGCTAGATAAAGTCTTGCCGATGATAGGCAACAATTAATTTTAAGTAAGTTAGTAATCTTAAATTGACTTTTATCCATTCAAGACTACTATCCAAATTCTCTTTCATATCATTCTTATATCCTATTTATGCTAAATTTCTGCTTACACTATTCTTACCTATCGACAATGCATAACCATTTCTCAATTAGTTCCCATGCATAAGCTCATGACCTAATTCATGTCAGTTGCTTACTATGTTTTCCCACATTAAGTTTTCTAGTTCATAATTAACTCCACGTGATAAGTATTTATATAGTCTTATCATATACATACATCATCCATCTTCCAAGTCAAGATAGCACACATCAAACCAAGCCATACATCATATAGATAAACCACATAGAATATGTCCAAACCAGGACAAAATGTCTTATACACATCAATGCTTTAGTGGAATATGGATGTAGTCTATGCTTATCAAGGTTAAGTGTCTTGAAAGCCAATTAATTTTTGTCTTGTCTTACGTGTATGTATATTTGAGTAATTGACTCATTACACCCCTTCCGTTTCAAGGAGTCAAGCATTAACATTTAAATGCGAGACTAATTTGTTGGTTATGTATTCTTGATAGGTTCTTAATAAACATTTAATTACATTGTCTTAAAAAAAAACTTCGAATATCATATTTTATACATTAGTTAGGATTTTTTTTTGTATAACGTAAGTCTATTGTTGTGTATCGATTTATTCTAATTTTCTATTTCAATTAATGTGTTTACATCTTTTGTGTCTATTCCTTTATATGGACCTTTATACGGTTTTCATGTTTTCTTCTATTTTCGGTCTTTAACAATACTAAATCACCTAGTTCTATGTTTAGAGGGTTTAGTAATTTTGTTTGCTTTTTCGTGCTGTTTTAGCTATTTCAATTTACTGTTTGGCTTTTGTTAGAGACGTTCTTAATATCAATTTTAACTCAATCTTGTAATTATCCAAATTGTATATTTTAATTAATCTCAATTTTAACTCATTCTTGTAATTATCCAAATTGTATATTTTTTCTGAATCTTTTAAAATATCATTCGATAAATATGAAAGCTTGCCAAAAACTAGTTCGTAAGGCGTGTAATTTGTATCAATGTGTGGGGTTGTATTATAGGAAAAAGTGTAGAAAGGTAGCCAATCGTCCCAATTATCATTACCAACAAAAGATAATAAGTATTCGTTCAACACACGATGATTTCTTTCTACTACACCTAAAGTTTCATGGTGGTATGGTGTCGAAAATATTTGTTTGATATCTAGGAGATTGCATATTTCTTTCATTAAACTATTTGTGAATTCAGTGCCTAAATCTGTTTTTACTAATTTTCGAAGAAAAGTAGTATTAAACTCGTTTCGCCGAAAATTCATATTTCTTTATATATATATATATATATATATATATATATATATATATATATATATATATATATATATATATATATATATATATATATATATATATATATATATATATATATATATATCTATATATATATATATATCACCATATATATATATATATATATATCACCAAAATGATTAAGGGAGATAATCTCTAGAGTGGCCAATCCGATTAAGCTGAAACTTTTGGAGAACGTAGATGTATTTAGTAGGTAGGTCCACGACTTGCGAAATATAAGATATTTTGAACATTTTGCCGGCGGCGAGCGTTTTAGTGAATTTTGAGGTACTCCTATATTTCCTAGCAGCGTGCTTTTTTGTTCAAAAAAAGTATTGTTAATGAAAACTAAGTATGTTCTAAGCTTGTTTATGGTAAAGAATTGGAAATTTCGAGCCGTGTGTGGGTGCAGCGTGCCTAAAAGTAGGCAAAGATTTTTTTTCGAATTTTGATTTGTCATTACTTCTGACAAAAACATTGGATCATCGTGAAAAAGAAAGCATTATTTGGAATAAAGATATTGAAACAGGGGTATATTTGAGCAACTGCATAATTCCAGCTAAAGGTAGTTGTCATGTGAAGATACTAAACACCAACGAATATAACGTGACTCTGAAAAACTTTCAAACAGAGGTAGAAACACTCAGTAATTATAACATATTAAGAGCACAACAAAAGTTTGACAAAAACGAACAAACAAATTTTTGGAAGTAATTAAGACAGACAGTATTGATGAGCATGCAAATAAAAGCTTACTAGAGATTATTGAAGAATCCCAGGACGTATTCCACCTAAAAGGTGAATACCTCACGAAGAATAATTTCTACGAGCAGAAGCTGAATACATGTGATGAAAACCCAGTCTATGTAAAAAATTATAGACTACCACGAACGCAGAATGAAGAAACTCTTAAACAGGTACGAGAGCTGAAAGACAGTGATATCTATGAACAGTCTACAAGCCCGTACAACTCACCATTGTTGGTCGTACCGAAGAAAAGCTCTAATGATGAGAAAAAGTGGAGATTAGTTGTTGACTTCAGGAAACTGAATGACAAACTAGTGAATCATAACTTCCCTTTCACAAGGTTGGAAGATGTTCTAGACAAACTAGGTAGAGCAAAATATTTTTCGACCTTGGATATGACTAGTTCATTCCACCAAATTGAACTTAAAAAGGAATCAAGACCTATAAACGCTTTTTCAACCAATGATGGACATTATCAATTTAAAAAGCTACCTTTTGGATTGAAAATATCATCAAATAGCTTTCAAAGAATGCTAACTATTGCTCTAACTGCATTGAGTGACTCAGCATTCTTATACGTGGATGACATCATGGTTTTCGGATGCAGCATGAAACATCATAACGATAATTTAAGAAAGGTTTTGCAAAGGCTGCGTAAATACAATTTAAAGTTGAATGCAACCAAATGCAAATTTTTGAGATCAGAAGTATTGTATTTAGGGCACCTCATCACAGCCGAAGGTATAAAAACAGACCCTGCTAAAAGTGAAGTTATTAAGTTAACTCCACCCCAAAGAACGCGGATGACGTAAGAAGATTCGTAGCATTTTGCAATCACAACCGACGGTTTATACCGAATTTTGCTGAAATCGCAAAAAGTTTAAATGCTCTTTTGAAAAAACAAGCACTGGGAGCAGGAGCAGCAAAAAGCATACGAACTCTTAAGGGGTTATACAGGGTGTCCCATAACGCAACGTCAAGCCGGAAAGGGGTGATAGGGCAGGTGGTGACAGTAATCAGAAAACTATTTAAAAAAAATTTAGCTGCGTATTTTTTGAGATATTCGCTTTTGAAAAAAAATTGAAAAAATGCGTACCCTGTGACAATCTTTTCACTGCTACATCTACAAAAATTTTTTTTTTTTTAATTTTCTTTTTATAATATAACCCCAGATAAATGCTCTTTAAATTACAGCCAAAAATTAAAAAATTACTGTTTTAGTTTTCAGTGAAATAGCACTTCTTTCACCAAAGATGTACTAAAAAATAACTCTTCACCCAACTTCATCTAACCGTACTGAAAAAAAATGTACTAAGATATTTTGGCAAGTAGCTTTAAAAGATAGTCTACTAAGTCCTAATTCCAAAATGGTATTACACTTGCTTCTTAATGACTTAATTGAGATGAATATAAATTTTCTAACAGTCCGACATCCTAAGTTTGTTTTCGCACTATTTGATATAAGTTGATATTAGAAATCAATTATTGAACAGAAATTACTTACTTTACTTATAAAAGGTGTTCGAAATGCTTGCCATCAGCGGCAATGCAGGCTCTGCATCTTCTTAAGAACGACCTTGAAATTAGGCGGGCAAAACTTCTTGAGTTTATTTCGTCGACCGCATTTCTAATTTTAGTACGTAGCTCTTCTAAGCTTTGTATTTCAGTGGAATAGACTTTTTCCTTTATTGCGCCCCAATAAAAGAAATCCAAAGGATTTAAATCGGGTGAACGAGCTGGCCACGAAATTGTTCCACCCCGTCCTATCCACCTCTCGGGATACTCACTGTTGAGAAATTCCCGTACACTTCGAGCATAATGTGCTGGGCAGCCATCATGCTGGAAATACATGTTTCCATAAATCCTCAGTGGTACGTCGTCCAATAGTTGTGATAATTGGTTTTCCAACATATCCAGATAAACTTCGGCATTCAAATTCCCCGCAAGCTCAAATGGCCCAACAACTGAACCATTAAGAATGCCCGTCCACATGTTTATTTTAAATCGGTGTTGAGATTTGTTCTGTCGCATTAGATGCGGATTCTCCACGTGCCACTCGTGCAAATTATGGAGATTCATGTAGCCATCCTTGGTGAATGTTGACTCATCCGTCCAAAGAATTTCGTCAAAGAACCGCGGATTTTCTCTATACTTCTCCAGCATAGTTTGACAAAACTGAATTCTCTCCGGGTAATCTCGCGGAAGGAGACTTTGTACACGTTGTACATGGTATGGATGAAGTTGGTTTCTCCTTAGAATTCGCTGAACTGAGCTCTTGGGTACTCCTGTAGTCATCTGAATGGCACGCACCGAGGTTGACGGTTCTTCTTCAACTGCTTCCAATACAGTGTCCTCGTAGAGATTCCAAGGTCTTCCCGCACAAGCCATTCGATGGGGCAAGCGACCCTCTGAAAATGCCCGATGCACGTTTATGAACACTCGATGATCTGGATACCGTTCAACATTTGGGTACCTCTCACGATAAAGTCGTGCTGAAGCAGAAGCATTGGATCTGCATTCCCCATAAATTAGGTGCATATTAGCATATTCCTGTGCACTATATCTAAACGGCATTATGGAATTCACACTTTACACTTTCAATAAACGGAACTACGGGAGTATTCTCTTATTTGCTAGAAAAATGCACACTTATCAAATGACCGTAATCCACTATAATGCCACGCAAATAGCAAAATAACATAACGACGCATCTAATTTTTCCATCGACCTATAGGTAACGGTTTTTAAGAAGAATAAAGTGCATTAAAATCATTTCAAATAACTAATAGCAATTAACTGGGAATTGGTTCTCTCCAAGGTAAAAACGTTATTTTTCCTTAATTAAGAAATAAAGAAGCAAGTGTAATACCATTTTGGAATTAGGACTTAGTAGACTATCTTTTAAAGCTACTTGCCAAAATATCTTAGTACATTTTTTTTTCAGTACGGTTAGATGAAGTTGGGTGAAGAGTTATTTTTTAGTACATCTTTGGTGAAAGAAGTGCTATTTCACTGAAAACTAAAACAGTAATTTTTTTAATTTTTGGCTGTAATTTAAAGAGCATTTATCTGGGGTTATATTATAAAAAGAAAATTAAAAAAAAAAAATTTTTGTAGATGTAGCAGTGAAAAGATTGTCACAGGGTACGCATTTTTTCAATTTTTTTTCAAAAGCGAATACCTCAAAAAATACGCAGCTAAATTTTTTTTAAATAGTTTTCTGATTACTGTCACCACCTGCCCTATGACCCCTTTCCGGCTTGACGTTGCGTTATGGGACACCCTGTATACTGTTCAAATCGATTTTTTATTTTTCGCATTTTCAGAATGTATGTTTAACTGATAATATTCCCTGAAAATTTCAAATCGATTCGACAAGTTTTTTCCGAGATATACGCATATTCGCAATCACATCTCGGACTGTTAGAAAGTAGGCGGACTGCATACCGAAGCGCATGAGAGTAAGCGAGAGGGAAGAATGGCTCGTAAACAGCATCAAATCGAAGTATTAGAAGCTGGTGAGGCAACAAAGGGTACATCTTATAGCCTTAGAACAGATGACTCCATGTAACTAAAAAAACAAGATCTATGTGTTAACTTTTTCCGAAACTTTAAACGCGTTTTTCTTAAAACTACGTTTCCAAGTCGGTGACCAAGATTTTTAAAAAACAGCTCAACCTAACGGTTTGAAATTTTAACACAACTCGTTCGGATATATTTCTTAGGTATTAGTCGAAAGAATGAGATTTCGGATAATTATTTGTGTTATTTTTCAAACAATTTTAAATGGCGACTTCGGTAAAAAATTTGATTTTTTTTACGAAGCTGCCATTTTGCCCAAAATCTAAATTTCGAATATTCCTTCGACCAATACCTAGTTTTATCTATCTACTAAAAGAATCTGTTTGGTTTTTACTAATGTTCGAAGAAGAACATTAGTATTAAAATCACTTTGGCCAAAAATTCATATTTCTATATATATATATATATATATATATATATATATATATATATATATATATATATATATATATATATATATATATATATATATATATATATATATATATATATATATATATATATATATATATATATATATATATATATATATGTATATATATATATATATATCATCAAAAAATTTCAGTGAAAAAATCTCAGGAACGCGCCATCCGATTGAGCTGAAATTTTCAGGACACATTGGTGTATATGCAGAATAGTGCCAGGTCTCACAAAAAGTCAATAATTTTTAACCCTTTGGCGCCGGCGGCCATTTTAGTGATATTTTTAATATACCTATTATTCCGTACAAATAATTTGTGCAAAAATAAAGTTGACGTAAAGTTGAATAAATTTCGAACGTGTTTTACATGTGAATCGGATAATATTTTGGAATTTTTTAAACCCATGTGTGCGCTGGGTGCCTAAAAAAAGAACGGGAAAATTCGAAAATTTTTAAATTGCGATAACTTTTGACAGAGCTATTCAATTATTTCGAAATTTTCAGAACTAATTGGTATTATTTAGTTGTAGATTTGTGATTTAATGAGCGTGCTGGCAACCCTGTAGCTAGGGCAGGTACTGAAAATGAAAACCTTCAAATCATCGTTTCTCTTGAAAAAACGCCGTTTCTTCTGTAATGTAAATTTTGTGCTTTATTTACATAGACAAAAAATAAAATTTGATATGGTATAACGGGCACGCCTGGTAACCCTTGTCCAATTTACCTATATTTTTAGCATCAAAAACTTCTGTTCACGGAAACTCACGATCCGATATGCAGAATTAATTGAAATTTGCAGAATGTATTGGTCTTAAATAGGACCAGGTCTGATACAAGTGATTTTGAAATGCGGGTGACTCTGTGTCAGTGGTGCCATCTTGAAAAATCACTAAAAAAGATAGCTGCTTTTAGCCCTATAAATTCTGATTGAATCGTTCGATTTTGACGAAATTCACACAGTAGCTGAACCTTACTTTAAACCACGTTTTGTGGAAATTTGGTTGAAAAATTCGGTTGGAGCTGCCAGCTATGATAATTTTGGTGTCTTAAATTTGAAAAAATAAAAATTTGGAAGTGAAAACATTCATTTTCTTCCAAAAAAAACCAATCTGTATACAAATCTTATGCTTTATCTACACATTCAAAATAAGACTTTGGAAATTTCATGTCGGACAAGAACGGTAACCCTTTCCCAGTTAACCTATATTTTTAGCATCAAAAACTTCTGTTCACGGGAGCTCACGAATCAATAATCAGATACAATTGAAATTTACAAAATGCATTGGATTTAAGTAGGACCAGGTCTAGTAGGAGCAATTTTGAATTGTAGGCAACTCTGTGCCAGTGGTGCCATCTTGAAAAATTACAAAGAAAAAAACTGCTTTTTGCCCTATGAAATGTGAATAATTTAACAGATTTTCATGAAATTGACACAGTAGCTGAACCTTACTTTAAACTCTGTTTGATAGAAATTTGCTTGAAAAATTCGATTAGTGCTGCCAGCTATGGTAATTTTTGTATCTTTGGTTTTGAAAATTCGCTCAGAAAAATAAAACTTTTTGCCCTATAACTTCCAGTGCAGTCATGGAATCAATACGAATTTCATACAATTAATGAAACTTATTATAAGCATTATTCAGGCCAAATTTGGTTGAAAAGCCACGATAGGGTTGCCAGCTATTGTTGGTTTTGTGTTTGTTTGCAATATCTTTATTAAGCGTTTTATCGTAGAATTTTCAATTGGTTATGATATTGTAGTGACAATAAACAGCAAATATTAAGCTTTCGATTATTTGAAAAAACTCGCTGCAGGTAACCCTAAATTTCTTTATACTCTTATAACTTCGAATGTAATATAACAACGTGAAGCATATGTGATATATTCTTGGCTTTGATATTAGCAAAAGGTTGCCAGCACGAGTCGGTTGTGCTTTTTTTGTATCAATAAATGCTAACAGTTAGTATTCATGCCGGAAACATTTACAATTTCGTTAAAATCGAACGATTCAATCAGAACTTATAGGGCTAAAAGCAGTTATCTTTTTTAGTGATTTTTCAAGATGGCACCACTGGCACAGAATCACCCGCATTTCAAAATCACTTGTATCAGACCTGGTCCTATTTAAGACCAATACATTCTGCAAATTTCAATAAATTCTGTTCATCGGATCGTGAGTTTCCGTGAACAGAAGTTTTTGATGCTAAAAATATAGGTAAATTGGACAAGGGTTGCCAGGCGTGCCCGTTATATCATATCAAATTTTTTTCTTTATTTATGTAAACAAAGCACAAAATTTACATATGAGTGGCTTTTTTTTAAGAAACGACATTTTTTCAAGAGAGACGATGATTTGGAGGTTTTCACTTTCAGTGCCTGCCCTAGCTACAGGGTTGCCAGCACGCTCATTAAAACGTACATTTATCTACAACTAAATAAAACAAATATGTCCTGAAAATTTCGTAATTATTGAATAGCTTTGTCAAAAGTTATTGCAATTTAAAAATTTTCAAATTTTCCCGTTCTCTTTTTAGGCACCCAGCGCACACATGGAGTTGAAAAATTCCAAAACGTTATCCGATTCACATGTAAAACTTGTTCGAAATTTATGTCGTCAACTTATTTTTGCAAAAATTATTTGTGTACGGAATAATAGGTATATTAAATCACTAAAATGGCCGCCGGCGCCAAAGGGTTAAAGATTATTAACTTTTTGTGAGACCTGGCACTATTCTGCATATACACCAATGTGTTCTGAAAATTTCAGCTCAATCGGATGGCGCGTCCCTGAGATTTTTTCACTGAAATTTTTTGATGATATATATATATATATATATATATATATATATATATATATATATATATATATATATATATATATATATATATATATATATATATATATATATAGATAGAAGATATATATATATATATATATATATATATATATATATATATATATATATGTATATATATGTATATATATATATATATATATATATATATATATATATATATATATATATATATATTATATTATATATATATATATATATATATATATATATATATATATATATATATATATATATATATATATATATATATGTATATATGTATATATTCTTCTTCGAACATTAGTAATAAATAACCGATGTTTCAATTTCCAAAGTTCTGCAAATTTTTCGGATCGCAGCCCCAAACACCAACTTCAGTTACAGTCCTGCAGGCACTGAGCATTTTCTTAATTGATATTATATGAGATGCTGCTTTCAAAATTTTGTGAAACAAGCAACTGATAACGAATATAATTAACCCGTGTTTCGCTCTCATAAACGTTGAAATTCATGCCAGTGGTAATATCTGAAACCTTCTACCATATGAGTTATAATGCATTCTTGAGACCAAAGTAAAACGTGGCATTTGAAACAGTTTGGCCGTAATAAGCAGCTCATGTGGTGGAATATGCACTCAAAACCTACACGATTCTTCTACTGGTCTTTGAACATTAGGGTTTCTAGCGGTTCAGGTGCGCTACAGTTTTTTTGGCTTCAGATGAATTATACCGGAGAAATCGTGGTCACCGCCGGACACCTTTTTTGGAAGACTTTCAGGAGATCGTCTGCAGGTGCGCACCAGATCAATATTTTTACAAATTATTAGTGCCATTATGAACTTAGATGTTGGCACTAAATACATATATACTTTTTAATTTTGTAAATTAAAATACCTTTTCACAAAAAATTAATAAAAAAAGTCTTTTTCCGGCCTTCTGACTATATATAACCCCTTAAAACGCAAACTGATTTCACCACCCATACTGCAATACCCAGATTTCGAGAAACCATTCATACTGGCAACGGACACGTCAAATTTCGCAATAGGAGCTGTGTTATCTCAAGGAGAAATTGGTTCAGATTTACTGATCTCATATGCAAGCAGATCGTTAAACAAACACGAACTGAATAAACCAATTATAGAGAAAGAACTACTAGCAATCCATTGGATAATACATTTTTTTAGACCATATCTGTATGGACGAAAATTTATTGTCGTATCAGACCACAGACCCTTCGTATCGTTATTCACGAACAAAAATCCATCATCAAAACTAACAAGGATACGTTTAGATTTGTCAGACTATGATTTTGAAACTACATACAAGAAAGGTAACATAAATACGAATGCTAATGCACTCTCAAGAATTCAACTTAACTCTGATATGTTGAAATGATACCTCTAACAAACGATGAAAGTATAAGCAAAAAATTATTGACGATAACAAGAAGCAAGGCAAAAAAGGTACCAAGCAAAGATAGCAATATAATCGGCAGACAAAGTGACAAACAAAACGAAGAGACTGATCACCTCCGTGCGTTTGATTGTACTTCTCTGTCAGATATTAAAGGCGTTATTAAATTGAGATTTTATATGCTGCGCAGCACAGACCATGAATCAAGAAGAGGCGATATACAAATACCCAAAGAGAAGAAGGACAAAGTAATGGGCTATAGTGATAAAGGTGACGAGAAATCCGTTTCCGTCAACGATAAACTGAGCAGCAAAGACAGTATACAGATACTTAAAGAGAAAGATAGCATAGCAGTGCGCTACAGTGATAAAGGTGCCAAAAAATCAGTTTCCGTCAAAGATAAGCTGAGAGTTCACGATAAATACAATGATAATTCATACACGAAATTCGTTTCTGTCATGAAGAAGTTGACAGCATATTCAAAGAACCATAGCATAAATGCACTAGCACTTTCTAATAAAAATGAAATATTTAGGTACGTACCGAGAAATGAATTTAAGAGATTATTTAGTACGCTGCAACGTGAAGAAAGTCATGACTTGAAGATATTGATATACAAGCCGCCTTTAAAAATTCAAGATACTAACAAGCAAAAGGAATTGATAATTGAGTACCACGATTCGCCACATGGAGGACATGCAGGAGTACGCAGAACACTTTTAAAGTTGAAACAAAGATATTGCTCGAAGGATATGGAGAAAAAGGTTAAGAATCACACTAACCAGTGCGATAAATGCAAGTTGAATAAAGTAACAAAGCACACTAAAGAAAATATGATGAAAACTGAAACACCGTCTACTAGTTTTGAGATTGTAGGCGCAGACATTCTTGGACCATTGAGAATTTCTAATGACTACCGATACATCCTCACTATACAGTGTGAGTTGACAAAATACATAACTGCCATACCAATAGAAAGTAAGGATGCTACAACAGTGATAAAAGCATTTGTAAATAAGTTTATTCTTTTATATGGACATTTTAAAGTATTAAAAACTCAAGCACACCTGAGCCGCTAGAAAACTAATTTCCGAAGAAATTGTCTTTGAGTGACAAAAACATGTGGAAACACGTAATACAATTTTTTGTAGAATCATATCATCCATTCCTTGTTCAAAGCAACAGAACTCAACTATAACACAAATGATGAAAATGTTCAGTGCTGGCAACAACACAAGCTCATACTTAAATCAACTTATCCTGTGAATTTCGTTCTCATCGGAGGATTCCGTCGAAAGCTTTAGCGGTTAACGTTGTCTGAAGCTGCCATCCAAAAAATGTTCAAAACTCGGAAAATTTCAAAATTGGTTTCTTAGTTTTATTGCAAATGTTTTGCATATGAGTACGTAATTTGAAGCATCTGTTGATGCAATAGTTACGAAAATGGCTAAAGCTGGTTGCCCTGTGTCAGTAGCAAAGCAAAATATATACCAAATCTGCTTCACGTTAAACTTAACCCAACCAATAAATTTCGTTTCGATTGAATCACTGCGCTAGAAGTTATATGGCTGAAAAATTTTTTAGGGTTACCACCCTCAAAACTTTTTAAATTTTTAAAACGCTAATATTTGTTGTTCATTTTCATTGCAGGATCATTCTCATTTGCAAATATAATGACATAATCGCGCAGTAAAGAAATTCCAAAAAATTACAAAAATGGTCATAGCTGGCAGCCCTTCCACGATTTTTGTACGAAATTCCTATGTCATTTGGCTCACATCAAAATCTATTTACTGCATAAATTTCATTTTGATATAATGACTGCACCGGAAGTTATAGGAAAAAAAGCTTTATTTTGCTGAGCAAATTTGCAAGATTTAGGAGACAAAAATCACTATAGCTGGCAACCCTATTCTAGTTTTTCAACCAAATTTTCACCAAATAATACGTTAAGTAAGATCCAAAAATTGTGTGAATTTTGTTTCAATCTGATGGCTAAATCGGAAGTTATAGGCCAAAAAGCTATTTTTTCTCAGTGATTTTTCAAGATGGCTCCACTACCACAGGGTTTCCCGCATTTCAAAATCACTTCAATCAAACCTGGTCCTAATTAATATCAACATGTCCTGTGAATTTCATTATGATCGGATAATCCGGTCGTCAGTTCTCGTGAACAGAACTTTCGAGTGCTGAAAATAGAGGTAATTTAGTGATGGGTTGCCGTTCTTGTGCAAATCGGAATTTTCAAAATTTTAAGTTGACATGATGCACAAACGTTAAAATTTATCAATGATTTGAATTTTTTGTCAAAAATAAAAAAAATTTCAGGAGGTTCAATGATTTGAAGGATTTTTTCAAGAGCCTGCAGCAGCTACAGGGTTACCCGCACTACCTTGGAAATCCATGTGTATTAAACTTTAGTCCACATCAATACGCTCTGCAAATTTCACGATGATCCAATGTTTTTGTCAGAAGTAATGACAAATCAAAATTCGAAAAAAAATCTTTGCCTACTTTTAGGCACGCTGCACCCACACACGGCTCAAAATTTCCAATTCTTTACCATAAACAAACTAAGAACATAATAAGTTTTCATTAACAATACTTTTTTTTGAACAAAAAATCACGCTGCTGGCAAATATAGGAATACCTCAAAATCTTCGTACGTCATCCGCGTTCTTTGGGGTGGAGTTAACTTAATAGCTTCATTTTTAGCAGGGTCTGTTTTTATACCTTCTGCTGTGATGAGGTGCCCTAAATACCCTACTTCTGATCTCAAAAATTTGCATTTGGTTGCATTCAACTTTAAATTGTATTTACGCAGCCTTTGCAAAACCTTTCTTAAATTATCGTTATGATGTTTCATGCTGCATCCGAAAACCATGATGTCATCCACGTATAAGAATGCTGAGTCACTCAATCCAGTTAGAGCAATAGTTACCATTCTTTGAAAGCTATTTGATGATATTTTCAATCCAAAAGGTAGCTTTTTAAATTGATAATGTCCATCATTGGTTGAAAAAGCGTTTATAGGTCTTGATTCCTTTTTAAGTTCAATTTGGTGGAATGAACTAGTCATATCCAAGGTCGAAAAATATTTTGCTCTACCTAGTTTGTCTAGAACATCTTCCAACCTTGTGAAAGGGAAGCTATGATTCACTAGTTTGTCATTCAGTTTCCTGAAGTCAGCAACTAATCTCTACTTTTTCTCATCATTAGAGCTTTTCTTCGGTACGACCAACAATGGTGAGTTGTACGGGCTTGTAGACTGTTCATAGATATCACTGTCTTTCAGCTCTCGTACCTATTTAAGAGTTTCTTCATTCTGCGTTCGTGGTAGTCTATAATTTTTTACATAGACTGGATTTTCATCACATGTATTCAGCTTCTGCTCGTAGAAATTATTCTTCGTGAGGTATTCACCTTCTAGGTGGAATACGTCCTGGGATTCTTCAATAATCTCTAGTAAGCTTTTATTTGCATGCTCATCAATACTGTCTGTCTTAATTACTTCCAACAATTTGTTTGTTCGTTTTTGTCAAACTTTTGTTGTGCTCTTAATATGTTATAATTACTGAGTGGTTCTACCTCTGTTTGAAAGTTTTTCAGAGTCACGTTATATTCGTTGGTGTTTAGTATCTTCACATGACAACTACCTTTAGCTTGAATTATGCAGTTGCCCAAATATACCCCTGTTTCAATTTCTTTATTCCAAATAACGCTTTCTTTCATTCTATCTACGTTTATGGGTACAATGACTTCCGTTCTTGCGGGTATTTTTATGTTAGCCATATTTACTTTTTCATTTTACATAGGTTATATAATATCTCTGTCCTGAGTACTAAAGGATATGGTATACGTCTCATAGTCGTAGTCATAGTATAATGCCGTCATTTTCAATAGGAAATTTCTCGTCTTCTATATGAAACGTGTTGGATATTATTGTATCCCCAATCTTGAATTGCAGCTTAATCGTTCCTAATGACATTGTGGTTTCATCTGTTATTCCTGTTAGTCTGCATCTGTTTTGTGTTTGCACATCACATGTTACAAATGTAGTACTGTTAATTTTGTAAATTGATGTGCCAGCTCCAGTATCTATTAGCAGTTGTAACCATCGCTTCTCATTATCGTGGTAAATCGATACATAATTTGTCCTTATACCCGTTATCCTATATATCCTATTATCTAAGACAAATTCATTATATTGTACCACTTCATTTTCGAATTCTCCTCCGAGAGGCTGCGGAATTCCTCTCGGGAAGTTTGCTCGTTTCCCTGGTTCTCTATTAAACGAATATTCCTAGGATTATTTCTCTGACTTTCCTTAAAGCGGCTATTTCCTCGACTAGTATTGGTGCGTCTATAATGATTGTTGTCGCTACCATTGCGTCTATAATTAATTGCATCATTATCACGACTTGCTTCATCGTGTCTACATTTTCTCCTAAAACTATTATCGCCATTTTTATTATTTTGCACATTATTTCTACGGTTATTATATCTGTATCCGCTATTATTATACGTATTACGCTTTCTATAATGGTTGATATGTAAAACCTTATGCTGGTGAGCCTCGGTTTGCTCTAATTCAATAGCTAATGTAACAGCTTCGCCAAAGTTCCGCGTTCGTGGTGGGAACACAGTATCCCTAAACTGGTCATTCAATCCATTCTTAAATACTGTGAGTGCGGAGGTGTCATTAATACTTTCAATTGCCTGTTTTGTTACCTGATCTACTTCCGTACCTAATTCGCTAATTTGTAACTGATTCAAATCGTTCACCAAAGTCAATATTTTATCCTTGTATGCTGTCACGGACATACGTTTTTGTGATAAACCAGCAAGTTGTGTATGAATTTGAAGTACTGTCTTATTATTTTTGCATATCAAACGTAATTGTCTTTCTAAACGGTCTATACTGTAAACATTTGCGCTATTAATAGAAGTTTTTACTATTGGGCTTAGCTTTACATGTAATAACAAATTTAATAACTCTGCTTTACCTTCAGTATTCAATTTTTTCTCTAGTGGTTTTATTAGCCCTCCGAGTACCCACCTATTTTTTCGATCATGGAGAACACTTGGGGTCAAATTGACCCCAAGCACTTTTGAACGTCTATAGAATCGCCGCCACTGAAGATTTTGATTTGAAAAAAATTGTAGGTATATTTTGAGACCTTTTCTAGTAGTTCTTATGCATACGACGTGCCTTAAATGTCCTTAACATACCTAAAAAAAATTCGCGAAAAACAGTTTTGCCGAAAATCAGGTTTTCTACTAAAAAATCGTTATTTTTTTTAATTTTCAATATTTTTGGCTAAAAATTTAGACAGATACTCTCAAGATATGACAAAATCATAAAAAAATTAGATGTTTATTGGACCTTAAAAAAAAGTATTTATTTTGCATATTTATGGTGGCCATTTTGAAGGTTTTTTATATTTGCATATTTTAAAAAAAAATTAATAAATTTGTTGATTTTTAATGTTTTGAGCATAAATTTATATGGTTAGAATAATACAAAAACCATCCCTATATAAAGCGTTGCAAAAAACATATTCGTTACGCATATTGGTAGTAGTAATTTTGAGGGTATGAAAAATAACGATTTTTTTCATTTTTGAATAGAAAAAACTATTTTATATTCATTAAAATATATAAAAATATTGACAAAATAAAGAAGAAATTGAAAAATTATTCATATCCAACACAATCATTACATAAAGATGCCCGATGCTCGTCGCATATCGGTCGATCGCAAGATGCGCACACATCTTTTGTTTTGTGGTCCTGTTTTCGAGAGCACACTAAACATCTTGCTCTTTTATTGAGCTTTGGACATTCTGAAGGAACATTTGGGATATTTATTCCTAAAATATTCTCGATCCCTTTTCGAATGTCAACACGCAAAATGGTATTATTTAATTTTTCTCGTAAATATGGCTCGACGAGGTGAGCCACAACTTCTTTCAAGGTAGCAATGGCAGATTTATTTTTTGTAGCGTCAGTGTCAGTGTCTTTCAATCGACCGATAGACACTGAAGAAGAAGAGGGCAGATTACCCTCGAAATATCGATATTTGTCACAAAAACTAATTATATCTAGCTTCGAAAGAATAAATCGATTTTTTAAAAACAGTTTTTACAAGCTGGAAAAAATTGGTACATATTAAAAAAACTCTAGCGCACCTGAACCGCTAGAAACACTAATGTTCGAAGAACAGTAGAAGAATCGTGCAGGTTTTGAGCTGCTTATTACGGCCAAACTGTTTCAAATGCCAGGTTTTACTTTGGTCTCAAGAATGCATTATAACTCATATGGTAGAAGGTTTCAGATATTACCACTGGCATGGGTTTCAAACTTTATGAAAGAAAAACACTTATTAATTATATTCGTTATCAGTTGCTTATTTCATCTCATATAACATCAATGAAGAAAATGCTCAGTGCCTGCAGGACTGTAACTGAAGTTGGTGTTTGGGGCTGCAATCCGAAAAATTTGCAGAACTTAGGGAATTGAAACATCGGTTATTTATTTTCATTGTAAATGTTTCCGGTATGAATACTAACTGTAAGCATTTATTGATACAAAAGTAGCACAACCGACTCGTGCTGGCAACCTTTCGCCAGTATTAAAGCCAAGAATATATCACATCTGCTTCACGTGGTAATATTACATTCGAAGTTATAGGAGTATAAAGAAATTTAGGGTTACCTGCAGCGAGTTTTTTCAAATAATCGAAAGCTTAATATTTGCTGTTTATTGTCACTACAATATCATTACCAATTGAAAATTCTACGATAAAACCGCTTAATAAAGATATTGCAAACAAATACAAAACCAACAATAGCTGGCAACCCTATCGAGGCTTTTCAACCAAATTTGGCCTGAATAATGCTTATAATAGGTTCCATTAATTGTATGAAATTCGTATTGATTTCATGACTGCACTGGAAGTTATAGGGCAAAAAGTTTTATTTTCCTGAGAGAATTTTCAAAACCAAAGACACAAAAATTACCATAGTTGGCAGCACTTATCGAATTTTTCAACCAAATTTCTATCAAACAGAGTTTAGAGTAAGGTGGAGCTACTGTGTCAATTTCATGAAAATCTGGTTACTAATTCACATTTCATAGGGCAAAAAGCAGTTTTTTTTTCTTTGTAATTTTTCAAGATGGCACCACTGGCACAGAGTTGCCCACAATTCAAAATCGCTTCTATCAGACTTGGTTCTACTAAAGTCCAATGCATTCTGTAAATTTCAATGGTATCTGATTATTGGTTCGTGAATTCCCGTGAACAGAAGTTTTTGATGCTAAAAATATAGGTTAACTGGGAAAGGGTTACCGTTCTTGTCCGACATGAAATTTCCAAAGTTTTACTTTGAACGTGTAGATAAAGCATAAGATTTGTATACAGATTGGTTTTTTATATATATATATATATATATATATATATATATATATATATATATATATATATATATATATATATATATATATATATATATATATATATATATATATATATATATATATATATATATGTATATATATATAGAAATATGAATTTTTGGCCAAAGTGATTTTAATACTAATGTTCTTCTTCGAACATTAGTAACAATTATTTTTTGGCTATTTTAATCTATCGATTTATAAAGTAAAAAAATATAGAATTTTACCTCAAAATTGACGTCGAGTACACATGGGGTCTATTTGACCCCTTGATCTGCTTCAAAGGCGTCTCAACGACGACTGATGACATGGGACTGTATGAGAACGGTTTAAACTAAAAGTCAAGGCACAGAAATACACTAAGGAACCTACAGTACCCCTCTTTTCCCGCAGGCCTAAGCGCTGCGATTGGTCAAAAAGGTCTCTGGGGTCAATTTGACCCCCTGTGTTCTCGGAGGGTTAGAGTAAAAAATGTCCCTAATTTTTTATATTTTCCATAACAAATTGGAATTAATTTAATTGTGGTTTCTACATTAAAACCTGACATCTCGGTATATTTTATATTTTTTCCAATTGTCACGATTACATTAACGGCATTTAAACGCTCAACAAGTGTTGTAATCAATATTTGACTGATTGATATAAAACTTGATTTCAATTCTAATTCTTCACCTTCTTTAATTTTATGTAATAATGATATTCCTACTTCTTTGGAACTAACCGCATGCTCTAATTTTTCTTTAAGGGTTTTAGCTGTATAAGTTTTCGTCTTTTTCAGATTTGTTAGAATAATCTGCAATTCTAGCAACAATTCTTTTACTTTTGTAACAGTCATTTATTCATATATCCTATAATATTCCTATCCATTATCTTCTTTGCATATATCCTCTGTTTGGCGGTCGGTCGCCAGCCGAATAGGGGGAAAAACATGTAGTATACGCAAATATACATGTGCCGCAACTGTTCGGTCTGGTGAAAGTGTGATTCATAACCTCCTCGCGGTGGCCGCTGGTAACAATTCCCCCGGAAGGGAGGATTAGCTAATTGGATCAGGCTAGTCCCTTCTAAGTAAGGTTGGTGAGAGATCCCTCTCCCGTAAAAAATTTTGGTTCTGCCGCACCCCCGTACAGCAGCCAGCTGTATGGGCTGTGTAAACGGAGGCCTCGCCCGTAACCGGCAGAGGGGCGCCCTTGTTTCTCTCCGCAGGGGTGACACGGAGGCCTGGGGACAGGTCTGGGCTGGTGACTGAGGTGAAGGTTCACCTGCGGGGTTCTGGATCCAACACTTCACTTTGCCCGGTTCTGGAACCTGGCGAACCGCGGTCTACAGAGTAGCGAACTGTTAGACTAGGGGAGACACCTTGGTTGCCTCGGCAGCAAGGTTCGCAGGTTCAGCGTACTGTGAAAGCCTACAGAACCCTCGGATGGTCTTGGGGGAGTCTGCCTCGCGATCCGAACAGGGGGAAGGACGATCGGAGCAATACGTTGTTCCTATGGGAGCGGGTTGTAGCGGGAGGCAAAATTGCTGGCAATTGCCTCGGCTGTGGTGCGAGAACGTGTAACCCAAACCTGAAACTATAAAAAAAAATAATCTATGGATCAAAATAAATACCTAAAAAAACTCAAACTTCCCGCCAGTACTTCTGGAGGGAAGTCACCAGAAAAGGACCCCTTCAAAAGGAGTTCAAAGGTGACACGATCACCAACGTCGGGAGGCGAAACGGCTCAGGGTCAGGCGATCGAAAGATTACGGGCCCTGAAGCTAGATGGGGAACCTGCTCCGGGATCTACTGTAAGTGCGATGGACGTAGCGGTACCCCTCAGCAGAGCAGTCACTCAGCAGTCTGGCGGCAGGTCTGGAGAACCACTGGTCAGTCCAACGGAAGCGGCGGTTGAGTCGGCTCCTTACAGAGCTGTGACCAAGAATGGAGGCGGCAAGCTGACAGGCTCGCAGGTCACCAGAAAGGAAGCGGCGGCTAAGCCACTAGGCAGAGCTGTAACCAAGACTAGAGGTGGTGCCTCCGAGGATCTGCAGTCCACTGTGAAGGTAGCGGCAGCTGATCCCACCAAAGGGAGGAAGCGGAATGCGCAACGCTTCAGAAAGAGAGAGGCAAAACGAGCGGCCAGGAGCACGGTGACGCTGGAATCCAAAGGGAAACCCGAGGATGCCCAAGTAAAACCTGCTGCAGCGGCTGCAACTAAACGCCAACTCTCAGAGGAGATAGCCTCGCCGAGAGGCAAATCAACGAAGAGGCCACGACAGGAGACGACAGTTCGTTCCTTTAGGGTCGCAGCGGCCAGTCACCTTAAGTTGGCCGTCGTTGACAAACAGGAACCCCTGGAATGGAGACTCGAGGATGACGTCGCCAATGTGATTCTTAAACGGATCACCGAGGAACTCCTCAAGTTTGCCATGTCAACTGAAGAAGGGTCACCTCGCTTTGAAGGCTGCAACATTGTTCGCGGCCACATTGCGGTGCCCTGTAGTGACGTCTTCTCGACGGAATGGCTTCGGTCTACCGTCCTGAAGATTTCAGCAGACCATCCAGGTTTGGACGTAGTGGAGGAGACATCCGTGCCTAAGCTGATTACAGCGAAGGTGGCGGTGCCCCACTCGTACGCTTCGGAGGCTCTGTCTCTGTTAAA
Source organism: Nemotelus pantherinus (assembly GCA_963978885.1). NCBI lineage: Eukaryota > Metazoa > Arthropoda > Insecta > Diptera > Stratiomyidae > Nemotelus > Nemotelus pantherinus. The sequence goes on along the minus strand of OZ022264.1, from coordinate 133,515,925 downwards.
AAGACAGAACCCCGATCTGAAAGTTTCAGGCTGGAGATTATTCCAGGCTGTTAAACTAACGAACCAATCTGCGGAGCCTGAATTAACTGGTGCAGCAAAGATGGTGCTTGTGCTGGGAATTGATCGGGAGTCCGCGGATCAAGTACGAGCCAACAACGGGTTGATTCACTTCGGTCTGAAGAGGATCACCTTGAAAGTTGGAGCGGAGAAGGTGACTGAGGGAAGCCGAAGTGCGAGTGTTCCAAGCAAATCTGCACCACAGTAGAGGGGCGACGGCCAACCTGCTTCGGCATCTCAGACGGGGGCACGCTGACATCGCGCTGATTTATGAGCCGCTTCTGTACAAGAATGTTGCTTGTGGATTCGGCACCAGCCTCAGTGTGTTCCAGCTAAAAGGAAGGGACAAGACAAGAGCTTGTATTGTCGCCAAAAAAGAGGTGAAAGCAATCTTGATTCTGCAGCTTTGTGATGGGGATACAACCACAGTGTGTGTAGAGAGGAGGATCGCTGGTAGCAGCACGAAGTGGTGCCTGTTGTCGGCGGTCTATCTACCATACGACATGGATCCCATCACGCCCGGACTGAGAAGATTGGCAGAAGCGGCTATGACAACGGATGCTGCTATCGGCTGTGACGCAAATGCTCACCATGAAATATGGGGAAGCACCAACATATACGAGAGAGGCAGGTGTTTGCTAGAATTTCTAACGTCAACCAACCTCAACATCCTCCACATAGGTAACAAACCTACATTTATAACTAGGAACAGGGCTGAGGTAATTGATATTACCCTGGCAACTCCAAGCATAATGGAAAGTGTCCATAGCTGGCAGGTTTCTAACCTGCCATCGCTCTCGGACCACCAGTAGCTATGCTGGAATATCGGTTGTTCTGTTATCTCACCTAAAAAAGTACGGAACCCGAGAACAGCACAATGGGAAGTTTACTCAAGGAAAACAAATAGTCACCTCAGGGCACTAGACGATCTGGATCTGACGAGTCCAGGACGGCTTAACGAGCAGGTGAACTGATTAACGGGAATCTTAGTGTCAGATTTCAAAGACGTGTGTCCGGAAAAGCCCGTAAAGAAGAACGCTACCTTATGGTGGAATGGCGAACTCACAGAGGCTAGAGGTCGCACACGAAGGGCGTTTAACACGGCGAGTCGTTCCGGAAACGTGGCTGATTGGGATCGTTACAAGCAAGAGCTGTCGCTTTTCAAAAAGAAGATTAGACAAGCCAAGCGCGACTCATGGAGGGAATTCTGTGAGAACATTGAAGGAGGTACAAAGGCTTCCAGAATCAGGAAGGTCCTAAGCGTAACCCCCGGCGTACCTACGCTTTTGCGAAGGGAAAACGGGGATTGGGTGGAGGACCCGAAAGAGTGCCTGGACTTGCTACTGGAAACTCACTTTCCAGAATCAGCCTGCGTGACACCGCGTAGTGACGTACTTCGAGGAACCCACCCGGCGTCTGAGCGGCTGATCAAGGAAGTAGTAGACGAGGTCAAGATTGAATGGGCTATTGGCACATTCCGACCTTACAAAGCTACAGGGATTGATGAGATATCACCTATCATGCTTCAAAAAGCAGATAAAACCATCATTCCCATTCTGCAGCGTATTTTTACCGCATGCCTCCGCCTCGGGGTAGTACCCGAGCAATGGACAAAAGCTAGGGTGGTCTTCATTCCGAAACCTGGTAGGTTGAATCATCATTACGTGAAGGACTTTAGACCAATCAGCTTAACATCGTTTCTGCTCAAAACACTAGAGAGGCTTGTTGATCTGCACATCAAAAGCTCGATTGATGTCGCGAGACTCTGTGTTGATCAGCACGCGTATCTAGCGGGCAGATCAGTACATACGACATTACACAAAGATGTCGGTACAATAGAAAAATCCTTACGGCAGAAGGAATTCACGTTGGCAGCCTTCTTAGACATTGAGGGGGCCTTCAATAATGTCACTGTCGCGAGTATCATCGATGCCTTGGTTCGATATGGAGTGGATAAAACCCTGGCGACCTGGGCATCTGACTTGCTCAAGAGTAGGCGGATTGAGGCTACCTTTTTGGAGGCCAAAGCGGAAAGAATAGTCGGAACCGGAACACCACAAGGAGGGATTATTTCTCCCTTTTTCTGGATCCTGACAGTCAACGAAATACTGGAGAAGTTATGAGCCAGTGGCTTTGAGGTGGTGGCGTATGCCGATGACATTGTGGTACTTGTGAGGGGTGCGTTCCCACAAACTTTGTCGGACCTTATGCAATCGGCGCTGGACCATATCCAAATCTGGGCCAGAAAAGTCGGTCTTAGGACAAACCCGACCAAAAACCGAACTTGTACTCTTCACAAGGAGACACAGGGTATCGGCTATTGCCACGCCTAACCTCAACGGAATAACATTGGAGCTTGCTGATAGTGTGAAATATTTGGGCCTTATACTAGACAGGAAACTGAACTGGGGGACTAACGTGAAGCACAGAATTGGTAAGGCTCGCGCAGCACTATTCCCTTGCCGGTCCGCCTACTCCAATACCTGGGGTCTTAAACCTAGGGCGGCCTATTACATATTCACATGTGTATTCAGGCCGATTTTGGTGTATGGAGCGGTCGTGTGGTGGAAAGCAGCGGAGATTAAAACTAATATCAAAGAGCTAACAACACTGCAAAGATTAGTTTGCATATGTATTACGGCCACTTTAAGAACCGCCCCAAGGGCTGGGTTGGAAATGATTTTGGGACTCATGCCCCTAGATCGATTCATCTTTAGAAGCGCAAGCTTAGCGGCGATACGCGCTAAAAGTTCTGGCATGTGGAACGATTCAGATCAGTGGGGCCACAGCGGTATTCTTACAGAATGCCGCAAAAGATTTGGACTCGTTGCAGAAGACACGGACCACATGAGCAAAATAATACATCTTGGCAGGAACTTCCAGGTCAAGATACCCACAAGAACAGACTGGAAGAAAACGGAAGCTACCACCGATGGGGGCGCCTGGATTTACACGGATGGGTCAAAGACGGACACAGGAGTTGGCTCGGGCGTGTTTTCTGTGGATTTAAGCCTTTACCTGTGGTGTAGACTGTCGGACCATGCTACCGTCTTTCAGTCTGAATTACATGCTATACGCATGGCAGTTGAGTCCATTAGCGGAATATAAACCAGACCAATGACCGTTTGCGTCGACAGTAGGGCAGCCATTCTCGCTCTTGTGAAATGACGTCACAACTATCGCCTTATCTTATTGATTCGTTACAAACGGCCGTTCAAAAATTTGAAACGCCAACCGTAATTTATTTTTCTCTTTGGAGGCGTCTTATTTTAACCTCTTAGTTGAAAATTTTTATTTTGCAGATCGAAGCAGTTGTTACTCTTGCGTGGCGAATTTAACCGCCGCGTAGCAATCGTTACAAGCTGCTCGATTCAATAGTAAAATGAAAAAAACTCTAGCGCACCTGAACCGCTAGAAACACTAATGTTCGAAGAACAGTAGAAGAATCGTGCAGGTTTTGAGTGCATATTCCACCACATGCGCTGCTTATTACGGCCAAATTGTTTGAAATGCCACGTTTTACTTTTGCCTCAAGAATGCATTATAACTCATATGGTAGAAGGTTTCAGATATTACCACTGGCATGAATTTCAACGTTTATGAGAGCAAAACACGGGTTAATTATATTCGTTATCAGTTGCTTATTTCACAAAATTTTGAAAGCAGCATCTCATATAACATTAATCAAGAAAATGCTCAGTGCCTGCAGCACTGTAACTGAAGTTGGAGTTTGGGGCTGCGATCCGAAAAATTTGCAGAACTTTGGGAATTGAAACATGGGTTATTTATTTTCATTGTAAATGTTTCCGGTATGAATACTAACTGTAAGCATTTATTGATAGAAAAGTAGCACAACCGACTCGTGCTAGCAACCTTCTGCCAGTATAAAAGCCAAGAATATGTCACATCTGCTTCACGTTGTTATTGAACATTTGAAGTTATAGGAGTATAAAGAAATTTAGGGTTACCTGCAGCGAGTTTTTTCAAACAATCGAAAGCTTAATATTTGCTGTTTATTGTCACTACAATATCATAACCAATTGAAAATTCTACGATAAAATCACTTAATAAAGATTTTGCAAGCAAACATAAAACCAACAATAGCTGGCAACCCTATCATGGCTTTTCAACCAAATTTGGCTTGAATAATGTTTATAATAGGTTCCAGTAATTGTATGAAATTCGTATTGATTTCATGACTGCACTGGAAGTTATAGGGCAAAAAGTTTTATTTTCCTGAGCGAATTTTCACAAAAAGACACAAAAATTACCATAGCTGGCAGCACCAATCGAATTTTTCAATCAAATTTTTATCAAACAGAGTTTAGAGTAAGGTTCAGCTACTGTGTCAATTTCATGAAAATCTGGTAATTTATTCACATTTCATAGGGCAAAAAGCAGTTTTTTTTCTTTGTAATTTTTCAAGATGGCACCACTGGAACAGAGTTGCCTACAATTCAAAATCGCTTCTATCAGACCTGGCCCTACTTAACTTCAATGCATTCGGTAAATTTCAATTCTATCTGATTATTGATTCGTGAGTTCCCGTGAACAGAAGTTTTTGAAGCTAAAAATATAGGTTAACTGAGAAAGGGTTACCGTTCTTGTCCGACATGAAATTTCCAAAGTTTTACTTTGACTGTATAGATTAAGCATAAGATTTGTATACAGATTGGTTTTATTGTAGAAACGGACATTTTTTAGGATATTCGATGGTTTGAATGTTTTTACTTCCAAATTTTTATTTTTTCAAATTTAATACACCAAAATTATCATAGCTGGCAGCTCCAACCGAATTTTTCAACTAAATTTCTACCAAACGTGGTTTAAAGTAAGGTGCAGCTACGGTGTGAATTTCGCTAAAATTGAACGATTCAATTAGAATTTATAGGGCTAAAAGCAGTTATCTTTTTTAATGATATTTCAAGATGGCACCACTGGCACAGAATCGCCCGCATTTCAAAATCACTTCTATCAGACCTGGTCCTATTTAAGACCAACACATTCTGCAAATTTCAATAAATTCTGCTCATTGGATCGTGAGTTTCCGTGAACAGAAGTTTTTGATGCTAAAAATATAGGTAACTTGGGCAAGGGTTACCAGGCGTGCCCGTTATACCATATCACATTTTTTTTTTTTACGTAAACAAGGCACAAAATTTACATATGAGTTGCTTTTTTTTTTAAGAAACGACATTTTTTCAAGAGAGACGATGATTCGGAGGTTTTCACTTTCAGTGCCTGCCCTAGCTACAGGGTTACCAGCACGCTCATTAAAACGTACATTAATCTATAACTAAATAAAACAAACATGTCCTGAAAATTTCGTAATCGTGGAATAGCTCTGTCAAAAGTTATCGCAATTTAAAAATTTTCAAATTTTTCCGTTCTCTTTTTAGGCACCCAGCGCACACATGGGGTTAAAAAATTCCAAAACATTATCTGATTCACATGTAAAACTTGTTCGAAATTTATGTCGTCAACTTTATTTTTGCAAAAATTATTTGTGTACGGAATAATAGGTATATTAAAAAAATCACTAAAATGTCCGCTGGCGCCAAAGGGTTAAAGGTTAGTAATTTTTTGTGAGACCTGGCACTATTCTGCATATACACCAATGTGTCCTGAAAATTTCAGCTCAATCGGATGGCGCGTTCCTGAGATTTTTTCACTGAAATTTTTTGATGATATATATATATATATATATATATATATATATATATATATATATATATATATATATATATATATATATATATATATATATATATATATATATATATATATATATATATATATACATATATATATATATATATATATATATATATATATATATATATAGAAATATGAACTTTTGGCCAAAGTGATTTTAATACTAATGTTCTTCTTCGAACATTAGTAAAAAGGCAGACTTGTAGTCATAATAGTCTAGTTGGTCGCCTAAAAGCTTTGGCTTACCGAGATCGACTGTGCTTTATTCCACGAATCCTTCTGTATATATATCATACATTTTAGTTGAAATGATAAATGTGTGGATTGGTTCGAATTTCAAATAATTAATTATTTTTCACGCGGGTTTATGATTTACCCGTTTAGAGAGGTTGTCGCTGTGATCGACAAGTGCAATTTTGTCGTTGAAATTTATCAGTTTTGACAATTCAATTAGTAATCGTCCACAACACCCTCTCCCTTTGGGGAAAAAAAATTTTCATTTCAGTAGTAAATGAAAATTTTTGTTGTTTTTTTTTGTTTGTTTTGAATCCATACACCTTTACAGTTTTTACTAATGTTCGAAGAACAATAGTATTAAACTCGTTTCGCCGAAAATTCATCTTTCTTTATATATATATATATATACATATATATATATATATATATATATATATATATATATATATATATATATATATATATATATATTTATATATATATATATATATATATATATATATATATATATATATATATATATATATATATATATATATATATATATATATATATATATATACAGGTATATATATATATATATATATATATATATATATATATATATATATATATATATATATATATATATATATATATATATATATATATATATATATATATATATATATATATATATATATATATATATATATATCAGCAAAATGATTAAGGGAGATAATCTCTGGAGTGGCCGATCCGATTGAGCTGAAATTTTCGGAGAAAGTAGATGTATATAGTAGGTAGGTGTAAATTTTTGTTAAAGAAAAGTATTGGGAATGAAAACTAATTATGTTCTAAGTTTGTCTATGATGAAGAATTGGAAATTTTGAGCCGTGTGTGGGTGCAGGGTGCCTAAAAGTAAGCAAGGAATTTTTTTCAAATTTTGATTTGTCATTACTTGTAAGAAAAACAATGTATCATCGTGAAAATTACAGAGCGTATTGATGTTGACTAAAATTTGCCACATATAGATTTTCAGCATAAAGCGGGTAACCCTGTAGCTGTGGCAGGCTGCTGAAAAAAAATCCTTCAAATCATTGACCTTCCTGAAAAATTTTTGTTTTTGACAAAAATTTCAAATCTTTGATAAATTTTATCTTTTGTCCTTCATCTCAAGATAAAATTTTCAAAATTCCGATTTGCACAAGAACGGCAACCCATCACCAAATTACCTCTATTTTCAGGACTCGAAAGTTCTGTTCACGAGAATTGACGACCGAATAATCCGATCATAATGAAATTTACAGAACATGTTGGTACTAGCTAGGACCAGGTCTGATAGAAGTGATTTTGAAATGCGGGCAACCCTGTGGCAGTGGTACCATCTTGAAATATAACTGAGAAAAAAAAACATCTTTTTGGCCTATAACTTTCGATTCAGCCATAAGATTTTTTTTTACACAGTACTTGGATGTTACTCTATGTAACATTTGGTACAAATTTGGTTGAAAAATTAGTATAGAGCTGGCAGCTGTGGTGATTTTGGTCTCATAAATCTTGCAAATTTGCTCAGCAAAATAAAGCTTCTTTCCCTATAACTTCCGGTCCAGTGTAGAAATCGAAACGAAGTTCATTCAGTAAATGGACCTTAAAGTGAAGTAAATGTCGTAGGAATTTTGTACAAAAATCATGAAAGGGCTGCCAGCTATGACAATTTTTGTGATTTAAGCAATTATGTCATTAGATTTGCAATTGAGAATGATCCTGCAATGAAAATTAACAACAAATATTAACGTTTTAAAAATTTGAAAAGTTTTGAGGGTGGTAACCCTAAAATTCTTTTCACCCGTATATCTTCCAGCGCAGTGATTCAATCGAAACGAAATTTACTGGTTGGGTTTAACTTAACGTGAAGCAGATTTGGTATGTATTTTGCTTTGCTGCTGACACAGGCTAACCAGCAATGTGCCATTTCCGCTAATATTGCACCAACAGATGCTTCAAATTACGTTCTCATATGCAAAGCATTTGCAATAAAAATAAGGAATCAATTTTTAAATTTTCCGAGTTTTGAACATTTTTCGGATGGCAGCCTCAAACAACGTTTAACCGCTGAAACTTTCAATGAAATCCTGCGATGAGAACGACATTCAAAGGATAAGTTGATTTAAGTATGAGCTTGTTAAGCCAAACTTATTGCTGCTTCATTGGGAAAGTGTTGCCAGCACTGAACATTTTCATAATTTGTGTTATAGTTGAGTTTTGTTGCTTGGGATAAGGAACGGTTGAACAAAAAAGTGTATTACGTCTTTCCACATTTTTTTGTCACTCAAAGACAATTTCTTCGAAAATTAGTTTTCTAGCGGTTCAGGTGCGCTAGAGTTTTTTTTACAATTATCCTAATTCATAAGTTCATGTTGTTGCTTAAATATATATTCTTATAATTCCTCTTTTTTGTTGTTTTATTTGATTTTGCTTACTTAAATGTAACTTCTATACATATGTTGGTATTATTTTTTTTTTGGAATATAATTCTAGTCCTGGAATAACTATATGCATGTTGTTTTGCATATATTTTTTTTTTGATTCTTGTCTTACATTAATACTGTACATGTTCAAATGTGTTTATCACCTTATCAAATTAGTGGTGTATATAATTTTAATAGGTTATTGTGATATTTTTTACATTTTCCTTTTACTAATATATGGGTATTTACATTAGTTCTTTCTAGTATTTCATATGGTCCGTGATATGTGTTCTGCAACTTTTTCCTATTGATATTGCTGACTAATACTAGATCTCCTACTTTGAATTTTGCTGGGTTTATATTACTATCTACATTATTTTTCCTTTCCTTTTTCACTTTCTCAAATATGTTTTGAGCTAAACTAATGCTATTTCTAAGTCTAATTTTTAGTTCATTAGCGAAATTATCTATATTGTTTATCGGTTCGTTTTGCTCTATAATATCGTCAGGCAGTTGGGGTAATCTTCCATAGACTAGTTCGTATGGAAAATATTGTGTATCAATATGTGGACTAGTATTATACGCGAAAGTGTAATAAGGTATCCATTTGTCCCATTCATAATTAGTGGTGGGCGTTTCTGTTGTTTTCAAAAAACGAAAACGAACTGTTTTTTTTTTCAAAAACAACTGTTTTTTAAAACTGTTTGAAAAAAAAAGTTTGAATTAATGAGAGAGACAAATTTTATGCTGTACGACAATTAGAGTTGAGTCGTACTAGGATTTTTATGTACTAGGTATAACTAGTACGAGTACGAAAAAATAATTGTTCCAAATACCTATTTGAAGTATGTACATGTTTACATACAATGCATACGATTTGCAGTAAAATAATGAAATTGACTAATATGCCCTCCTCCACCCTCCAGATACAACGTTCCCAAGCTAGAATGGTGATGGTGCAAGATTAACTTAAAAGAATACCGAGGCATTAGTCTGTGCAGCTTGTCCGTAACTTTCCAATGGTCGGTCATTTATTTGGCAAGTCTTTCTCCAATCTAGGGGCCATCTAAAGAAAAACGATCAAATTCAATCCATTTAATTTGTTTTTCATTTTATTATATGCAAAAAACACCTCCTGTCGTTCAAATGACAAAAGTAAAAAAATTACTGAGATAGGACCAACTAATCCTCTTGTCATCTATATGACTTTTCATCGAGCGATCTCTGATACCAAACTTTTCCTGGCTAATCTAAAACAGTCGGATTTCCACTTTGCCTCACTGAAGCATGAAATTTTTACTAAGCAATAAAAAAAATGTTTCGTTTATTAAACATGCACCCACTAGGGAGCCAATCTCTTCCGTAAGGCTGGGAATGAGTCCAGGGGCATCTTACCTCCCATGGTCTCGTAAATTTTACAACCCCGTTAGGTATGGAGACACCCTGGTGGCGACCTGCAGTCACGAGGAAGGCCTTAGCACACTCGGAGACGCCAACTGGTGAACCAAAAAGGATCTCAACCTTTTCCTCCTTGGCACTTTTAGTGCTACTTTTAGTTTTTCCACCGGATTTCATTTTGCCGTATCTTCGAAACTATCCATTTAATTTGTTTTTCATTTAATTATATGCAAAAAACACCTCCTGTCGTTCAAATGACAAAAGTAAAAAAATTACTGAGATAGGACCAACTAATCCTCTTGTCATCTATATGACTTTTCATCGAGCGATCTCTGATACCAAACTTTTCCTGGCTAATCTAAAACAGTCGGATTTCCACTTTGCCTCACTGAAGCATGAAATTTTTACTAAGCAATAAAAAAAATGTTTCGTTTATTAAACATGCACCCACTAGGGAGCCAATCTCTTCCGTAAGGCTGGGAATGAGTCCAGGGGCATCTTACCTCCCATGGTCTCGTAAATTTTACAACCCCGTTAGGTATGGAGACACCCTGGTGGCGACCTGCAGTCACGAGGAGAGCCTTAGCACACCCGGAGACGCCAACTGGTGAACCAAAAAGGATCTCAACCTTTTCCTCCTTGGCACTTTTAGTGCTACTTTTAGTTTTTCCACCGGATTTCATTTTGCCGTATCTTCGAAACTAGGCCGTTTTTTCCCAGACTTGTATAGAAATTTCGCCCGAATTCATGCTAGATCTAAATTCAAGCTAAAAATGGACGTTTTTGCCCAATTTCCCCTATCAAAAATTGTTTGCCCTTAAAATATCACTAATTTACTCCCCGACCACTTTAAAATCATCGAAAGCGCGGTAAAACCAGTTTTTGCCAAACTATGGCCAAAAAACCCCTTACTCCCCTACAAAACCGAAATTTTTATATCACAGTAATAGGTCTTGGCCCGTTATGTCCCAAACCACTCTAACCCAAAATTGGCCGATTTTGTCCGATTTCACCTCCTTTTGCCCTAAAAACTTTTTGAATATTTGAATAAAATACTTGCAAGTACGAAAATACTCGCAAGTACGAAAATACTGTTTTCCGCAGCTAAACAGTTTTCCACTGCCAAACAGTTCGTTTTAACAAACGAAAAACGGTTCGTTTAAAATAAACGAAAAACGATGAAAAACGATTCGTTTGAAAAAAAACGGTTCGTTTTTAAAAAACGAAAAACGAATCGTTTTGAAAAAACTGTTCGTTTTTATAAAACGAGAAACGACTCGTTTGAAAAAAACAGTTCGTTTGAAAAAAACAGTTCGTTTGAAAAAAACGAAAAACGATTCGTTTGAAAAAAACAGTTCGTTTTTAAAAAACGGAAAACGATTCGTTTGAAGAAAACAGTTCGTTTTTAAGAAACGAAAAAGGACTCGTTTGAAAAAAACAGTTCGTTTTAAAAAAACGAGAAACGACTCGTTTGAAAAAAACAGTTCGTTTGAAAAAAACGAAAAACGATTCGTTTGAAAAGAACAGTTCGTTTTTAAAAAACGAAAAACGATTCGTTTGAAAAAAACAGTTCGTTTTTAAAAAACGAAAAACGACTCGTTTGAAAAAAGCAGTTCGTTTTAAAAAAACGATTCGTTTGAGAAAAACGATTAGTTTTAGAAAAACGATTGGTTTTATAAAAACTATTCGTTTTAGAAAAACTGTTGGTTTGAGAAGAATGGTCCGTTTTAGAAAAACGATTGGCTTTAGAATAGTTAGAATAATTGGTTTTCGAAAAACTGTTCGTTATAGAAATACGGTAGGTTTTAGAAATGCTGTTCGTTCTAGAAAAAAAGTTCGTTTTAGAAAAACTGTTTGTCGCTATTTGGAAAAACTGTTCGTTCGTTTTTTGCAGCCAAACGTTTTTTTCAAACTGTTTGGCGTTTTTGAGCCCATCACTATTCATAATCGTTAGCAAAATTAAGTAAACATTCATTTAATACTCTGTGGTTACGTTCCACTGAGCCGAGTGTTTCATGATGATATGGTGCTGAGAAAATTTGTTGAATTTTTAATAAATTGCAAATGTTTTCCATTAGCTCATTGGCGAATTCAGTTCCATTATCTGATTTTAAAATTCTGAAAATACCATGCTTTAATATTAGTTGTTCTACTAGTGTTTTGGCGATAGTTTTATCGTCTTTTGTTTCAATAGGGTATGCAATAACGTATTTTGACAATTCGCATTGCATTGTGAGAATGTATCGGTAACCGTTCGATATTCTGAGTGGCCCTACTGTATCTATAGCAATTGTTTCGAATGTGTTCCTTGGTGTGTCGGTTATTGTTTGCTTTTCTTTTATGTGTTGTGTCTGTTTATTTTTCGCACAAGTTTCACAATTTTTAATAAATGTCTTTATCATTTTATTCATATCTTTCCAAATATATTTTTGTTTTAGTTTCAGCAACGTTTTTCTGACACCTAAGTGTCTTCCTATCAGTGTTGTATGGTAATTGTTTATTAGTTTGAATTGTATTATTTTATCGGTTATTCGTTTTGGTGGTTTGTATATTATTATTCTTAGGGGTTCTTTATTGTTTCTTAGAATACTCTTCTGTAGTTGATTAAATTTGTTTTTAAATTCTTCCTTATTTATCATTTTATATATTTCATCATTTTCTTCTATGTATACTTTCGTTACATTTTTTCTAGTTGCTTGTGATGTCAGTTTCTCCAATATCGAAACTAATTCGGATGGATTATCGCTGCATCTAACTAGGATTTGATTGTTTTCAAATATAGTTTTTGGGATTTTTCCCATTTCGAACTTTAATTTCGTTAAATTTTTTATATCAGCTGGGGAATCGCTGTTCCATATATAAATTTCGTTGGCCATTAGGTTTGGTTTGGTTATTCTTCCTGTTTGCGCTTTTTTAGTGTATTCTACGTTTTTACCATATTTCTTGTAAGGGGTAATACCTTCTTTTCTTCGGTAATATTTCTCTGCTTTGGTATCATATCTTTTAACGTGTCTGAATTCAATTTGATGCGTGACAATGCATCTGCATTGACGTTCATCTTGCCTTTTCAATATATTATATCGAAATCATAATCGCATAAATCTAGTCTTATGCGAGTCATCTTTGATGATGGGTTTCTAGGTGTAAATAGTGATATAAGTGGCCTGTGGTCTGTAACGACTGTAAATTTATTTCCGAATAAATAGGGTCTAAAGAAATTTATCGCCTTGTGGATTGCCAATAATTCCTTTTCGATTATCGGTTTGTTTAATTCATGTTTTACTAGGGTTCTACTTGCGTAAGAAATGGGTAAGTCATGTCCTATTTCGCCTTGTGAGAGTACTGCACCTAATGCGTAGTCTGATGCATCGGTTGTGACAATAAATGGCTTATTGACATCTGTGTATTGTAATATTGGTGCATTCATCAGTTTGTACTTCAGTACTTCGAATGTTGATTAAAATTTTTCTGTCCATGTGAACTTTGTATTCTTTTTCAGTAAATCGTTTAGGCATTTCGTTATTTTGGCGAAGTCTGGTATAAATCGTCTATAATAATTAGCAAATGCGACGAATCTTCGGACTTCGTCTGCGTTTGTAGGTATCGGGTAGTTTTTAATTGTTTTGAATTTTGCAGGGTCTGTTCGGACTCCGTCTTTTGTTATTAAATGTCTCAAGTACACTACTTCACTTCTCAAAAAATTGCATTTCTCAGGGTTCAGTTTTAAGTTGTACTTTTCTAGCCTATCAAATATTTTCATTAAATTGGTATTGTGATGTGCGAGGCTGCAACCAAAGACGATTATGTCATCGACGTATAAGAATGCTGCTGAGTCTAATCCACTTAAGGCTACTGTTAGCATGCGTTGGAAGCTGTTTGATGAAATTGTTAGACCGAAAGGTAATCGCTTGAACTGATAATGCCCTTTATTTGTTGAAAAGGCTGTTAATGGTCTTGATTCCTCTGTCAGCTCGATTTGGTGAAAGGAACTTGTCATGTCCAGGGTGGAGAAGTATTTCGCTCTTCCTAGTCTGTCTAAAACATCTTCTAGCCTTGTGCGTGGAAACTTGTCATTGACAATTTTTTTGTTGAGTGCTCTAAAATTTACAACTAGTCTCCATTTTGTTGGGCCTGACTCACTTTTCTTTGGTGTTAAAAGTAGCGGTGAGTTATATGGACTGGTAGAGTTTTCGATAATGTTGTCTTCTAGCAATTGGTTTACTTGTCGATTGATTTCATCGATATGTGTATGGGGCAGTCTATAGTTCTTGATATATGTTGGTGTATTATCCGTGACTTGTATATTTTGTTTGTAAAAGTTATTTGATGTAAGAGTATAGTGTTCAACGTGAAAAATATGTTGATAATTTTGCATAATTTCTAGTATTGATTCTTAGTCTTTTTGGTTAAAGTGTTGCAGTTTAATGTATGTTAATAATTCTTGTAATCTTTGCTTTCTTTTGTTGGTTTTATTTACTGAAACATTATTTTTATTTATTTCATATTTAGTTAATGGTTCTGTTTCTACTTTAAATTTTTGAATTATCATGTCTTCTTCGTTCGTGTTCAGTAGCTTTATATGTTTGATGCCTTCTGCTGGTATTATTGTGCTGCCTATGTAGACTCCTGGTGTTATTTCTTTGTTAATTACTATGCTGTCTTCTTTGATGGTAAAGTCGACTGGGCAAATGTATTTGCACCTTGCGGGTATTGTTAACTTGTGTATTTCGCAATTTGTACTGATCGGCATAGTATACTTTTCATCGTCGACATTAATCGTTATCGTATAAGTTTCATAATCAATTTTTGCCAGTTTTTGTACAAAGAAATCTCTTCCTAGTATTCCGTCTGTAAGGATGGGAAAATCAGGTTCTACTATTTGGAAGGGGTAACGTATACGTTTTTCACCTATGTTCAAGTCTAGATTAGCAGTGCCTATTGAAAATATTTCCTGGTTTGTTATGCCAGAGAATTTGCATCGTTTATCCTCTTCTATTTTCTCATCCTCTGAAATCGCACTTATTTTGCATATTGACATATCGGCTCCTGTATCTATCAATAGTTTCAAATTTTTCCTTGATTCCTCGCAATATAGCGTAACGTAATTTTCTAATTGTGTGTTTAGTAGGTATATTTTTTCTTCCTGTATCCCGGGGTCAACTTTTATTCTTCGTTGCTGCTGCCCTCCGGGCCTATTGAGTTTCCCTGTATTATATTTATTCTGTTTTGTCTGTTACTTTCATAGTTTCTGTTTGTTCCTCTGTTGTTTCTATTACTTGTGTTAGGGTTCTGATATGTATTTCGATTTACTTCATGATATCTGCTGTGATTATTTCTATGGTTTACTTCTTCATATCTGGGATTGTAAATATTTCTAAAGTTGTTTCTATGATTGCTGTTCTGGTTTGTTACATTATTTCTTGTGTTGAAATTACTGCTGTTATTCCTGTTGTTATTTCTGTTACTATTAATATGGTTTTGTCTATAATTATTATTCCTATATGTGTTATAATTATTCGGTTTATTTCTATTATTATAATTCAGTTGCCGACTTATATTATTTCTTTGATTTACGTACATAATGTTTTCTGTAACATTATTGCTTGATTCGAATTCAGTTGCTATCTGAATAGCTTCTACGAACGTTTTTGGCTGTGCCGCAAAAATAGTAGGTTTAAGGGTTTCGTTTAATCCATTCTTGAAAATAGTTAGTGCATACGAATCGTTGACTTCTGTATTGCACTTTTCTCTGCTTGAGACGAATTCTGACCCAAGCTGTTAATTTGAATTTCACTTAACTCGTTAATGAGCTCGGATAGTTTTTCACCAAATTTTTCAACTGTTCCGCGTTGACTTAATTGTGCTAATTATGTATGAATGTGCTGCGGGCTTTTTACTAATGTTCGAAGAACAATAGTATTAAACTCGTTTCGCCGAAAATTCATATTTCTTTATATATATATATATATATATATATATATATATATATATATATATATATATATATATATATATATATATATATATATATATATATATATATATATATATATATATATATATATATATATATATATATATATATATATATATATATGTATATCTGCAAAATGATTAAGGGAGATAATCTCTGAAGTAGCCGATCCGATTGAGCTAAAATTTTCGGAGAAAGTAGATGTATATAGTAGGTAGGTCCATGACTTTCTCAAATTCAGATATCTCAAACCTTTTGGCGGCGGCGAGCGTTTTAGTGAATTTTGAGGAACTCCTATATTTCCAAGCAGTGTAAATTTTTGTTAAAGAAAAGTATTGGGAATGAAAACTAATTATGTTTTAAGCTTGCTTATGATAAAAAATTGGAAATTTTGAGCCGTGTGTGGGTGCAGGGTGCCTAAAAGTAAGCAAGGAATTTTTTTCAAATTTTGATTTGTCATTACTTGTAAGCAAAACAATGGATCATCGTGAAAATTGCAGAGCGTATTGATGTTGACTAAAATATAATACATATAGATTTTCAGCATAAAGCGGGTAACCCTGTAGCTGTGGCAGGCTGCTGAAAAAAAATCCTTCAAATCATTGACCTTCCTGAAAAATTTTTGATTTTTGACAAAAATTTCAAATCTTTGATAAATTTTATCTTTTGTCCTTCATCTCAAGATAAAATTTTCAAAATTCCGATTTGCATAAGAACGGCAACCCATCACCAAATCACCTCTATTTTCAGTACTCGAAAGTTCTTTTCACGAGAACTGACGACCGGATAATTCGATCATAATGAAACTTACAGGATATGTTGGTATTAGCTAGGACCAGATCTGACAGAAGTGATTTTGAAATGCGGGCAACTCTGTGGCAGTGGTACCATCTTGAAAAACTACTGAGAAAAAAAACATCTTTTTGGCCTATAACTTCCGATTCAGGCATCAGATTTTAACAAAATTTACACAATACTTGGATGTTACTCTATGTAACATTTGGTGAAAATTTGGTTTAAAAATTAGTATAGAGCTGGCAGCTGTGGTGATTTTTGTCTCATAAATCTTGCAAATTTGCTCAGCAAAATAAAGCTTCTTCCCCTATAACTTCCGGTCCAGTGTAGAAATCAAAACAAAGTGCATGCAATAAATGGACCTTAATGTGAAGTAAATGTCGTAGGAGTTTCGTACAAAAATCATGAAAGGGCTGCCAGCTATGACCATTTTTGTAATTTTGTGGAATTTCTTTACTGAGTGATTATGTCATTAGATTTCCAATTGAGAATGATCCTGCAATGAAAATTAACAACAAATATTAACGTTTTCAAAATTTGAAAAGTTTTGAGGGTGGTAACCCTAAAATTCTGTTCACCCGTATACCTTCCAGCGCAGTGATTCAATCGAAACGAAATTTACTGGTTGGGTTTAACTTAACGTGAAGCAGATTTGGTATGAATTTGGCTATGCTGCTGACACAGGCTAACCAGCAATGTGCCATTTCCGTTAATATTGCACCAACAGATGCTTCAAATTACGTTCTCATATGCAAAGCATTTGGAATAAAAATAAGGCGTCAATTTTCAAATTTTCCGAGTTTTGAACATTTTTCGGATGGCAGCCTCAAACAACGTTTAACCGCTGAAACTTTCGATGAAATAATGCGATGAGAACGAAATTCAAAGGATAAGTTGATTTGAGTATGAGCTTGTTATCTTGTTAACTTATTGCTGCTTCGTTGGGAAAGTGTTGCCAGCACTGAACATTTTCATCATTTGTGTTATAGTTGAGTTTTGTTGCTTGGGATAAGGAACGGTTGAACAAAAAAGTGTATTACGTCTTTCCACATTTTTTTGTCACTCAAAGACAATTTCTTCGAAAATTAGTTTTCTAGCGGTTCAGGTGCGCTAGAGTTTTTTTTACAATTATCCTAATTCATAAGTTCATGTTGTTGCTTAAATATATATTCTTATAATTCCTCTTTTTACTAATGTTCGAAGAACAATAGTATTAAACTCGTTTCGCCGAAAATTCATATTTCTTTATATATATATATATATATATATCAGCAAAATGATTAAGGGAGATAATCTCTGGAGTGGCCGATCCGATTGAGCTGAAATTTTCGGAGAACGTAGGTGTATATAGTAGGTAGGTCCACGACTTTCTTAAATTCAGATATCCTAAACTTTTTGGCGGCGGCGAGCGTTTTAGTGAATTTTGAGGAACTCGTATATTTCCAAGCAGTGTAAATTTTTGTTAAAGAAAAGTATTGGGAATGAAAACTAATTATGTTCTTAGCTTGTTTATGATAAAAAATCGGAAATTTTGAGCCGTGTGTGGGTGCAGAGTGCCTAAAAGTAGGCAAGGATTTTTTTTCAAATTTTGATTTGTCATTACTTGTAAGAAAAACAATGGATCATCATGAAAATTACAGAGCGTATTGATGTTGACTAAAATTTAGCACGTATAGATTTTCAGCATAAAGCGGGTAACCCTGTAGCTATGGCAGGGTGCTGAAAAAAATCCTTCAAATCATTGACCTTCCTGAAAAATTTTTGATTTTTGACAAAAAATTCAAATCTTTGATAAATTTTATCCTTTGTCCTTCATCTCAAGATAAAATTTTCAAAATTCCGTTTTGCACAAGAACGGCAACCCATCACCAAATTACCTCTATTTTCAGCACTCAAAAGTTCTGTTCACGAGAACTGACGACCGGATAATCCGATCATAATCAAATTTACAGGATATGTTGGTATTATCTAGGACCAGGTCTGATAGAAGCTATTTTGAAATGCAAGCAACCCTGTGGCAGTGGTGCCATCTTGAAAAATGGGTGAGAAAAAAAACTGGTTTTAGGCCTATAACTTCCGATTCAGCCATCAGAATTGGACAAGATTCATACAATACTTGGATCTTACCTTAGGTAACATTTGATAAAAATTTGGTTGAAAAATTAGAATAAAGTTGCCAGCTATGGTGATTTTTGTCTCCTAAATCTTGCAACTTTGCTCAGCAAAATCAAGCTTTTTTCCCTATAACTTCCGGTCCAGTGCAGAAATCAAAACAAAGATCACGCAGTAAATGGACCTTAATGTCAACCAAATGTCATAGAAATTTCGTACCAAAATCATGAAAGGGCTGCCAGCTATGATCATTTTTGTAATTTTGTGAAATTTTTTTACAGAGCGATTATGTCATCAGTTTTGCAAAAGGAAATGATCCTGCAATGATAATTAACCACAAATATTAACGCTTTAAAAATTTGAAAAGTTTTGAGGGTGGTAACCCTAAAATTCTTTTCACCCGTATAACTTCCAGCGCAGTGATTCAATCGAAACGAAATTTACTGGTTGGGTTTAACTTAACGCAAAGCAGATTTTGTATGTATTTTGCTTTGCTGCTGACACAGGCTAACCAGCATTAGCCATTTCCGTAAATATTGCACCAACAAATGCTTCAAATTACGTTCTCATATGCAAAGCATTTGCAATAAAAATAAGGAATCAATTTTTAAATTTTCCGAGTTTTGAACATTTTTCGGATGGCAGCCTCAAACAACGTTTAACCGCTGAAACTTTCGATGAAATCCTCCGATGAGAACGAAATTCAAAGGATAAGTTGATTTGAGTATGAGCTTGTTGTGGTAAACTTATTACTGCTCCGTTGGGAAAGTGTTGCCAGCACTGAACATTTACATCATTTGTGTTAGAGTTGAGTTTTGTTGCTTTGGATAAGGAATGGTTGATATGATTCTACAAAACAGTGTATTACGTCTTTCCACACTTTTTTGTCACTCAAAGACAATTTCTTCGAAAATTAGTTTTCTAGCGGTTCAGGTGCGCTAGAGTTTTTTTTTTGTTTTATTTGATTTTGCTTACTTAAATGTAACTTCTATACATATGTTGGTATTATTTTTTTTTTTTTGGAATATAATTCTAGTCCTGGAATAACTATATGCATGTTGTTTTGCATATATTTTTTTTTTGATTCTTGTCTTACATTAATACTGCACATGTTCAAATGTGTTTATCACCTTATCAAATTAGTGGTGTATATAATTTTAGTAGGTTATTGTGATATTTTTTACATTTTCCTTTTACTAATATATGGGTATTTACATTAGTTCTTTCTAGTATTTCATATGGTCCGTGATATGTGTTCTGCAACTTTTTCCTATTGATATTGCTGACTAATACTATATATATATATATATATATATATATATATATATATATATATATATATATATATATATATATATATATATATATATATATATATATATATATATATATATATATATATATATATATATATATCAGCAAAATGATTAAGGGAGATAATCTCTGGAGTGGCCGATCCGATTGAGCTGAAAGTTTCGGAGAACGTAGGTGTATATAGTAGGTAGGTCTACGACTTTCTCAAATTCAGATATCCTACACCTTTTGGCGGTGGCGAGCGTTTTAGTGAATTTTGAGGAACTCCTATATTTCCAAGCAGTGTAAATTTTTGTTAAAGAAAAGTATTGGGAATGAAAACTAATTATGTTTTTAGCTTGCTTATGATAAAGAATTGGAAATTTTGAGCCGTGTGTGGGTGCAGGGTGCCTAAAAGTAGGCAAGGATTTTTTTTCAAATTTTGATTTTTCATTACTTGTAAGAAAAACAATGGATCATCATGAAAATTACAGAGCGTATTTATGTTGACTAAAATTTAGCACGTAGAGATTTTCAGCATAAAGCGGGTAACCCTGTAGCTGTGGCAGGCTGCTGAAAAAAAATCCTTCAAATCATTGACCTTCCTGAAAAATTTTTGATTTTTGACAAAAATTTCAAATCTTTGATAAATTTTATCCTTTGTCCTTCATCTCAAGATAAAATTTTCAAAATTCCGTTTTGAACAAGAACGGCAACCCATCACCAAATTACCTCTATTTTCAGCACTCAAAAGTTCTGTTCACGAGAACTGACGACCGGATAATCCGATCATAATGAAATTTTCAGGATATGTTGGTACTAGCTAGGACCAGGTCTGATGGAAGTGATTTGGAAATTCGGGCAACCCTGTGGCAGTGGTACCATCTTGAAAAATAGCTGAGAAAAAAAACTGGTTTTAGGCCTATAACTTCCGATTCAGCCATCAGATTTGAACAAGATTCATACAGTACTTGGATCTTATTTTAGATAACATTTGGTGAAAATTTGGTTGAAAAATTAGAATAGAGTTGCCAGCTATTGTGATTTTTGTCTACTAAATCTTGCAACTTTGCTCAGCAAAATAAAGCTTTTCTCCCTATAACTTCCGGTCCAGTGCAGAAGTCAAAACGAAGATCGCGCAGTAAATAGACCTTAATGTGAGCCAAATGTCGTAGAAATTTCGTACCAAAATCATGAAAGGGCTGCCAGCTATGACCATTTTTGTAATTTTGTGAAATTTCTTTACTGAGTGATTATGTCATTAGATTTGCAAATGGAAATGATCCTGCAATGAAAATTAACCACAAGTATTAACGCTTTAAAAATTTGAAAAGTTTTGAGGGTGGTAACCCTAAAATTCTTTTCACCCGTAGAACTTCCAACGTAGTTATTCAATCGAAACGAAATTTACTGGTTGGGTTTAACTTAACGTAAAGCAGATTTGGTATGTATTTTGCTTTGCTGCTGACACAGGCTAACGAGCATTAGCCATTTCCGTAAATATTGCACCAACAAATGCTTCAAATTACGTTTTCATATGCAAAGCATTTGCAATAAAAATAAGGCATCAATTTTCAAATTTTCCGAGTTTTGAACATTTTTCGGATGGCAGCCTCAAACAACGTTTAACCGCTGAAACTTTCGATGAAATCCTGCGATGAGAACGAAATTCAAAGGATAAGTTGATTTGAGTATGAGCTTGTTATGCTTAACTTATTACTGCTTTATTCGGAAAGTGTTGCCAGCACTGAACATTTACATCATTTGTGTTATAGTTGAGTTTTGTTGGTTTGGATAAGGAATGGTTGATATGATTCTACAAAAAAGTGTATTACGTCTTTCCACACTTTTTTGTCACTCAAAGACAATTTCTTCGAAAATTAGTTTTCTAGCGGTTCAGGTGCGCTAGAGTTTTTTTTTGCTTTTGTATCTATTTCTGAGACTATTTTCTAATTCTTCATAAGTTTTAATGTCTTATGTTATGAGTTGTGTTCTAACTACTGTTCCTAACTTCACATTCTTAGTAAAATTTAATAGATTGTTTTTTCCGTCTTCGTTAAGACTTTGATTGAGTAGACTTGTTATTGTTAGGAATGCTTCCAGTTCTTTGGCGTTTCCATTAAAAACGGGTATTGATTTTAAGGCTAACTGGATATTAAAGTTACTCATTTTGTTGTCTATCGAGTCTTTTAGTTTTTCTAGTAATAGTTCCTTTGCTTCTTTGTATTTTTGTTGTAATATTTCTAACAACTCCTGACTACTTTCTATTTTAAGTGCTTCTTCTTGAATTTTTTCTAATGTTTCTAATTTTTCTTGAATATAATCTCGCTTATAAGCTCTGTTTGGGGTTTTATTTAGGTTAGCTATTATTTTTGAAATTATATTAATATTTTGTTCCATTTATAATGATTTATCATGGACCATATGAAAACTTACTAGCAATTGGGAATTTAAATTCGAATTTTTCATTTCACTTTCAAATACTAGATGTCGTTTGTGACGCTGAAAGGGACAAAGTAAAACTTGACAAAAAGAAAGAATAGAATTTCTTATATTGTGTCAAAAGTTTGTGCAATAGAATTGTTGTTTGTGTTTTCGTTTTTAAATTGTATTGTTTTAATTCGTTTAAATTTGCTTTTGCATTTGAGAATACATTTTGAAAATACATAATTCATTCTAATTTCGAAAATACATTCTAATTCACGGCTATTTGTTTGTTGTTTTTATTTTTCAATTGTGTTTGCAGCAGTTCGATATACTCGTAGATTTGTTGCTGTACGTCCCATGGTGGAGGGTTAGTTTCGTCAGTCGCAACTCGTCTCAGCGATGCAATTTTTCTTCTGAGGTAGACTTGTTTGCCGCTGCGCTTCTTCTTCTTCGTCGGTATTTTCGGGATGGTCGTTCTTGCCGCGTCCAGTTTACGGGCTTCTAATATTGCAGGATGTACTCTCGGCTGTGGTCCGCCTTCTTTCGGGATGATTGTCTTCGACGGGAGCAGGATCGCCATGAAATGACGTCACAGCTATCGCTTATTGATTCGTGACAAACGGTCGTTCACAAATTTGAAACGCCTACCGTAATTTATTTTTCTCTTTGGAGGCCTCTAATTTTAACCTCTTAGTTAGAAATTTATATTTTGCAGATCGAAGCGGTTGTTACTCTTGCGTGGCGAGTTTAACCGCCGCGTAGCAATCGTTACAAGCTGCTCGATTCAATAGTAAAATGAAAAAAAGGCAGATTTGTAGTCATAACAGTCTAGCTGGTCGCCTAAAAGCTTTGGCTTACCGAGATCGACTGTGCTTTATTCCACGAAACCTTCTGTATATATATATCATACATTTTAGTTGAAATGATAAATGTGTGGATTGGTTTGAATTTCAAATAATTAATTATTTTTCACGCGGGTTTATGATTTACCCGTTTAGAGAGGTTGTCGCTGTGATCGACAAGTGCAATTTTGTCGTTGAAATTTGTCAGTTTTGACAATTCAATTAGTAATCGTGCACAACACTTGCGTCTTACAGATGTTCTTAAAAAACTGTTAACGCTTGCAGAGTGGCTCTCAATGAAAAGGCAAGGCATATTCCTATCCGGATTATGTGGGTGCCAGGGCATAGTGGGGTCATAGGCAACGAAAAAGCTGATGAATTGGCGAGGAAAGGTTCAGGAGCTAGCAATTGCCCGTGCATCACTGTACCTCGGTCAATCGCTGACGCCACAAACAAACTTGATGCCGCCATATGGGCCAAACTAAAGTCCGAATGGGAAAACAGGCTGGACTGCAGGGTGGCCAGGACATTATGACCATCACCTGATCCAAGTAAAAGCAGGAAACTGCTCAAGCTCAGCAGAAACTGCTTGAGAGCCACGGTCGGCTTGCTCACAGGGCACCGCCTTACCGCATCTCATGCGAAGAGAATGGGACTGATATCCAGCAGTTTATGCAAGAGGTGCGAGATGGAAGAGGACACCATCGAGCATACTCTCTGCGATTGTCCGGCCCTAAATAATAAATGCCTCAAAACTTTTGGTGCATACCACTTTCAAGGGTTATCAGAGGTGGCCAGTACCATCACGCTGAGTCAGCTGATCCAGTTTGGCGAAGCGGTCACTTGGCAGCTCTAAAAAGCCAGCGGAGGGTGGCAAATGGGCCCAAACTGGTGGCCTAATGCAAGCAGCGTTTCCCAGCAGCCCTCTTTACTAACCTAACCTACTAACCTATCCTCTGTTTAGCATTGTATATATATACTAATAAAATTACCTTTATGAAGACGGCAGAAGTGCTAATTGTCTGCCTGTATTCAACAAAAATATTAGTTTCAGGACTACAATTATTTCCCATATTGATTACAAATTTTTTACTAATGTTCGAAGAACATTAGTATTAAAATCGATTTGGCCGAAAATTCATATTTCCATATATATATATATATATATATATATATATATATATATATATATATATATATATATATATATATATATATATATATATATATATATATATATATATATATATATATATATATATATATATATATATATATATATATATATATATATATATATATATATATATATATATATATATATATATATATATATATATGTATATATATATACATATATATATATATATATATATATATATATATATATATATATATATATATATATATATATATATATATATATATATATATACATATATTTTTATTTTATTTTATTTATCAACCAAGCAAGGTACAAGTAACATAAACAGTAAAAAAAGCAAAGTTGTAAATTACTAGTACATTGAAACAAAACGAAAAATTAAATAAAATAATTAACAAAATAAATCAATAATAAATTAATAAATAACAAATAAATAAAACATTGTTATATAGCTTAGGATTAAGGGTTGCGGATGGCTTGGAAAAGGGAGGATTTGAAGGATAATTTTGAGACTGTTGGAGAATACAGATTACTTATGCTATTGAATATCCTGCAGCATCTATTTATCGGCTCATTAGCTGCGTAAGTAGTGGAGTGTGGATATTCCTTAAGTAAACCGGAGGACCTGGTATTTCTTACAGGGTTATTCAACACCATTTTGCTATTCAGGAATTCAACTTTGATGACGCCTCTAATGACGTCAAATGTGAAGCAGGCCGAAATCATCTTTCTTCTAGATGCAAGTGTTAATAAGTTTAGATGACCCAGTCGAAACTCATAAGGAGGAAGGGTATTAAAATCGTAAGGGCTGTATAGTTCTCTCAATGCGAAAAGTAAGAATTGCTTTTGTATGGACTCGAGCCTGCTACTGTGGGTTTCAAAAGCCGGATTCCAGCAAATGGAAGCATATTCGAGAATGGGGCGTACAAGAGAGGTATATAAGGATCTTGTGACCCACAGGTTACGAAATTCTTTGGCACGTCTTTTGATGAAGCCTAGCTGTTTGTTCGCACGGGAAAGTATTTTATCATAATGCAAGGTGAAGCGGAGTCGCTCATCCAAGACAACACCAAGGTCGACAACGTTGTCAACTCGAGCTAACAAATTATTCCCGAGGAAGTATGTGTTATGTGAGACGGTGCATTTTCGGGAGAAACTTATAACTTGGCACTTAGCAATGTTGAGAGAGAGCTTGTTTTCATTGCACCAATGATCAAGTGAATCAAGTTGGGATTGGAGAAAGAGTGCATCGGATTTAGATTTAATGATATGATAGACTTTGAGATCGTCGGCATAAAGTAGATGAGGTATATTTGCTAGGGCGTCAGATAGGTCAGAAATAAATATATTAAAGAGAAGTGGGCCAAGATGGCTACCTTGTGGTACACCAGAGGTAGCAGAGATATTTTTCGATAAGAGTCCTTGAAATTTTACCAGCTGAGTTCGATTTCCAAGGTAAGAAGTCAGCCAGCTAAGCAAAGATCCACCAAGTCCGAATTTCAGTAGCTTTAGAATTAAGGTAGGGTGGTCAACTGTGTCAAAAGCTTTACTAAAGTCTGTATAGACTGCGTCAATTTGGTATCCTTTCTCCATTTTACATAGGACTTCTGAGATTAGGACTGTCAAATTTGTGGTAGTTGAGCGACCTTTTCTAAAACCATGTTGTTGCTCGTTCAGACGGGAGTCAACAAGTGGTGAAAGTTTATCGTAGACAATCTTTTCAAAAAGTTTCGGAATAGAAGATAAGATGGCAATACCTCTATAATTTCCGATACAGCGTCTATCACCATTTTTGAATATGGGTGTGACATATGAAAGTTTCCAACGGGATGGGAAAACTCCAGACGAAAGTGATCTGTTGAAAAAGATATGAAAGGGAGTTATAAGCTGCTCTACACATTTGCGCAAGAAAGTTGGAGGAAGAAGATCTGGCCCTGGACCTTTGTTGCAATCGAGTTCCGAAATAGCTTTACGTATTTCGTCACGTGTAATTTCTAAGTGGCTGATAAAAGCTGTAGCAGTGGAATGAGAGGAAGGGAGATGTGAGTTTGATGAGTCAGGAGCAATAAAAATATTCTGGAAATTATCTGCGAATAAATCACAAATCTCATTAGGAGAGGAAGAAGTGATATCATTAAAGAACATCGACGATGGATAACCAGTAGTTTTTCGCTTCACATTTACAAAATCATAAAATTTTTTCGGGTCGCGGATTATATTTTCACCTGTTGCCTCAATGTTATTGTCATAAGCCTCGTGAGACTTTGCCAGAAATTGCTTAGCAGTTTCATTATATTCATCCTGAATAGCAGAACTAACGTCGATATTGTTTTTAATCCGCTTATAAAGTTTGTTCCTTCGATTTCGCAAATGCCTAAGGTCCCTATCAAGCCATGGCTCAGACAGTTTCTTCTTTTTTTTTATCTTAGGTACATATCTTTCAACGGCGTCAAATATATTGTCATAAAAAATGGAAATGGCTTCCTCAAGATCTAACGTTGAAAGAGTATTCGGCCAATCTATAGAGTCAAGGTGATGGTGAATGCTTTCATAATTAGCATTAAGAAAGTCATATACAATTGAATTATTGTACGCTCTAAAATAAATAGAATCAGAAGTGGGAAGTTCAACTGATAGTGCAGTGTGGTGTAAACTATTTGAAAAAAGATGTTCTGCATCATCAGTTGGACTTACCATTACCTCGTCATAGGCGTTTGTAAATACAAGATCCAACCAATGACCGTTTTGGTTGGGAGTTGGAGAGACTTGCTGCAAATCGTTGCCTTAAAAAGTACTCGCAAGGTTGAAGTCATTGGAATCTGAGAGGTTAACAGGGAGAAGAAATGCGTCGTTTTCATCGGGGA
Source organism: Nemotelus pantherinus (assembly GCA_963978885.1). Lineage (NCBI taxonomy): Eukaryota > Metazoa > Arthropoda > Insecta > Diptera > Stratiomyidae > Nemotelus > Nemotelus pantherinus. Next base: position 133,488,596 of record OZ022264.1, on the reverse strand, counting down.
TAAAACGTAAGTTGGGACGATTGAAATCCCCTAGGAATATTATTTTGTCTTTTTCATTTAGAGATGTTGTAATGGAAGATATAAATTCACAGAAATGGTTGTAAACTGATTCGTCCGATCTGGGTGGGATATAGGCCAAACTAATGTAAAGGAAATTGTTATTCAAAGAAACACGAATAACAAGGTGTTGGAACAATACATTGGGGGTGATGTCAATAATCTCACTTGAAATAGTGTTGCTAACCGCCAGTAAAACCCCACCGCCTCGCGATTGGCCTGTGGAAGAATAGTCGCGATCATTTCTGTAAATTGTCCAATTGCTATCAAGGATCTCTTCATTCTTATGGGAGTCATTTAGCCAAGTTTCAGTGAAGGCGAGTAAATTAAAGTGGCAGGATTTTGCGTCAAGATATAATTTATTCAATTTGCCTCTCATACCACTACAATTGTGGTAAAAGAGTCTGAGTCCATTGAAAGAAGGGGTTATGATAGGACAAATGCCTAACAGAGTTGACTGCTTTTCAACGAGAAGCAGTTGTCATTAAATTGTCAATAGTGGCAGTATTCGTAGTTGCCTCGGTAGAGGTGACATAAGAAGTTAGGTGGCTAGAGGATAAAGAGGAGCTAATATTGTTTGCATTTTGTTGAGAAGAAACGGAAGCATCAGTAGGACGTGGAATTAATGAGTTCTTACGAGTAGAAGCAATATTAAAAGTACCGTCCAACGATAAATTGTTTGTTACTACCGTAGACTGGGTGGGGTTTTTAGAAGGAATAGTCAACAAGTTGGATAGAATTTGAGGATTTTGAAAGGATGGAGATTTGCGGGTAATAGGAACATTATGCCAAATACAATTTTTTCTTACAGAATTAGTTTTAGTTTCTTTCTTACGCCTATTGTTGGTGACTCGATTTTTCCAGGGAGAAAATGTAACGCCATTCCAGTCGAAGTTGCTGCTACCTCCGTCTAAACTCGTAAAAATCCAGGCATATTTTGAAGGAATCAACACTTTATATCGTTTCTGCGAGTTGTGTTTCCGTTGTGGTAGTTTTGTTATACAATAATCTGTGATGTGGAAACCGGCTTCGAGAAATCTATCCAGCCACCCTTGATCAGCAGCGGGGGGTACTCCTTTGACGAAGAACGCTACTTTGTCGGTGTCAACTTGTAATTGGAAGCGTGATTCTTCGTCTTGACAACTTTCATTATTTTTTTTTATTTTTTCAATGCGACTGTCCCATTCATTTTTCGACCAATAAGTACCAAATTTATATATTGGCTTCGTACAAGAAGGAATAAAAGATTCGCGTTGGTTACTTGATGAACCAGTAGTAGAAGTTAGTTCTTTGATAGGAGACGAAGCCATGTCTTTTGTTGTCACTTTTGGCATGTTGCTGTTAATATCGGCCATTGAGAGTTCATGGAGAAGCGAATGTTCGTGAATAGATGGCCGATTATTTAAGTCTTCCAATTGATTCTCACGCTGGTGCTCAAAGTGTTCAAGCTTATTACTTATATTACTTAACTTTAGTGCTTGTTCAACGAACGCATTTTTTAGCAAGGAATTTAGCTTATCAAACATTGAAGAAAATTTTTGCTCAGCATTCTCGAGCATATTTATAAAAGTTACTTGGCGAGAGCTGCTTGGGACAGAATTGGTTGGGATACTTGAAGATATTGTATCTAATTTGCCATTCAAAGAATCTATTCTCTCTTCTAGTGCGGCAAGAGACTTTTCAACGCTATTGTTGTTGTTGTTGTTAGTCTTCGAAAGAGTAGATGAAAGTACATCGAAATGTTGCGAAATGTCCGCCAGGATATCTTCGTTTGCTCTAGCCTGAGCTTGATGTTTCAATATAAGATGATCTTTTTCAGCATTCAATGTACCAATATAACTGACTATGCTGTCGTACATGCTTTTCATCAGCCGGTCCACATTTTGGCAATCAGTGCATATGAAATGGCGTTCTAAGTATGGATGGTACCAATCCCGTGGAGCACCCATACATGCGCCATGTAATTTTCTATTGCAGAATGCTTTGCAATGCACAAACTTCATGGTGTTGTCGAATGCGAAACAGTTCTCTAGGCTGCACTTGAAACTCATCGTTGAACTGCCAAGAAGTATGCAATTTACGACGTAAATTTAATCACGGACACGAACCGATTATGTGTGGTAACAGTCGTATATAGTAAGCTTAATCCCACAAAAGCACAGCTTTTCGGTAGCCGATGTATTTTATTTATTAAGAACTGGGTTTGTTTTATATAAAAACCAAAGAATACAGGTCAAAAATGTACTACCCTGATGAGATACGAACCCGCGATTTCTGTATTTGAGAGCCGATACCGTACCCACCAATCCAATTTGATTAACGTATGAGTCGTAAAGAAAAGTAGATATAAATGTCCGGATGTGTGGATATTAAGTTAAATTGAAATTATTCAGCTTTTTGTTTCTGTTGTTGTGTTTTTTTTTTAAGTTTAAACAAAAATTGTCAAAAACCAGTCAAAAAATATTTCACACCAGTCACAAAAATATTTAACACCAGTCAAAAATATTTCACACTGATTCAAAATTGAACTCGCAATTTTAATATCCAAGAGCCGACACTGTAACCACCGGACTATGTTGATCGATAATAGGTGCAAAAGTTAGACGGGATATAAATGCCCGGTATGTGACGCACTGGGTTTAATTATGAAAAATGTAACTGTTCTATGAAAATTTCTTTGAATGTGCACTTACGTAGCCCGAAAAGATGAAAAACTTGAATTTGCGACACACACACAGCCCGCACACAAGACAAAATGTTCGCAGACAAATGACCGAGTTGAATTCTTGATGCTAAGCCGTTGACGTCAAAAAAAACACCGCGTTTCACGGTTGCAATCAGTTATTCATTTGGGGGATTCCCGAGGTGTTCAAAGTTTTGTTTGAAAAGCCGTAAAATGCGGAATTTGTGTGACGAAAAAATTAAAAAGGGTTGCCAAACACAGCCGAGGGTTATGAAATCAGGGTTAAGCACTTTCGAGGATATTTATATAGCACTTTTAACTTAATTAATATTGATATTCTGCACTCCGACAAGAACGCTCTAGCCACTTCTCTTGACAGCTGTCATAAAATAGTCTATATATAAATACATATATATATATATATATATATATATATATATATATATATATATATATATTTCTATATCTATATATATATATGTATCATCAAAAAATTTCAGTGAGATAATCTCAAGAACGCGCCATTCGATTGAGCTGAAACTCTCAGGATACATTAACGTATACGCAGAATAGGTCCAAATCTCACTAAATGCCAATTATTTTCAACCCTTTGGCGCCGGCGGCCATTTTAGTGATATTTGTAATATACCTATTATTCCGTTCAAATTTTAAATTTTAAGTTGACAAAATAAATTTCGAACGTGTTTTACATGTAAATCGGATAATGTTTTGGAATTTTTTAACCCCATGTGTGCGCTGGGTGCCTAAAAAGAGAACGGGAAAACTTGAAAATTTTTAAATTCCGATAACTTTTGACAGAGCTATTCAATCATTACGAAATTTTCACGCCATATTGATATTATTTAGTTGTAGATTTGTGTAGCTTTTAATGAGCGTGCTGGCAACTCTGTAGCCAGACCAGGCACTGAAAGTGAAAGCCTCCAAATCATCGTTTCTCTTGAAAAACTACCGCTTCTTCAAAAAAAGGCACTCATATGTAAATCTTGTGCTTGGTTTACATAGACAAAAAAAAATTTGATATGGTATAACGGGCACGACTGGTAACCCTTGTCCAAGTTACCTATATTTTTAGCATCGAAAATTTCTGTTCACGGAAACTCACGATTCGATAAGCAGAATTAATTGAAATTTGCAGAATGTATTGGTCTTAAATAGGACCAGGTCTGATAGAAGTGATTTTGAAATGCGGGCGATTCTGTGCCAGTGGTGCCATCTTGAAAAGTCACTAAAAAAGATAACTGCTTTTAGCCCTATAAATTCTGATTGAATCGTTCGATTTTGACGAAACTCACACAGTAGCTGGACCTTACTTTAAACCACGTTTGGTAGAAATTTGGTTGAAAAGTTCGGTTGGAGATGCCAGCTATGATAATTTTGGTGTCTTAAATTTGAAAAAATAAAAATTTGGAAGTGAAAACATTCCAACCATTGAATATCCTAAAAAATGTCCGTTTCTTACAATAAAAGCAATCTGTATACAAATCTTATGCTTTATCTACACGTTCAAAGTAAAACTTTGGAAATTTCATGTCGGACAAGAACAGTAACCCTTTCCCAGTTAACCTATACTTTTAGCAGCAAAAACTTCTGTTCCCGGATCTTCTGTCCGGGAACTCACGTACCAATAATCAGATACAACTGAAATTTACAGAATGCATTGGACTTAAGTAGGACCAGATTTGATAGACGCGATTTTGAATTGTGGGCAACTCTGTGCCAAAGGTGCCATCTTGAAAAATTACAAAGAAAAAAAAACTGCTTTTTGCCCTATGAATTCTGATTGAGTCACCAGATTTTCATGAAATTGACACAGTAGCTGAACCTTACTCTAATCTCAGTTTGGTAGAAATTTGGTTGAAAAATTTGATTGGTGCTGCCAGTTTTGGTAATTTTTGTGTCTTTGGTTTTGAAAATTCGCTCAGGAAAATAAAAATTTCTGCCCTATAACTTCCAGTGCAGTCATGAAATCAATACGAATTTCATACAATTAATGGAACCTATTATAAACATTATTCAGGCCAAATTTGGTTGAAAAGCCACGAAAGGGTTGCCAGCTATTGTTGGTTTTGTGTTTAATCGCAATATCTTTATTAAGCGGTTTTATCGTAGAATTTTCAAATGGTAATGATATTGTAGTGACAATAAACAGCATAAAATTAAGTTTTCGATTATTTGAAAAAAACTCACTGCAGGTACCTTTAAATTTCTTTATAATCATAGAACTTCGAATGTAATTAAACAACGTGAAGCAGATGCGATATTTTCTTGGCTTTGATACTGGCAGAAGGTTGCCAGCACGAGTCGGTTGTACTACTTTCGTATCAATAAATGCTTACAGTTAGTATTCATACTGGAAACATTTACGATGAAAATAAATAACCAATGTTTCAATTCCCAAAGCTCTTCAAATTTCTCGGATCGCAGCCCCAAACACCAACTTCAGTTGCAGTGCTGCAGGCACTGAGCATTTTCTTCATTGATGTTATATGAGATGCTGCTTTCAAAATTTTGTGAAATAAGCAACTGATAACGAATATAATTAACCCGTGTTTTGCTCTCATAAACGTTAAAATTCATGCCAGTGGTAATATCTTAAACCTTCCACCTTATAAGTTATAATGCATTCTTGAGACCAAAGTAAAACGTGGCGTTTGACACAGTTTGGCCGTAATAAGCAGCTCATGTGGTGGAATATGCAGTCAAAACCTGCACGATTCTTCTACTGTTGTTCAAACATTAGTGTTTCAAGCGGTTCAGACGCGCTAGAGTTGTTTTTTTTATAAATTGTTTTATTCTTTATGCTTACATCTATACATTTCTAATTTTTGTTTAAATGATTCTCGCAAGTCCCCTGCAGATGTGGTAATCATTCGATGTTATATCGCTTTGTCTCGTCGCGCTTTAAATTTCTTTCCACCGCGTTTCCTACGTTGTAGTTTTTGTATAACAGGTTCCTCGATTTTCTTCCTCCTAATAAATTCTTCAATTCTCCTCGGTTGAGGTCCAGGTAGCAGCGTTGGTTCGTATGAGGGTAGTAGTGTGGATGGTTTTATCGATGTCGGCACATGTTCTTCCTGCTGTTTCTTACTGTCTGCAAATTCCTTTGTTCATATCATACACCTTTCGAAGATCTTGTTGAACTCGTCGAAGTCTTTTATCTCTCTGTCCACAATTTCGGAGTCGCTTTCGGTTCCTGCTGGAGTAGCCCTCGTTGGTTCGTTATTGCCAAGATCACCATGTAAAAGTCCTTCGTTTACATTTGGTAGGATTTTACTTTTAATATAATCCTCAAGAGATACGCGTTTGCTATTATTAATTTATTGTAAGTTAGGTGTTTTATTTCTTTTGTCAATTTACATTTATTTACCTAAGGCAACCCGTAGATTGCCGCATGTTTGGCACTGAGTGTAACTCGTGCAGCGGATATGAGCTAATTAGCCAATGCAGGCTGGATTGAGTCTTGCCGATGATAGACAACAATTTAGTTTAAGTAAAACTAAATGTAGTAATCTTAAATTGACGTTTATTCACCCAAGACTACTATCCAACTTCCCTTTCATATCATTCTTACATTCTATATATGCTAAATTTATGCTAACGCTATTCTTATCTATTGACAATGCATAACCATTACTCAATTACTTCCCATGCATAAGCTCATGACCAAATTCATGTAAGTTGCTTACTATGTTTTTCCCGCATTAAGTTTTCTAGTTCATAATTAACTCCACGTGATAAGTATTTACATAGTCTCATCATATACATCATCCATGTTCCAAGTCACGACAACACACATCAAACCAAGATATACATCATATACATAAACCACATAGAATATGTCCAAACCAGGATAAAATGTCTTATACACATCAATGCTATAGGGGATGTAGTCTATGCTTATCAAGGTTAAGTGTTTTGAAAGCCAATTAATTTTTGTCTTGTCTTACGTGTATGTATATTTGAGTAATTGACTCATTACATTACATTGTTAAAAATAATGGAATCAATACAATTAGCAAAATCAAATATAGTAAATGTAAATATTTTTTCAAAAACAGAGATAAATGAGATTTTAGCCAGCTTTGGAAAAAGTAATGTTTCTTATAGTAATAATGCGGAAGCATTGGAGTTTGCTGCCGTGAAATTAGCTCCAAATTCGATACACTTACTTTATGTACTCAATGTTCCAATAGTTCATGAAACAGATTTTGAAACTTGCTCCTGAAAATAATAAAAAGAAATAAAATGGCAATAAAATCTCCATTTCTCCAGTTCTAAGAAAAGATGACACCATTTTTGGCATTCAAATTCCATGCAAAACAATTGATTACTTATCGATTTGTAGAAACAATAATGTAATAGATCTAAGTAACACCAAATGTATTCCCAATTTGTTGAAAAGTAACAGCTATCAGTGCAACAAGACGAACAACTAACACATCCCAACGGTGGAGGAACTATAACCAGGCCTCATTCTCCTTAACGACTTCAAAGGAATCGTAGAAATTAATGGTGCAATCAAAAATGTTAACGGAAGTTTTCTCATCAAACTCAGGAACAAAACAATCGTAATTAACCAGCGAAAGTTCATCTCGGAAGAGAATACCAATAAATGCTTACATTTAGTATTCACATCGCGAAAATAAGTAAACAGTGTTTAAATTTTCTAAGCTCCAAATACCTCTCTATCGCTGTAGCTTTTGATGAAGTCATCGAAATGAAATTGCCGTAGGATCTATTATTACTTAGAGTGTATTGGTCTTAAGTAGGAGAAATAGCTAGTGGAAGTGGCTTAAGTACCCAACGGGAATCGCTATAATGCATTCCGGACAGAGTTTATGAAGCGAAAATTCTTGGTTATGAAAATGTAATCTGCCTGCAAGGGGTTTTCCAAAAGTCCATGACTGGCCAATGAACATCACTCGCAGAAATAAGGAGAAAAGAACTTGCAAGCATACATCGGCTATGGGTAGTGTGCTATTTAGAAATCATGACAGGTTCCCAACGGGAATCGCGGTAATGTATGCTGGCGTAATGCATGAATCAAACAATGCTGGTAATGCACATTTCCGACTTCCAAAGCTATTTTCCAGCAATTATAAGATTTACTCGTAAACATGACTTGGAGCATGGAAAATGCTGCAAGGGAGAAAGCTCATATGTTATAAGTCCAAGACTGGCCAATGAAATTCACTCGCAGAAACAAGGGGAAAAGAACTTGCGAGCATACATCGGTTATGAGTAGTCTGCTATATAAAGCGGAAAGATGAAAATTTCGAAGCATTACAAATCATCACGCACGGGTAAGTAAAATGTATGAAGACAATTCCTCCTAGTAACAAAGAGCATGCGCTATTGGAATTTCCAATAAGCGTCAGCATGCAAAAACCACACATGCAGAGATACGATCGGCCGCCGGCCAAAGCTTTCATTCATATTGAGGCGTATAAATGCGAGAATACGATGTCGTACTTTCCAAAAAGCTCTTATACATAAAGCTATAGAGCTAAAAGCATGAGTTTTCCCTTGTATAAATCTTCCCAGCCTAGGACATGCAATGTTAAAAAGAAACAACGCGTAATGGTCCGGTAATGCTTACACGCATTACGCGTAATGCTTACCGAATATATCCGTAAGCATTATTTTTCCCGTTGGGTTAGTACAATATTTAATACAAGAGGACCAATTCCCCCTAGTAGTTGCGAGAATACGCAATTGGAATTTCCTATGGGCGTCATAATCACTCAGCATGCAATAACTACACATTACGGGTCATGCAGAGGTACGATCCGCCACCGGCTTCAAGCGTCAATTCGTATTCAATTCAAAGCTTCAATTCGTATTTATCGTGGATGACGGAAATGCAAGAATACGATCTTGGACTTTCCAAATAGATCTTTTTATGAAGCTATAAAACTGAAAGCTCAAACTTCCTCTTGTCTTCGCCTTGCCAGCCTAGGACATGCAATGTTAAAAATAAATAAACAGGCCGTGAATCGGTAATGGTTCTACATATTATGGGAAAAACTTACCGAATATATGCCGACGCATTACTTTTCCCGTTGGGTGGCTTTTGGTAGAATACACACTCAAAATCTGCACAAATCCTCTAGTAAATCTGCACAAACCCTCTAGTAACTAGTGTTTCTAGCGGTTCTGATGAGCTAGTGGTTTTTTTCCTATTCCTGTTTCATCTGTTTCGTGTTAATATAAATGTGTTAATTGCATTAGAATTGTGTATGTGTACAAGTGTTTATATACATATTTGTATTAAATGTATGCCTTGTTTGGCTTTTAAATAAATAAATAAATAATAAGGTCAAACCTACGCCATGGTGGTATCGAATATCGATGGCTGATACGTATCGTCATAAGTCAACCAAATCGTCGTCAAACGAGATTTAGTATAGGAAAAAAAAAACTCTAGCGCACCTGAACCGCTAGAAAACTAATTTTCGAAGAAATTGTCTTTGAGTGACAAAAAAATGTGGAAAGACGTTATACACTTTTTTGTAGAATCATATCAACCATTCCTTACCCAAAGCAACAGAACTCAACTATAACACAAATGATGAAAATGTTCAGTGCTGGCAACATTTTCCCAACGAAGCAGCAATATGTTTACCATCACAAGCTCATACTTAAATCAACTTATCCTTTGAATTTCGTTCTCATCGGAGGATTTCGTCGAAAGTTTTAGCGGTTAAACGTTGTTTGAGGCTGCCATCCGAAAAATGTTCAAAACTCGGAAAATTAAAAGTTGGTTTCTTATTTTTATTGCAAATGCTTTGCATATAAGTATGTAATTTGAAGAATCTGTTGGTGCAATAGCTACGAAAATAGCTAAAGCTGGTTATCCTGTGCCAGCAGCAAAGCAAAATATATACCAAATGTGCTTCACGTTAAGCTAAACCCAACCAGATTGAATCACTGCGCTGAGAAAGAAGCTTTCTAGGGAAAAAAGCTTTATTTCGCTGAGCTAATTTGCAAGATTTAGGAGACAAAAATCACTATAGCTGGTAACTCTATTCTAATTTTTCAGCCAAATTTTCACCAAACATTACCTAAAGTAAGATCCAAATATTATGTGAATTTCGTTTAAACCTGATGGCTGAATCGGAAGTTATAGGCCAAAAAACTGTTTTTTTTCTCAGTGATTTTTCAAGATGGTACCACTGTCACAGGGTTGCCCGCATTTCAGATCTGGTTCCAGTTAATACCAACATGTCCTGTAAATTTCGTTATGATCGGACAATCCGGTCGTCAGTTCTTGTGAACAGAGCTTCGAGTGCTGAAAATAGAGGTAATTTGGTGATGGGTTGCCGTTCTTGTGCAAATCAGAATATTAAAAATTTCTATATGACATGCTGGACAAAGGTTAAAATTTATCAATGATTTGAATGTTTTGTCAAAAAGCAAAAATTTTTGAGGAAGGTCGAAGATTTGAAGGATTTTTTTTTTAAGAACTTGCCGTAGCTGCAGGGTTACCCACACTGTCTTGAAAATCCATTGTTGTTAAATTTTAGTCAACATCAATACGCTCTACCAATTTCACGATGATCGAATGTTCCTGTCAGAAGCTATGACAATACAAAATTTGAAAAAAAAATCTTGCCTACTTTTAGGCACTCACCACCCACACACGGCTCAAAATTTCCAATTCTTTATCATTAACAAACTTTAAACATAATGAGTTTTCATTTTCAATACTTTTTGTTACCAAAAGTTTACACTGCTTGGAAATATAGGAGTACCTGCAAGTTCACTAAAATGCCCGCGGCCGCTAAAATGTTGAAGATAACTGAATTATAACAAGTTGTGGACCTACCTACTATATACATCTATGTTTTCCGGAAATTTCAGCTCAATCGGATTGGCCACTCCAGAGATTATCTCGCTTAATCATTTTGATGATATATATACATATATATAAAGAAATATGAATTTTCGGCGAAACGAGTTTAATACTAATTTTCTTCGGAAATCAGTAAAATTAAAACAGTCTGTAATATGCTTCTTTTCTTGTCTTTCAGATTACTAGCAAACAATATTATTATCACCATTTTCTCGCTGACATCAAATGTTAGAGCTCAACTACACGAGCGGAGCCATCGCTGTGTTTTCCCGTAGAACCTTTGAGCTTGAAAATAGATGGGGTTGTGTGAAGCAAATTACACAAGCGCATTTTTAGCTACGTGTTCTGTTTTATATAAACCCATATGTTTTCAAAATCTCGGGGGAAACTCGCAACGATAGCTCCACCCGTGGAGTTTGGCTCTTAGTGAATGATTTTCATAAGATAGACATATAAGGTCTGTTCCCGTACTACGATTAATTGCAATTAATTGCAATGAAGCATACTAAAATGGACTAAAAAACTCTGTTTTAGTACGCTTCATTGCAATTAATTGCAATTAATCGTAGTACGGGAACATACCTATAGTATACCAAGTTTAAAGAAACAAACTTTCCGGTAAATGCTGCTAAGGGCAATTGAGAAAATACACTCGTACTTTTTTGTCCCGGCATAGATGATCATTTGATTGTTTTCGTTTACTTTACTAAGGTTTGAACTAAAAGTTTGTAGTTTTTACAATTTTTGATTATCAATGTGTATTGTAGAAGATTATTTTCAGAGACTTTCTCTATCGCGGCCTTTTTAATAGTTAGTGCTGCAACTATTTAAAATGTTGTTTGAATTGTCAGCTGCCAAGTATTCTAAAGCCGTGAAACTTATTAATTTATAAATATTAAAAATTTTAGTCGAGAGAATAACTGCTCAACTGCTGTAAATAAACGTGAAGTTTTTAAAACCGGCCATATCAGCAACGAGATTATCTTACGCAAAAAGTTTCTTCCCAATACGTTATCTGACATTATTGGTACACTGTTTTTATCAGTTTGCATTCCAATCACATTTTGGTTCGAGATGTTTGTAGTTGTACCCGAGTTTCATAGCCTAGGAAGCTTTTTGTACAATGTGACTTTTGTGGCGGCAGTTTTTTTGTTGGTCAACGTTGAAGCCAATATGCTTGCTGTAATGCTTTACGATACAAGCATTAGAGGTACCACTAATAAAACGCGTATCTAATTTTTGATCTAGGGCGTACATTAACTCCTCCTGAGGATTCTGATAAAAAGAAATCATGGCGGCTATGCTCGGTTTGTGGAACTCTAGTGCCACCGCGGTCTTGGCATTGTAACACATGTAAAACATGCATCCTCAAAAGAGACCACCATTGCATGTTTACAGGTTGCTGCGTTGGGCACGATAATCATCGCTTTTATATAGCTCTCATTTTGTTTATGTTCGTTGGTTCGACCCATTCTAGCATTTGCAATAACATGTTTATATGGTGTAAGCATACAGACATTTACTTGAACTCGTTTACGATTTTAAAGATGACTATAGTCATGAATCATAATTCTGACGAATCAAATTTATTTTAATAAAACGGTTCGAACTAAAAATCCAATTCCTAAGTACCCAATTAATAAATCAATCTCTTAAGTAGATTCCACGTATCAATTTGTCTGTGACAAAAAACCATTAACGAATTTCAATCAACAGCTTTCAGTCTCGCAAATCTCAATGTCTTTCAAATCAAAAACTGCAAAACTATCAATCATAAAACGTAAAGATGATCCGCGACGTGAACTTATTGCTTGATGCAATGTTTACTTTAACCAAAGATTGAAACTCGTAAATTGCATTCGCGAAAATCTTTGATTGACGGATGAAGATGGGAACATGCATCTTCAATTCAAAGTAGAATCTGAAACACTATATACAGGACATGAGCTTCAACAAGAAGTTAGTTCGAGAAGATTTAAGTTTGGAAAAAGGTGAACTTTAAAAAGTGAGTTGAGTTTAAGAAAATTAAAATCCGGGTTTTTTTTGTTGTGAAAATAAGAATTCGGTGATAAAAAGAATGTTTGCTCAACAATCAGTGTAAATGAAGATCCGAATTATTACAAGAAAAAAAACAGTGAAGACAATATAAATGAAAGACAATGCAATATTTTATAAATTAAAACAGAAGGGACCGGCCATAATCAAGTACTTCGGAAGGCGGATAATAGTTTATCCCACTTTCTATACAATAGATAACAAACAGTTTTTGGATACATCGAAAACATAAATGAAGTAATGTTTGTGAATGTGATTTTGGTGTTTTCATTTAAAAAGTTGAAGAATAAATTTCAGTGAACGTTATTGGCGCAGTCGGTAGAATCGTGCTAAGTGCAAGTTTAAGTTCGAACGATAAAGTTCTTAAAAACATTTAAACCGACACGCGAGTTTTAACTCATAGCACATCCGAACAATTAAAGTCGATAAGACTTAATAATTAAAAAACGATCTTTATTGAACGGGTTTAATTAATGTATGTAAGTGAATATTACATACTATAAACTTAGTGAAAGACAGTAAATTTGAAAGTGCGAGTTCCGATCAAGGTAATCGAACTGATAATCAACCGAGAAAACACATAGAATCCAGAAACTACCAAGATGACAGAAAACCAGGTAACAATAGTGTTAATACACAAAACAGGCTTAGTATTACTTTGGATCCCATAAAACACGCTTCGGGAATCGAAACATTCGATGGAAGTAGAGACCAGCTGAAGAACTTCACGGACATGGTCGACGTAATGATCCCGATCCTTCAGGCATACGATAATCCTTCACAGATAATTATTTGTATCATAATAAAAAGTAGAATAGTTGGTAGAGCTAAGATTATTTTAGATGCAAGTCCACATGTTATTAAATGGGAGGACATTCAGAAAATATTGTATGCAAATTTCTCAGACCCTAGAAATAGTACCCAATTACTAAATGAATTAAGAACGACAGAGTTCAGAGGATCAGTAATGGACTTCATAAGTATCATCCAGCGTAGGTTAACTAAGTTAAATGTAAAAGTCGAACAGGAACAAAGTCCTGACGTGTTACAGTTGATTAAAGATTATCAAAGTGTAGCCCTCGATATCTCGAAAAAAAATATCGCTGAGCTTATCCAAACAATACTGTTCTGCCGTAATCCCGATATATTATAGAAGGAGCAATTTCTATTTGAACAGAAACAGGACATCTATGCCATAGAAGAGAGTATAATCATTCCAAATCAAATAATAAGTTCAAACAGGCTAAGAATTATAATAACAATCAAGACCAGAACCAATATCCACAAAATAGAGATAAAAACCAAAATTTCCCAAATAAAAATCATAATCAACAATTTCAAAATATAAAACCAAAGCATTATTATAAAAACTCTCATTACCAAAATAGAAACCAATATGATAATAACCAGAACCAGTACCGCCAAAACCGACATGATACTTAAAACTATTTTCAACCAAACAATATTCCACAAGGACGCAACTATTACGATGCCAACTCAGTTCAAAATCGTATCCACAAATTCGGACCACCCAACCTATGGTATCGATAATTCTCACCAAATTGTGCATACTAATCAGGAAGGAAATTTTCAAGAGCCTGCCTCGGAACTCCTAATTTCTACAGCCTCCCATATATTCGAATAGATTTTTCATTTCATTTATTAAATTCGTCTAATGCAGACTATACACATACAATAAAAATTAATTATTCTTATTCAGAATTCGTTTAAATGATGCTGTAGATAAATGAAAATCAAACTTATAATAAGCTTCGTTAAAGCATCTACTTATTGCAGTGACTGCTTCATTGCAACCATAATTGGTCCGATGTTGAGGGATCGACAAAAAGTTAACACGCCTGACACGTTTGTTATTGGTGTTAAAATTAAGTTGGCTTAATAAGTAGTTTGAGTCAACGGTGCCATCCAAAATTTTCGCGGCAAATAAGATTTTGGAATTTTGACGTCGAGAGTCCAAGGTATCCATTCGTAAAAGATTTAAGCGGTCTTGATAAGGAGGTAGATGTAAAGGGTCATACCACGGAAGACCGCGGAGGCAGAAACGTAAGAACCTCTTTTGAATTGACTCAATTTGGTCTATGTAGACTTTTTGATATGGTGACCATACAATACTTGCATATTCGACAATAGGTCTTACTAAGCTACAAAAGAGGGTCTTAGTTAGAAAAATGTCGTTGAATTCCTTCGAACGTCTTCTGACAAAACCTAAGGCGTTGCTAGCTTTCACAACGATTGAATCGATGTGATCGTCAAATGTGAAGGATTGATTCAGCAATACTCCTAAATCGAGTACTTTCGCTGATCTATTTAAAGATGTACTCAAAAGTGAGTATTCATAGATTACAGGATTATTTTTGCTTGTGTAAGATATAATCGTACACTTGTCAGGATTAATTAGGAGATTGTTATCGGAACACCATTTGCCAAATCTGTTTAGATCCTGCTGCAAATCATTGCAATCGTTAAGGTTTCTCACAACTTTGAAAATTTTAGCGTCATCGGCATAGAGAAGAACAGAAGATGACTGTAGAATGGAACCTACGTCATTAATAAATAAGGCGAACAGTAAATTCCTATGGAATTCCGTTAAGATTTTTAATAGACACAGGAGCTGCAATAAGCATTATTGATCCAAATTTATGCCCCCCAAGTTTGAGAGTCAATATCCATACTTTAAATTCAGATATCTTATTCATATACAGTAATAATAAAACCGTTTAAAAAAATAGGAGGAGAAGCAAATTTCAATTTTATAGAGTTGAAATTTAATAGCTTTCTTAACGGAACCCTCGGAAATAACATATTCAACAACCATAAAGTAGAAATTGATTTATTTAACAAATATATAAAATTTAATGATACAAAACTAAAAATATACTACTCCGAAGAAGAAGAAGACATGGATAAATATATTAGTCAAATATATTTTAATGAAACCTATAATGAAAATAACCCATTATCATTATTAAAGATAGATCACCTAAATATAGAAGACACAAATAAACTCAGGCCCTTATTAAAAAATTACCGAGAAATATTCTTGCAAGAAGGTGAAAATTTGACCTTTACCCACCAAATAAAACATGAGATAAAAACAACGAATAATACTGCAGTGTATACTAAATCTTATAGATATCCGTATATACATCAAAATGAGGTAGAAACAGAAATAGAAGAAATGCTTAAGCAAGGGATAATACGACCAAGTAAATCCCCATATTCATCACCAATTTGGATAGTTCCAAAGAAAACCGATGCTTCAGGAAAAATGAAGTGGCGAGTTGTGGTGGATTATACAAAGCTTAATAGCATTACCATCGACGACAAGTTTCCTATACCCAACATCGATGAGATATTAGATAAACTAGGGAAATGTTTGTATTTTTCGACCCTTGATCTAGCCAAAGGATTTCACCAAATAGAGATAGAGAAAAAAGGCGTCCAAAAGACCGCATTCTCAACTGATAACGGCCATTTTGAATTTGCTAGAATGACTTTCGGTCTAAAAAACGCCCCAGCAACTTTTCAAAAGTTAATGAACGATATTCTACACAAATACATCGGAAAAATATGTTTTGTCTACATGGATGATATCATAATCTTCAGTACTTCTTTAGAAGAACATATTTTATCCCTTAGGAAAATATTAGATGTCTTAAAATCAGCTAATTTGAAGATCCAAGTTGACAAAAGTGAATTTTTAAAATAGGAGACAGAATTTCTTGGCCATATAGTGACCATCGAAGGTATCAAACCTAATCCAAAAAAAAATCGTAGCAATCCTTAACTTTACAATTCCTTAAACAACGAAACAAGTCAAATCTTTTCTAAGTTTAGTACGTTTCTACAGAAAATTCATAAGAAACTTTTCAAAGGTAGAAAACCTTTAACTCTTCGATTGAAAAAGAGTCCTTAAATAAACTCCAGTGATGTAGATTACGCTGAAACTCAAACAGTTAATAGTCTCTGAACCCATTTTAAAGCATCCTGACTTTGAAAAACAATTCACTCTTACTACAGATGCTTCTAACTACGCAATAGGAGCAGTACTTTCCCAAGATAGTCACCCAGTTTGTTATGCTTCACGCACTCTCAATGATCATGAAACCAGATATTCAACAATTGAAAAGGAATTGCTAGCCATCGTGTGGGCTACCAAATATTTTAAACCATACTTATACGGAAGAAAGTTCACTACCAAAACGGATCATAAACCTCTAACCTGGTTAGCTAACTTAAGGGAACCAAATTTAAAACTTCAAAGATGGAAGTTAAAACTAGAATAATTTAATTATGATATAGAATATATTAAAGGTAAAGAAAATTCTGTAGCAGATGGATTATCTCGTACCTCAATAAAAAATCATGAAAATGTAAAATTAATAAATATGAATGAAATAAATAACGAAAATGAATTGAATAACGGTGAAACAAATAATGATAATGATAACGAATCAATCAGGACATGCCACAGTGCAAATGAAGATAATATACTCTATATAGCAATTTCAGAAGCTCCTCTAAATATATATAAATATCAAATCGTAATTAAGGAAGGAAAAGAAAATAGAATAAAGAACGAAAGGTATTTCGGTAAACTTCGAACTATTATATTTGTATCTCAAAAGAAATAAATGAAAACTCTAGCGCACCTGAACCGCTAGAAACACTAATGTTCGAAGAACAGTAGAAGAATCGTGCAGGTTTTAAGTGCATATTCCACCACATGCGCTGCTTATTACGGCCAAATTGTTTGAAATGCCACGTTTTACTTTTGCCTCAAGAATGCATTATAACTCATATGGTAGAAGGTTTCAGATATTACCACTGGCATGAATTTCAACGTTTATGAGAGCAAAACACGGGTTAATTATATTCGTTATCAGTTGCTTATTTCAAAAAATTTTGAAAGCAGCATCTCATATAACAATAATCAAGAAAATGCTCAGTGCCTGCAGCACTGTAACTGAAGTTGGAGTTTGGGGCTGCGATCCGAAAAATTTGCAGAACTTTGGGAATTGAAACATCGGTTATTTATTTTCATTGTAAATTTTTCCGGTATGAATACTAACTGTAAGCATTTATTGATACAAAAGTAGCACAACCGACTCGTGCTGGCAACCTTCTGCCAGTATCAAAGCCAAAAATATATCAAATCTGCTTCACGTTGTTATTGAACATTTGAAGTTATAGGAGTATAAAGAAATTTAGGGTTACCTGCAGCGAGTTTTTTCAAACAATCGAAAGCTTAATATTTGCTGTTTATTGTCACTACAATATCATAACCAATTGAAAATTCTACGATAAAACCGCTTAATAAAGATATTGCGATTAAACACAAAACCAACAATAGCTGGCAACCCTATCATGGCTTTTCAACCAAATTTGGCTTGAATAATGTTTATAATAGGTTCCAGTAATTGTATGAAATTCGTATTGATTTCATGACTGCACTGGAAGTTATAGGGCAAAAAGTTTTATTTTCCTGAGCGAATTTTCAAAACCAAAGACACAAAAATTACCATAGCTGGCAGCACCAATCGAATTTTTCAATCAAATTTTTATCAAACAGAGTTTAGAGTAAGGTTCAGCTACTGTGTCAATTTCATGAAAATCTGGTAACTTATTCACATTTCATAGGGCAAAAAGCAGTTTTTTTTCTTTGTAATTTTTCAAGATGGCACCACTGGAACAGAGTTGCCTACAATTCAAAATCGCTTCTATCAGACCTGGCCCTACTTAAGTTCAATGCATTCTGTAAATTTCAATTCTATCTGATTATTGATTCGTGAGTTCCCGTGAACAGAAGTTTTTGAAGCTAAAAATATAGGTTAACTGAGAAAGGGTTACCGTTCTTGTCCGACATGAAATTTCCAAAGTTTTACTTTGACTGTATAGATTAGGCATAAGATTTGTATACAGATTGGTTTTATTGTAGAAACGGACATTTTTTAGGATATTCGATGGTTTGAATGTTTTCACTTCCAAATTTTTATTTTTTCAAATTTAAGACACCAAAATTATCATAGCTAGCAGCTCCAACCGAATTTTTCAACCAAATTTCTACCAAACGTGGTTTAAAGTAAGGTGCAGCTACGGTGTGAATTTCGTTAAAATCGAACGATTCAATTAGAATTTATAGGGCTAAAAGCAGTTATCTTTTTTAATGATTTTTCAAGATGGCACCACTGGCACAGAATCACCCGCATTTCAAAATCACTTCTATCAGACCTGGTCCTATTTAAGACCAACACATTCTGCAAATTTCAATAAATTCTGCTCATTGGATCGTGAGTTTCCGTGAACAGAAGTTTTTGATGCTAAAAATATAGGTAACTTGGGCAAGGGTTACCAGGCGTGCCCGTTATACCATATCACATTTTTTTTTTGTTTACGTAAACAAAGCACAAAATTTACATATGAGTTGCTTTTTTTTTTAGAAACGACATTTTTTCAAGAGAGACGATGATTCGGAGGTTTTCACTTTCAGTGCCTGCCCTAGCTACAGGGTTACCAGCACAATCATTAAAACGTACATTAATCTACAACTAAATAAAACAAACATGTCCTGAAAATTTCGTAATCGTGGAATAGCTCTGTCAAAAGTTATCGCAATTTAAAAATTTTCAAATTTTTCCGTTCTCTTTTTAGGCACCCAGCGCACACATGGGGTTAAAAAATTCCAAAACATTATCTGATTCACATGTAAAACTTGTTCGAAATTTATGTCGTCAACTTTATTTTTGCAAAAATTATTTGTGTACGGAATAATAGGTATATTAAAAAAATCACTAAAATGGCCGCCGGCGCCAAAGGGTTAAAGATTATCAATTTTTTGTGAGATCTGGCACTATTCTGCATATACACCAATGTGTCCTGAAAATTTCAGCTCAATCGGATGGCGCGTTCCTGAGATTTTTTCACTGAAATTTTTTGATGATATATATATATATATAGAAATATGAATTTTTGGCCAAAGTGATTTTAATACTAATGTTCTTCTTCGAACATTAGTAAAAAGTATTTACAGTACGTTTTGAATAACCATACTCCTAGGAAAGGACTAGTAGCAGTGTATATCCCCAAACTCTCGATATATACTAGGTTTCAAAATGAATATTTGAAATGGAAAAGTCCTCATACGAAACTAAGAATTGTGAAATGCAATTACTTACTTTTCGATTGTACCAATAAAGGGCAAACACGGGTTACACGCTGCTACCGGTGCCTAGGCTACGACCACACAAGACGTAGCTGCAAGGGCCCGGACCGGAGTGCCAGCTGCTCAGTGTATATTATGCACTGAGAGGCATGGTGCGAATGGTGCCAAGCATTTAATGGGATCGAGTTCATGTCGAGTTTTCAAAGACGCACTTGATGCCAAGAAAAAGCAGGGAAGGATATGAGAGTCCTTCAAGGCAACCTGCAGGGCTGTAGAGCTGCAGACGACCTCCTCACGCAGCTAGTCTGCGAGCATAAGGCTCAGATCGTACTGATCAGCGAGCCTTATAGGGGGAGGCATTCGTCCGTTTGGCTGGCAGATGCTACGGGGTACGCGGCGATTTGGATCGCCGACGGGCAGAGGGCCCGTATCGGCAGCCGCGGCTCAGGAAATGGTCACGTGGGGGTGACATACGGAGAGGTCACCTTTGTGAGCTGCTATTTGTCCCCGAACGACTCAATGCAGGAATTCGGAGACAAGCTTAGCTCACTGGAGGACTCTCTCCGTGGCATCGTCGGCAACGTCATCGTAGGGGGTGACTTCAATGCAAGGGCGTTGGAGTGGGGCATGTCCACCGAAAACACTCGCGGGCGGCGCATAGTCGAGATGGCATCGAGGTTGGGTTTGTTGGTGCTGAATACGGGTTCAACGCCAACATTCAGAAGGCCCGGATTTGGTGAATCCATTCCCGATGTCACTATGGCATCGGAGAGACTAGCGGCACTCGTCAGCGATTGGAGGGTGATGGAGGATTACACTGCGATTGATCATAATTACATGAGCAAACGTGCCAAATGGCAGGCTCTTTGCGAGGAGGTCAACTCAGACCCCTGGGGGGATGGCTACAAACTGGTCACTCGCAGACTTGGCTGCATGTGGCCTAGCACTCTCATGGATGCGATATCCATGGAGCGTATCGTTGGTTCGCTGTTCCCGGTGCATTCGTCAAGGGCTGACGGTCCCATCATCGTTAACCAGGCGGATGTTCCTCCCTTTACGGACGAGGAGCTGAACAGTGCAGTGTCCAGGATGAAGAACCGGAAGGCTCCGGTTCCTGATGGGGTACCGGTCGAGGTGCTTAAAGTCGTGGCGGAGAGCCAACCGCGTCTATTATTGGACTTGTATAATTCATGTCTAGTCGCGGGGGTCTTCCCGTCGCGGTGGAAAGTAGCTCGACTGGTACTTGTTGACAAGGGGAAGGGTAACCTGGGCAATCCATCAGCATATCGCCCACTGTGCATGCTCGACACTGCGGGGAAGCTTCTCGAAGGGTTGCTCAAGCCAAGGCTGCTGTCGGCAGTGAGATCTGCTGGTGATCTCTCTGCCAGGCAGCACGGCTTCCGAAAAGGGCATTCAACAATCGGTGCCATCTCAGAGGTTGTTGGGGCTGTAGCAAGAGCGGAAGAGGCATGCCATCAAGCCAGACCGGTCGTCCTGCTGGTAACGCTGGACGTACAAAATGCCTTTAACTCGGCGAGGTGGACAGACATCCTGCGGGCCCTTGAGCAGACGTTCCGTATCCCTGACTACTTGCTAGCCATGATGCGGGACTACCTCAGGGATCGCTGGTTGCTCTACGACACCGACGAAGGAGTCAAAAGAAGGCTTGTCACTTCAGGTGCGGCCCAGGGGTCGATCTTAGGACCTGACCTCTGGAACATCATTTACGATCACCTGCTGCGCCTGGAAATGCCTGCGGATGTGTTTCTGGTAGGTTACGCTGATGACGTCGCAGCGGTAATCACTTCCAGATCTGCCGAATTCGCTCAATTCAGACTTAACCAAGTCATGAGACGGGTGGATCGGTGGATGACCGGACACGGCCTCCAGCTGGCAATCTCTAAAACAGGGATTGTTATGCTGACAAAGCGGAGGATACCAACTGTCATACCCATGACAGTTGGCTCCGTCGAGGTCCAGACCAGCAAGTCGGTCAGGTATCTGGGAGTGACCCTGGACACCAAGCTGACGTATAGGGATCATACCCGCAGGGCATGTGACAGGGCTCCAGTAGTCGTCACTTCGCTGAGTAGGCTAATGGCCAACGTCGGTGGACCCAGTGAGACGCGACGGAGGCTGCTGATGATAACGACCGATTCCATCTTGCTATATGGAGCCGAAATCTGGGGAGATGCGCTCCGAACTGAAAAGTTCCGGAAGTGCATTGCCAGTGTCCAGCGCAGGGGTGCCCTGCGTATCGCCTGTAGCTACCGCACAGTCTCAGAAGAGGCTGTGATGGTGGTATCGGGAGTAATCCCGATCGATCTACTAGCGTGAGAACGGAAACAAGGGTACCTCTATCGCTCAG
This sequence comes from Nemotelus pantherinus, assembly GCA_963978885.1. Taxonomy (NCBI): domain Eukaryota; kingdom Metazoa; phylum Arthropoda; class Insecta; order Diptera; family Stratiomyidae; genus Nemotelus; species Nemotelus pantherinus. The sequence continues at coordinate 133,466,374 of OZ022264.1, read as the reverse complement.
AGCTGGGCAGAACTGAGGCTCTGACGCACGCGCGTACGCTTACTCTCCAACTCTGGCAACAACGTTGGAGCTTAAGTGCTAAAGGACGCTGGACGGCTAAGCTAATTGGGCTCATTGAGCCTTGGCTTAACCGGAGAGGTAAACTTTTACCTTTGTCAATTCTTGACAGGGCACGGTTACTTCAGGAAATATCTGAACAGAATGGGTAAGGTGGTCACACCGTACGGCCGGTACTGTGTGACTGAGCTCGGTGATGCTCAGCACACATTCTTTATGTGCAGTCGCTTCGTAAGTTTGAGGCGCACCATTGAGTCCACGATTGGCCTGGCAACGCCTGAGACGATCGTGGAAGCAATGCTGCGAAACGAGGAGAACTGGCGCGCAGTCTCAACATATGTTGAGAAAGTGCTGCGCATAAAGCGGGAGGAGGGTTGCCTTACCGACCCATGAACTGTGGTAGTTTCTGAAGTCCGTGGTTACCGATGGATGAGTCAGCACGACCGGGTCGAAGCAGTGCTTAGGCGGGTCCCGACTCGGAACTTCGTGGGCTTGTAGATGGTCCTTTTTTTTAGTGAGTCAAACCTCACATACCCCGAGGTGAAAGGTCACCCGGGGATCTGGTATGCAGATTTTTTTCTGCCATCTACACTAGGGGGGAAAAAAAATAAAGGGCAAATCCAGGAGGATATTCTAAGCGAACATAAAGAAAACAACCATAGAGGAATTGAAGAAGTATATAAGGAAATCACAACTAAGATTTGTTATCCTAAATTAAAAATAGAAATAACTAAAGTAATCAATAACTGTAATATTTGGCAACTCAGCAAATACGAAAGAAAACCAGCTAAAATATTATTCAAACTCGTTTCGCCGAAAATTCATATTTATTTTAATATATATATATATATATATATATATATATATATATATATATATATATATATATATATATATATATATATATATATATATATATATATATATATATATATATATATATATATATATTTATATATATATATAGATATATATGAGTCTGATGAGAATCAGTGCATTCGTTCGAAACCAGTTTGTAAAAAAAACATTTTCTATAAAATTTTCAATTTTAATCATCCCGCAAAAACAATTCCACTTTGATTTTGCTTTCGACGAAAACGATCGAGTTTCCCGTATCAATTTTTCTCTGCTTTATCTATGCTGATTTATAGACAAGAAGGGAACCATATTATGAGCATATAGGTGCAACTATTTTGTGGCCAACATAATTAAAATACATATAAGAAAATTTCATGTATATAACATTACAATATGTAACATTACATTATGCAAACATATAAAAAAATACATACGTGATACGTTATCAGAAACACTAATATTTTTCAAAGAACCAATCATAATAATACATAAAATAAAATAATTAATAATGCATACATTATAAAAAAAACACTTTCATATATTTCGAAAAAAATATCACGCGTCTTGCTCGACTTTTCCCGTTCCAAACACTTCGAGCGAGACGAGTGCCTGTCGAGTCGCAGTCGCACCGAGTCCGAGTCGAGCACAAGTCGACCCGTGTGCGGGTCTCCATTCATTTACATTGGAAATCGCAAGGAGTTCTAGTTCGAGTCACAGTCGAGTCGCAGTCGAGTCGATTGACCCGTGTGCGGACGCTCTTACGGTTAACTTTTTGCTGCTGCGTTGGGAAAGTGCTGCGAGCAGTGAATAGTTTTGAGTTTTGAGTTTTGTTGCTTTGTATAAGGAATGGTTGATAGATTCTACAAAAAAGTGTATAACGTATTTCCGCATTTTTTTGTCACTCAAAAACAATTTCTTCGAAAATTAGTTTTCTAGCGGTTCTGATGCGCTAGAATTTTTTTAAGTTTTAATTTTTTGTTTCTTCTGTAAACAGTATCATCTAATTTGTTACGCTTTGGGGTAGTGCGTTTTGCATATGTGTTTTTATCTGAGCTTTCTGCTTCCCTAGACATGGCCAGAAAATCGATTTTTTTTTTGTGTTTAGTGACTAGTGTATATTGACTCAGGAGTGTCCATACAACATTTCAGGTCGATCCGAGCAAAAGTAACGAAGCTATCAGCTTAACAATACATATAAATCAAATTCATATTTTCGCGCAAATCGCGTGTTATAGCGTTCCTTTCCCGCTTTATTAGCCGCGCGCAGCTTTCGTATACGTTATAGTAGAGTCTTCCCACTCTATCCACACCTGTCTGTGCTATATTTGTGTAAAAACACTTATATATGTGACTTGTAGTAGTATACATTCATTTCATCGAGCAGTTACGGTACACGTGTTTCGTAATTTTTCACGCACTTTTGTTGCACAGTTAAAATTTTAAACCGCGTTTTTTGCGGAATTTTATTTTTCAAGTCGGTGAGACATGTAAAGCGAAAACTACTCGACCGATCTTTCCGAAATTTTGCACACTATGTAGGCAATTTACTACGTAACGCTGTCGAGATATTTTTTTTTCTTGCTTGTTTTTTTATTTATGGAATTTTTTACAACTGAAAACAGAAATTTCGAAATAAAAATTTCCTTTTTTTTCGTTTTTTTGACTTCAAACTTATACCAAAAATTAAATAATCTAGATATTTGAAAAAACTTGGCAGCGGTACCTCAAGAAACTCATAAACTAACGAAATATTTGTTTACAATGATCCAGTTATTAGTTATCTGTCTCACCGCAAATCAACTCTTTGTTCTGAACGAAAATGTCAAATTCATATCAGGAGCTTAATTTTCGATATTTTTCAATAAAATATTTTTTGGATACTCTTCAAAGGTTGTTCTTTACTGTAGATATTATCCCAATCAAGTTACTATTAACAGTTTTCTAAAAAAAAATCCTGAAAATGGGTATAAAATGTGCTGCTCTGACCATACCAAGCATCCTAAGCAAGGATAGGCCTGGCTATCGCCATATATAGGCAGGGCTTAGAACCCAAGTTTTACCCAGCACTCTCCTGCCAGCGTAAATCGCATTGCTAGCCCGCTTTACTCTCTCCTCCAAATTTGCCTTCTAGGTGAGCTTGCTCTCCAGAATAAGACCCAAGTACTTAGTTTGTGACTTGAGGCTTAACCTGGCGCCGCTCAACCTAATTGGAGGTAATTCAGGAATTTTGTACTTTCTTGTGAAAAGTACAAGATCAATTTTATTAATGATGATGCCGAGGCCCACGGTATTCGCCTTTTCCTCAATCAGCCCCAGAGCATACTCGATGACCTTATAAATGGTTATTCGGACTAATGGATAACGACGATCACGAAGAAATCATGCAACATTTAAGAATAATCGACACTAACAATTATGCAATTATCAACAATATGAACAAACAAATCCAAATCAACAACGAATTTGAGAACAATTTGAATAAAATAATAAGCAACATAAACCAAACGAATGAGCAATATAAACAATTAGTAAATGACATTAATAACACTACTAGGCAAATAAATGAAATACTAACTGTTACTCAATTGAATCACAATTTAGATTTGGTCAAAGATGAACTAGAAAAATTTTAGCGCATCAGAACATGTGGAAAGACGTAATATCCTTTTTTGTAGAATCATATCAACCATTTTTTATCCCAAGCAACAAAACTCAACTATAACACAAATTATGAAAATGTTCAGTGCTGGCAACACTTTCCCAACGTAGCAGCAATAAGTTGACCTTTACAAACTCATACTTAAATCAACTTATCCTTTGAATTTCGTTCTCATCGGACAATTTCATCGAAAGTTTCAGCGATTAAATGTTGTTTGAGGCTGCCATCCGAAAAATGTTCAAAACTCGGAAAATGTACAAATTTGTTTCTTATTTTTATCGGAAATGCTTTGCATATGAGTACATAGTTTGAAGCATCTTTTGGTGTGTCAGCAGCAGAGCAAAATATATACCAAATCTGCTTCACGTTAAGTTAAACCCACCCAGTAAATTTCGTTTCGATTGAATCACTGCGCTGGAAGTTATACGGGTGAAAAGAATTTAAGAGTAACCACCCTCAAAACTTTTCAAATTTTTCAAGCGTTAATATTTATTGTTAATTTTCATTGAAGGAGCATTCCCATTTGCAAATCAAATGACATAATCGCTCAGTAAAGAAATTTCACAAAATTACAAAAATGGTCATAGCTGGCAGCCCTTCCATGATTTTTATACGAAATTCCTACGGCATTGGGTTCAAATAAAGGTCCACTTACTGCATAAACTTCGCTTTGATTTCATGACTGGGAAGGAAGTTCTAGGGAAAAAAGCTTTATTTTGCTGAGCAAAGTTGCAAGATTTATGAGACAAATTTCACCATAGCTGGCGATTCTATGCTAATTTTTCAACCAAGTTTTCACCAAATGTTATCTAAAGTAAGATCCAAGTACTGTGTGAATTTCGTTAAAACTTAATGGCTGAATCGGAAGTTATAGGCTAAAAACTGGTTTTTTTTTCTCAGTGATTTTTCCAGATGATACCACTGCCGCAGGGTTGCCCGCATTTCAAAATCACTTCTATGAGACCTGGTCCTTGCTAATACAAACATGTCCTGTTAATTTCATTACGATCGGATAATCCGGTCGTCAGTTCTCGTGAACAGAGCTTTCGAGTGCTGAAAATAGAGGTAATTTCCTGATGGGTTGCCGTTCTTGTGCAAATCGGAATTTTGAAAATTTTAATTTGGCATGATGGACAAAAGTCAAAATTTATCAATGTTTTGAAATTTTCGTCATAAATCAAAAATTTTTCAGGAGAGTCAATGATTTGAAATTTTTTTTCAGAAGCCTGCCGTAGCTACAGGGTAACACGCACTATTTTGAAAATCCATGTGTATTAAATCTTAGTCAATATCAATACGCTTCGCTATTTTCACGATGATCCAGTGTTTTCGTCAGAAGTAATGACAAATCAAAATTTGAAAAAAAATCCTTGCCTATTTTTAGGCACGCTGCACCCACACGCGGCTCAGATTTTCACACTTTTTAACATAAACATGCTTTTAACATAATAAGTTTTCATTCCCGAGCATTTGTTTTAACAAAAATTAACACTGTTTGGCAATATAGGAGTACTATATATTTATTCACTAAAACCCTCGCCGCCGCCAAAAGGTTTAGGATATCTGAGTTTTAGAGGTTTAGGATATCTGAGTTTGAGACCGACATTCTATATACATCTACGTTCTCCGAAAATTTTAGCTTAATCGGATTGGCTACTGCAGAGATTATCTCACTTAATCATTTTGCTTATATATATATATATATATATATATATATATATATATATATATATATATATATATATATATATATATATATATATATATATATATATATATATATGTATATATATATATATATATATATATATATATATATATATATATATATATATATATATATATATATATATATACAGTTGTCGATCTACACTTTTTTCTTGAACTGAAAGTATTTAATAATGGTTTTTATGCTTTATTTCAAAATTTTTAATCTACAGTAAGTGTTCAAAATTGCCACCTTCATTTTGAATACATGCCAAAGCTCGTTTGGCAAGCGTTCTTTTCATATTCATGTCTCTCAGCTGTTACCTCACTTCTGTTGCAGCATCATCGATCCTGGTATTTAGTTCTTCTAAAGTGGATACTTCCATTGCGTACACAAGGTCCTTCATCTGTCCCCATACAAAAAAATCCATTACAGTCAGATCAGGAGACCTCGCAGGCCAGTGTACTGGTCCATTTCTACCGATCCAGCGATTGGGATAGTTGCAATTCAACCAATCTATGACTGGTCGGCCGTAATGAGCTGGAGCACCATCGTGTTGGTAAAACATGGAAACCAATCGTTGCAGAAGAATATCTTCCAATAAGTCCTGCAGATCATGTGTTAAAAAATGCAAGTAGCTGGTACTATTTAGGGTAGGCGGGAGCCTAAAAGGCCCAATCAAATTATTGCCAATCACTCCTGCCCATAAATTTACGCTGAATCTATGCTGAAATGATGACGTTCTTGCAGTGTTTGGATTGTTCTCAGCCCACGTGTGTAAATTGTGGAAGTTTGTGATACCGTCCCTCGTAAATAAAGACTCATCCGTCCAAAGAATGCTGTTGACAAAATTTTCGTCGTCTAATTGTCTCTCAAGGAGCCAATTGCAGAATTCCATCCTTTTGGGCAAATCGATGGGTAGGAGCTCCTGAACTGGTGTGTGATGGTAAGGATGTAGACGGGCTGCTTTCAAAATACTCCAAACTTTCCAGCTAGACACGTTAAATCGTAACGCTAAGCGTCGAATACTGGTTGATGGGTCAGATTCCACTGCATGCAATATTTCTTCTTCGGTCCGTACAGCGGTTGCAGTTGTAGGATTTGCGTTTACTCGGCTCGTTCTGACGTAACCCGTTTCTCGAATCCTTGCGTAAAGTTGTTGAAACACTCTGCTTCCAGGAATCCGTCGATGGGGGTATCTCTGATGATACAAAGATTGCGCCGCTGCTGAATTTCCCCGGCACTCCCCATAGACGTACAAAATATCTCCATATTCTTCGTTAGTGGAGCGAGGCATTTTCCATGTATTTTCGTAAATTTTATTTAGATCTTGTTGTTCGAGTAATGCACTGAAACTTACAAGAATTTGAAAGTGGTTCTGTTTTTATACGTTTTCAATTTTTTAAGTATCCCACTAATAAAGGCGAAGAACTGGACATGCTTTTACCTGTCACATCTAGGTAGGTGCATCAATTATGTTGAAACTAATTAAAATATAGTAAAGTTTATTGATACTTTAAATAGCAATAAATGGGTACTAAATTACTTTAGTACGACTAGCATATTAAACTTTGTTTTTTCAAGGAGGACCGTTTTATGACATATTTAGTTTTTAAGCGATATTTATTTTCGCTCAATACTTGCGGAATGGTAGAATCTAAGTCATTAAAATGTATGCAACTTTTGTAGCCAGTAATATGGCTTATCAAAATATTTAAATGAAAGTGGCACGTTATAATGAGATTTTCTAAGGAAAACGACCTGGAACACAGAATTTTCGGGGTTAAAATTAAAAAATTTTGTGTTTCGAAGAAAATATCTCAAAACTCGGTACAACTGCAATCAAGTGCAATACATTAAATAAAAGGTAATTTAATTGTCTAATAAACGCGGTATAAAACTTTGAGTTGTGATAATTAGTTTTCAAGATATAATGATTCAAGTGAGTCAGGGTACCGGTCCGAACAAGTTTTTTTGAACACCCTGTAATTCCGTAGGTTTTGAAATCCGGACCATCCTGTAGAACGATTTTTTACTCAAAATATGTCAAAGAACGCCTCCTTAAAATAGTGTTCATTTAGTACCAAACACCCTGTATATATATATATATATATATATATATATATATATATATATATATATATATATATATATATATATATATATATATATATATATATATATATGTATATATATATATATATATACAGTAGAGTCCGCTTATAACGACGGCCAAGGGACCGCACGTTTACCGTCGTATTAACCGGACGACGTTATAAGCGATTTTCGAAATGTACCTATACATTTTACTCATATTACTACCTGGTTACATAGCAAAGCACATATTAAAGTAAATACAAACGATACACAAGATGTTATCATAAGAAAAACTAATTTATTGGAAAAACACGAAGTAAGGTTTTTTACAGAAAGTGAGACACATGTTAAAGTTGTATAAGCTTACAGATATAAATTACATAGTTAGCAGCTGAAAAAGAGTGTATTTTAGTATGTTTCTGATTGACTGCTGCCTTATAATAAGAATTACGTATTAAGTTAATAAGATGAGACATTGTTAATTTTGTTTCGTCATCTTCGTTATTAGAATGTATGAAGGAATTAAGAGTGTCTGTAGCTTTGAGAGCTTCTTCGATGCTAGGATTCAATCAACCCTTCAGTCTCATCATCGTCACCATTTTCGTCTTCTTCGACTGCTTTACGTACTTTGGTGATCATATTTTGCACGATAATTTTTTTTAACGTGCCATTCATGTTCGCCGCAACCATGACCGTTATCCTTTCTTTAGATAGTTTTCCACCAGCACATACATCGCTTTTAAAATTTTAAAGTTTTGTCTGATGTTAGTCTATAAAACAGTCCAGTTTCATCGGCGTTAAAGATTCGGTCGCTTGTGAAACTTGCACGCAAATTGGGTCAAACGGTACGAAGCCAATCACAACCATAATTTAGACTCGCCGACTTTGATTCTCCACTTATCCTGCCAAACACCAATATTGTGTCTAGTTTTTAAGGGATATCCAACTTGGTGTTCATGTGAAATTCGGTACTTTGAATCGCGAAGCAAATAACTGGGCTTGATGCTGTAGAATAGGACCACTGACGAGTATTCCCCAGTTGTACTTTAAACCACTGAAGCAATGTTTGATCCACTTGATCCTTGTGGACGCCCAAATTCGCTTGGGAATCAAAACGTTATTATTGAACAGCTCTTCAATCTTACATTTGCTATTCTTTATGTTTGATATGGTAGAGTAAGAAACACCAAACTCTTTGGCAAGAGTCACATTTGATTCGCCTTCTTCTAAACGTTGAATTATCGCACTCTATTCTTCAATAGTAAAACACTTTCGTGTTTTAGGCGTTGACATTTTTACGCATACAAATCAGACAAGAACCGACATCTGACTTGGTGGCTCGGAATTAAGGGGAAACAATAAACAAACACACGACCGCTTGAACTTACGGAAATCAACCAACTTTCGTCGTTATAACCGGACAATTAAGAGCCAAATTCAGCTAAATTACGTCGCTATAAACGGTTTGTCGTTGTAACCGGAGTCGTAGTAAGCGAACGTTTTGTAATACTATTGTATGAGAAACCAACCAAACCGATTCAACTCAGTCGCTATAAGCAGTCGGACGTTTTAAGCGGAGTCGTTATAATCGGCTTCTACTGTATATATATATATATATATATATATATATATATATATATATATATATATATATATATATATATATATATATATATATATATACATATATATATATATATATTTATAAATATATATATACATATATATATATATATAAATATATATATATATATATATATATATATATATATATATATATATATATATTTATATATATATATATATATATATATATATATATATATGTATATTTATAAATATATATATATATATAATATATATATATATATTTATATATATATATATATATATATATATATATATATATATATATATATATATATATATATATATATATATATATATATATATATATATTTATATATATATAAAGAGCAAAACGAGTTTAATACAAAACGAGTTTAATAATAATATTCTTCGAAAATTAGTAAAACTAATTGACAATGTCAACTCAGCTAAAAACGGAATAATGACTAGATCTATTCTTACCTATGATGAACTAGATATAAACGAAATAACATTTGATGAACTCAAAGATTTTACAATAAATGTACTTGTAAAAGAAGAAACAATAATTTTTGTAATCAGCATTCCTATATTAAGCCACAGCCACTACTAGCATATTACGTAAGGAAAATACCAAACGAAAAGTTCGAAGCATTAAATATAAATATCAAAGAAGTTGCATCATATAATAAAACATATTTCGAAATGCAAAAGCATACGAAATTGTTGAAGAAAGTTTTAGAATGTAAGAAAAAAGATTGTATCGAAAGTGTCAAAAATAATACAATGATAGAAGAAATATAAAAAGTATTATATATATTACTTGCAATTAATGTTAATGAGATAATTGAACAAAATTGTAACAAAAAGCCATACAATCTCAAAAGCAAGTGCATTATAAGATTTGACAATTGCGAGTTAAAAATAAACAATAAACCATTTACTTATACAATTAATTATTCAAAACAATTATTAATATAAGATCCTATTAAAAATATATCACGATATACATATGAAGTAAATATTGAAAAGCTACAGTTGCAACATATAGAAAATATTAAGAAAATACAAGAAATAACATTTACCCACAAAAGAAACACTTATATAAATTGATCGATACTTACCGTAATCGTTATTATAATAATCTTATTAATCATATTTTATTACTATTGTAAACGAACAAACTCAATTGAAATTAATGTAAACAAAGAAGTAAACGAAGATATTGAAATACCTACCGTAAATATTGTTGAGGACAACAATAAATCTAAGGGGGGAAGGAGTTATGTTAGATAACATTAACATATACCCAATAATTACATCCAGACTCCAACCAATATCATAAATCCGATATCAACTTAAAATCCGTTAAGAATTTTTTCAAATCATAAAAATATTTCTCAAGGCATAAATATACTTTCCAAGTCATAAAATTCAAATTCATAAAATGCACGATCAGCATAAACCAAATAAGTTATCCACTTCAACAATTCAAAGAATCATAACGTTAACATAAACATTCATTACTGACCAAAACGAAATTCTTTCTCGATCAATTAACTCGCAGAAATCTCTCAACAAAATCGATCCATAATGTAAACAACAAACGTACAAACGCAAATACAAGAAATAACATTTACCCACAAAAGAAACACTTATATAAATTGATCGATACTTACCGTAATCGTTATTTTAATAATCTTATTAATCATATTTTACTACTATTGTAAACGAACAAACTCAATTGAAATTAATGTAAACAAAGAAGTAAACGAAGATATTGAAATACCTACCGTAAATATTGTTGAGGACAACAATAAATCTAAGGGGGAAGGAGTTATGTTAGATAACATTAACATATACCCAATAATAACATCCAGACTCCAACCAATATCATAAATCAGATATCAACTTAAAATCCGTTAAGAATTTTTTCAAATCATAAAAATATTTCTCAAGGCATAAATATACTTTCCAAGTCATAAAATTCAAATTCATAAAATGCACGATCAGCATAAATCCAAATAGGTTATCCACTTCAACAATTCATAGAATCATAACGTTAACATAAGCAATCATTGCTGACCAAGACAAAATTCTTTCTCAATCAATTAACTCGCAGAAATCTCTCAACGAAATCGATCCATAATGTAAACAACAAACGTACAAACGCAACACTTTTCCACAGTAAATGCTTGCATAGCAATATCAAGAAACCTATATAAGAAATAAGATTGTTTAGGTTTAAGGCAGTATCTTTTGGGACAAGATCAAGAATAAGATCGATATTGAATAAAGCCGTGTATTCAATTAGAAGCACTTGTTTTATTTCAAATTCCTGTTCCGCGGAAGGAACAGAGATACATATACTTTTTGCATCCAACAGGAGCAATTAATATAACTCGCGCGATGAAAAACTACCTAATTTCGCTGATATCGGACGTAGCGGATGTAATATTACTGCGTGAAAAAATTTTAATTTTTCAGACGTAATCTACATGAAGATAATGGAGATATTCTACATCAAGTTTCTTAGTTAAATTGCTCTGGAGAACAAATGATAAAGGATGGAGAGTTTGCGTGTTTTTGATGGTGTATTATAAAATTTTGTAATATAAGTTCCGCTAAGAACGTGCATATTGGATTCATGTTGAGAACGATCAACCTGAAATAGAAGGGACATATTTGAGATGTGATTTATAGATCTTTTTTCCGGAGCTTGTAACAACTGTAACTCGATTGTCCTTGTAAACTATTTCGTTTCCGTACAATGGCTTATTCCTAATGTTCGAAGAACATTAGTATTAAAATCGATTCGGCCAAAAATTCATAAATGTATATATATATATATATATATATATATATATATATATATATATATATATATATATATATATATATATATGTATATATATATATATATATATATATATATATATATATATATATATATATATATATATATATATATATATATATATATATATATATATATATATATATATATATATATATATGTTAAATAATAGTTAGCATATTAGTCAATTATATCGAATTAGATTTTGTATGATAAATCACTTTAATTTTGCTACATTATAAATTACCTTAATTTTACTACAGCTACCACAATATATTAAAGCTTACTCAACAATTAATAAAGTCTAATCACCTTGATAACAATTTACTCAAATCAAGTTCATTTGCATCAAATTTCTTTCTATTCAATTTTGTCGGTTCATTACTTTTTGCTTGCATTTGCATTCAAATTACCGTTTTTATAAATTCTTCGAGACAATGAACTGTGTGGTCAGCAATATTTCCTTCTACAGTATTTTTACTTATTTTGTACTAAAACGCAATCGACATGTGAAGTTTCATATTGCATGTGTAAGCACAAAACCATTGATTTTAATTCAAATGCAATATGAAGCTATCAATTGGAATTTATGTTTACGTTAAGGAGAGACATACACCTAAAATGGTCGGCAAAATCGATTTATTTTTTATTGCATTTTCGTGAAGATACAGGTCACAAAAATATCTGGTCAAAACACCAAGTTAATATTTCTATAAATAAGCTAGTTACAGCCGATATAATCAAACGTGTTTTACGAAGTATGATACGATAGTTAATAACATTCATTAGGCTGCTTCAAGTATTGTTCAATTGGTGTTAAAACAAGCTGGAAAAGAAGTACAACGGGAAATAAAAACAAAATTCGAGTGCTGGTATAACCAAACTAACCGTTTTTGGAGATAGTATGGGGCGAAAACGTGGTTTTACCTCATTGTAGGGAGTTGAGGTTCTCATTGGACAGTTTACAGGAAAAGTGTTTGATATTCTTGTAAAATCTTCTTATTGTGCTAAATGTAACTATTGGAATAAACTCGAAAATACTGAGCAATGTGAGGAATGGAAATCAAATCACGATGGAAATTGCCAGGCCAATCATGATGGATCGGCAGGTAAAATGGAAGTAGACGCCATGAAAGAACTGTTTTCACAATCTGCCGAAAAGTATAGAGTTATGTACACTAATTACGCCGGGGATGGTGACTCTAAGACGAACACGGGATTAGTGAATGCGAAACCGTATGGTAACGAGATTGAAATTACAAAAAAAGAATGAGTGGGTCACGTTCAAAAGCGATTGTGAACCCTTCTTCGCGAATGAAAGAAAAAAGTCCTGGAATCAGCAGCAAAAACAAATTGAGGGCAAAGTTTATAGATATACTGAAGATTTACTATGGCTTAGCTATTTGTAGAAACTGTGCCTCCAAGGATGAAATGAAAAAAGCGATACGGGCAACATTTTACCATTACGGCTCAACAGACAGCAAGCCTCAACAACATTTCTGTCCCGAAGGCCCCGAATCGTGGTGCCAGTTGCAACGAGCAAAGGCTAAAGGAGAACTGGAAAATGTTCGTCACAATTATTGAGCATTGCCAATAATGGTGTTAGATGTCATCAAACCAGTAAACGAAGACCTCAGCAATGAAAAATTGTTGGAACGCTGTGTTGGTCGATATACCCAATACTGCAACCAACTTATTTGGACAATAGCCCCAAAAACGATGAACAGCGGGCCCAAAATCGTTAGCATTGCAGTATATCTTGCAACATGTACATTCAACAATGGTTTCACCTCATCGCTGGAAGTCATGAATGTGTTAAGAATATCGTTCGGATCGGGAGCGCACTTGTACGCAGCGCAAGAAGACGAAACTTGCATAGCGAAAGCCGAACTGCAAGCGCAAGAACAGACGAAAGAAGGTTGAATACGGCGTCGGCAAGACAATTTAGAAGCCATGAATATTCCGTAAACAGTAAAAGACTTACACTATGGGCCTGGTATCGATGATTCCATGTTAGTTGACAAATTTAATGATTTATTCAGTCCTAAATTTTCAAACGCGTTTTTCTTAAAAACACGTTTTTCAAATCGGTACCCAAAATTTCTGGAAAACCAATTAACTGATTACCTTAATTCTTTTTGTGATTATTTAATATAACATTATCTAGTACTTGTCATAGGATTTTTTATTTTCGTTACTTAGTTTTTGTTTTATAGCCAAAATAATATCTAATTTTTGGTCAAAAAATCACTATTCATGTTCAAACGTCCGCCATTTTGTCATTTATCGATATTTTCAAAATCGGCTATGACACGAACTAGATTATAGTATCTAATTTGATAATCTTCTTCCATTTTTTTCTTCAGATAATTTTTGAACAAATGCCAGTGGGTACCGTTAACGCTGTTTTTTTTACAGCGCTCCAAGGATCATACAATATCCTTGTATATTTTTTATATTTTTAAATAAAAAAAAATTAAGCATACTTTTGAATGTGTACGCTTTTAGATAATTAAACTCCCAATCCGATATTTCAAATAGTTTTCCTTAAAAAAATGCACAAAAATGACCGTTTTATCCGGCTCCTAGGTGTATATCTCCCCTTAAGTATTTTATTAAGATATAAAGAAGAAATGATAACAAATAAATTCATCCAGTTTAAGCGATTGAATCAAGCGTTTTATTTAAAGATTGTATCAATTCACGTAACAAGTATACGAGCTTGTTGCAATTGATTTTCACTAAAAGTAACAGGTAAATGAGCTTGTTGCAATTAGTTGAAAATACTTTAACTCTAATAATTAACATTTTTTGGCGACCGTGACAGGACAGTACAACAGTTTTTCATCAGGACATCAGGACTCCAGTACAACAAGTTTAGGCGCTTGTTAGTTTTCATCTGGACATTCAGTACAACAACTATAGGCACTTTGTTCGTTTTGAACCATAAGGACATCTTTGATTCGTCTTCGTGGGAATCCGGAATAGTCAGCAAGTATAAGTGCTTGGTGGTTATAACAGGGTAGTTGTGTTCAACAAGTGTAAAGTGCTTGTTGGACGTAGTATTTTGGTTTATATTCAACAAGTGTAAGTGCTTGGTGATTATAACGGTGTAGTGGTGTTCAACAAGTGTAAAGTACTTGTTGGACGTAGTATTTTGGTTAATATCAATAAGTACAAGTGCTTGTTGGTTTTCTAAAATTCAAATCGATATAACAAGTAGAAGTGCTTGTTGTATTGATCAGCAGTTGATCAAAGGCCGTATAAGAAACGCATTGTCGATAAACGAAAATATATCAACTGACAAATACAAAGGCGTTCAAATAAGCGCAATGGAGGTAAACGATTTATTGAATCGGCAGCAAGAAATTGGAAAGACCATTAAACAAATGGCATCCAATTTCAAAAAGGACTCCCTTGCAGAAAAACAAGCGAATATGCGGATAAACGCATGAAAAGCCTGACCGCATTGTGGAAAGAATTCACGTTGAATCATGCGAGGCTGGTCAAAGCAGATATTCGACATGACCAAGAACCATATTTCATAGAAAACTACTTTGAGGAGATGGAGATATTACAATCTCGTTTCCGATCATGGCTTACTGATATCGGAGGACCTAGCCAACAAATGGGTTACTCGTCAGGAGCATCAAATGAAGTGGTCCACGAGCCACTTAGACCAGCTGATGGAGCAGGTCAACAAATGTTAGAACGATTGTTTCGAAAGCAAAACAATCTGGAATTAACCATAAAGTATTATCTGGCCGCTATTGATCGTGAAGGAGACCAGGTGCATAGTTCGCACTACTATCAACTAAAGATTGAAAGACTGCTAGCTTATGAGAATGATCTCAAAGAAATTGTCAATTTGATAATGGAAGAATCGTCGGAAGATATTCAAGAGAATATTGAGAAATTTCATGAGCTGCAAAGGCAATTACAAGACAAAATTGTTGACTTGCAACAACGCCTCGATCTACCTGAATCAATCACAAATATAATGGGATCGCAGCACGTTTCGTTACACAACCGGATCAAGCTACCAAAGCTAACGTTACCAGTTTTCAATGGTGATTATTTATTATGGACCCAATTCCATGACCTGTATGTGCAACTCATACACACGCAGCCATTAAGTAACACTGAGAAGATGTTTTATCTGGCAAGCAACCTAAGTGGTGAAGCAAGGGCTTTGATCAGACACTTGTCAGTCACATCTGACAACTATGAAACAGCATAGAACATCATAGTTAGTCGATACAACAACACTAGGCTGATAGTAACAGCTACATTAAACAAGCTTCTCAATCAGCCCCCAATCAATTCAGATTGTGCAAATGACATTAAGTCGCTTCACGACGTCACCAAGGAGTGTTATCTAGCACTCAAAAATCGTCAGATTGCCGTGGACACATGGAATCCAATCTTGTTGCATCTGTTGCTTAAAAAATTGGACAAAAATACGCACACTCTCTATGAGCAGAGTTTAGAAAACCCGAAAGAGTTCGGAGACCTTGAGGACTTTCTGCAATTTCTTGAAGGTCGATTCCATACACTGGAAACAGTGCAGAGAGATGAAATATCGAAGCGTAAAAGGCCTCCTGGCCATCAAAAATCAAAGAGCGTTTTAACAGCAAGCACCCAACAAGATTGCTTGTGCACACCACAGCAGCACCATCGACTATTCCATTGCAAAGAATTTCTTTCTTTGAAGCCCGATAAACGAGTACAATACCTCATCAAGACATCGCGATGTCTGAATTGTTTAAAAACCGGGCACTTCGCAAATCAATGTGCTTCTCGTGGCTGTTTAAAATGCAACAAGAAACATAACACGTTGGTTCACCTTCCAGAATTATCGAAGACGAAACAACCAATGGACACTACGTTATCAGAACCTGCATCAAGTACGAATACTGCTACGCTGACCACCAGCATTGAAAGAACAAAACCTGGATACGTGCTACTTGGTACAGCGGCAGTCAGAATTTCCGTCGGAGAAAACAAGTTTATAACGTGCAAAGCCTTATAAGATTCAGGATCTCAGATCAACATAGTTCCGGAAAAGTTGGCCCGAAAACTCGGAATCGAACAAACGCAAAATTCTGTAGTGATAGAAGGCGTCGGCAATACAGTTCAACGAGTTTCTGGTAGGATAAATGTTCACGTAACATCAACCAGTACCAACTTTGCTGTGCACATGGAGGCATTTGTCCTGAGAAAGATAACGGGGATACAGCCTGCTGATCACATTAATACTCAGTCTTGGCCTATTCCAACGAAATTTCAACTAGCCGATGCAAACTTTAACCAGCCTGGCCGCATAGATTTGCTTATTGGAGCGGAGTTTTATTCTCAGCTCATGCTACCAGAAAAACATACAATGAGCCCTGAGCTACCGATTCTTCAAAATTCTCTGCTGGACTGGATTGTTACTGGAAAAGTGGTCGATTCAGATATTAAAGCAAATGACTGCAATATTTGCACTGCTTATGACACAGATACCAATCTATCGAAGCAAATAGAACGATTTTGGCGCCTTGAGGAAACTAACATGAAACATCACTTCACAGAAAGTGAGGAAAGGTGCGAGAGACAGTTCAAACAGGAAACATCTCGTGATGTTCAAGGACATTTCGTTGTAAGACTGCCTTTTAAAGAAGAAACCGATTGCTTGGGTGAATCAAAAGATACGGCATTAAGAAGGTTTTTTGCATTAGAAAGAAGATTAGCCGCAAACAAGGACGTCAAGAAGCAATATGTAGAATTTATGAACGAATATCTACAGCTTAACCATATGAAGCCGGTGAAAATGGCTGAACTGAGCCCACCATTTTTTTTTTACCGCACCATTTCGTGTGTAAACCAGATAGTACAACTACTAAACTGAGAGTTGTTTTTGACGCTTCAGCAAAAACAACAACAAACATATCACTTAATGATGTTCTTGCGAAAGGACCCGTTATTCAAGACGAGCTGTTCTCTATACTGCTCCGATTCAGAATGCCTCGCTTCGTGTTTACGGGAGATATAGAAAAAATGTCCCGCCAGGTATTGTTACATGATGACGATCAAAGATATCAGCTGATATTTTGGAGGAATGACGCTGAGGAAGAACTCAAGTGCTATCAACTTACTGTAATGATATAACATCACATGCATGAAATAAATCAAAACAAAACAAACAAGTCAAAATAGAACACCATGCAATTCATTAACATTGTCTACGTAATAGCAGACCACACAATGTTATACAACTGACCATATCAGGTTTCCGAGTAGCGACCGTGAATATCCATGCCATATGGTATATTCAAATGTAGTACAGAGTCATATTGGGATCGATAATGAATTATGTGTCACTATGGCACGCGATACAAATATGATATGTTTTGGTTGCAGTGTGAATAAGCGCACATTGTTATGTTTTGGTTACAGTGTGAATAAGCGCACATGGCAATAAATCTTGTACGTGTTGATAGAGTGGCGCTAGAAATGTTGGTCAAGTGTAGCGTGTGAAAGTTGAACACATGTGATTCATATAGATTATTGTGTCATGGGAAATTTATGTGTTATTGATTTATTTCAGGGCATGCTGAGTTTAGATCATAAAATAGGTTAAGTTATGTTTGTAATGTTTTGTAAAAATCGTATATAAGGAGTGGTAAGAATATTGTGAAAATAGATTCATTTGAGTAAGCGTGCAATACACTCTTTTATTCTATTGAGTCTCTGCTAGCGAGGTTATTCTTGCGGAGCATAATTCAAGCACGGCAAATGTCTAAGGTTAGCTTTGACATGGTGCCATCAATAACTGCGGCCTCGCCGCTTTGGTAGGTTGAATAGTGGTACAATCCACTCTCCACTGTTGGGTTAGTCTAACCTTTATTCCTCTACAGTAAGGACCCTGCGTTGATACAAGAAAACAGAGAAATATCCCAAGGCCCAACAACGAACTTATCTCGTGACGACCCCATCATATTTCATGACGATCCTTGTTTATTTCATGGCGACCCTGATGAACGGAACTCTGGAATCTACTATGAAGATTCAGGCAGCTGCATAGAAGAAGAAGGACAGTTAGAACGGGAAGAATACGTCCCTGAGCCAGTATCGACTACACCATCCTACTACAAGCCCACAGCAATAAATACACTTGGACCCAGACCTAGGAGAATTGAAGAATTCAACAAAAGGAAGGCTGAAAAAGATATCTTGGACACCATCCCCAAACCAAGACGGCCACGTGGAGGCAGGAAAACAAAGTTAAAGCGTGAACGAGCGGAACTACACAGATTAGTACGAATTTCTTTTGGGCAGCAGAAAGAGTACTTCCGGAAAAGACTACGGGAACTTAAAGAAGATGGGAAATAATTGCTCGACGGAGGAGGTAACGGTGATACAGGAGTATCAACAATCTTTAACAACAGCAGCAATTTTCTGTATAGTATTAGGAATATTCTATGTTTACAATAAAAAGAATAAGGAGTATGTAGCTAAGAGGTTAAATAGGAGTATAGATGTATAGCAATAATTAAAACAATATATATGTCTTGATACATGAATTTTAAAAACTTTTATTTATGAATGTACGGTTCTTTCTTATAAAATTCCAGTCTTACAATAATTATGTATGGACATTTTAGAAGGTTTAATCTTGGAAAACGAACAGGTTTTGAGAAATTTAAGAAAAAGTTCGAAGAATTTATATAGGTTTGAAACTTTAAAAGAAAAATTGAACGATTTACAGGCGCGTAAAGAAAAATTTAGGAAAACAATCAGCAATTTTAATGACGAAAGCTCTGAGGTTTTAGATATAAAACTAAAGTTCAAAGCGGTATCAGCGATATTGGAGGGAGAAATCTGGCTACAGCTTGGTAAACAAGGATATTCTGCGGAAGACGTCCAACAAGAGTGCGACATCACCGAAGAATTAGAGACTAGTTTACAAGTACTAGAAGACAAAGCCAAGATGTCTGAGTTTAGTCTAGAGACTGCCATAAAAATAATTCCTACTTTCGAGGGAAAGTATAAGGAATTAGAATCCTTTTTGAAGATGGTAGAATTACTAAATTCCACATTAACCGCTTCAGGAAAAACTCAACTCATAGATTTCGTCACTAAAGTTAAGCTTACCGCGAATGTGAGATTATCTTTGATTAACACCTCAATCAGCACTTTTGAATCTTTAAAAAATGAATTATCTAGCAGGTTTAGGAACAATAAAACAGTACCACAGATTCATTCTATGCTCAGTAACATGTGTCAGAACAGATCATCTGTTACTACATATAAAGATAAGATTTTATCTTTGGTTGATGAGCTCAATCAATTACAGGTACAAGGGCTAGGTAATCAGGCTACAGAACCAGAAAAGAAAGTTATCGCGCAAATGAACGATACTTATGCACTCACTATCTTTAAAAGTGGACTTAACGACCAGCTGAAAAGCACAATATTTTCAGCTAGGCCCAAAACTTTTGCTGAGGCAGTATCATTAGCGCAAGAAATTGAGACATTAGAATCTCAAGCTACGAGTAGCGTAATGCATATCGGCAATTTTGCAAATAATAGAAATAACCGTGATCGAAGATACAGAAACAATGGCAATGATAGAAATAGCAATGGTTATAGGGATAGAGACAGTCGAAGAGATTTTAGGAATAAAAGATACGATAACCATAGAAATTTTAATAGAAAAACAGATAACAGATCAAATCATTATAGGGATAATAATGATAACAGAGATAATCACCGTAGGAATAACAGATATGCCAACAACCATAGTAATCACCGCAATAACAATAATAGAAGTATACACGTAATTTCGGACCAGGGAAACGTCCTAGGTTCCGGAGAGGAAATGAGGAACCTCCCGGAATAAATAACACGAGTAAGGAATGTAAAATTTACAGAATAACTGATGGCTGCACGAATTACGTAAGAATTTATAATGATGGAGCGAATAGACAACTATCGTTCTTAATAGATACGGGTGCAGACGTATCAATTTGTAAAGTAGGTATATTTAAGGCGTTAGAACATAGAGTGAATAGCAAGGATAAAATTAAGTTAACTGGTATTACTAAGGAAGTAACGACGTCTTTAGGTACTTCGAAATTAAACTTATTAATTGGGAACAAAAGGATAACAGAACTATTTCATATTGTAGACGACAATTTTCCGATTAGTACAGACGGTATTATCGGTAGAGATTTATTAGTTAGTTTCATGAGTAAAATTGATTATGAAACATTCACCATTTCTTTTAGTGTGTCAGATGAGGAAATTGTATTACCCATGGATACAAAACGTCAGAACCATTCGGGAATTAATATATCCGCGAGAACTGAAGCAATAGTTCCGGTAAATGTAAGCATCGATGAGGATAGCATTGTGCTGAACGCAGAAATTGAGAAGGGTGTTTTCATCGGAAATACTATTATACCAGCCAAAGGCGTTCGACACGTAAAGGTTCTGAACACAACTGATAGAAATGTAGTCATAAACAACTTCAACATAGAGGTTGAACCACTAAAGAACTACAAGGTATATGCAGGAAAACAACAGAGAGGTGATCAGAAACGTTTCGAGAAACTGCTGGGAGTTATAGATAAAGATAATTTGGACAGAAGATCTATGGACAGCTTGCTTGAGATAATCGAAGAATATCAAGATGTTTTTCACTTGGAGGAAGAGAAGTTAACAACAAACAATTTCTAC
Source organism: Nemotelus pantherinus (assembly GCA_963978885.1). Taxonomy (NCBI): domain Eukaryota; kingdom Metazoa; phylum Arthropoda; class Insecta; order Diptera; family Stratiomyidae; genus Nemotelus; species Nemotelus pantherinus. The sequence continues at coordinate 133,444,807 of OZ022264.1, read as the reverse complement.
AGACAAAAGCTGCAGATGGCAGACGATAGTCCGGTCTACATTAAGAATTATAGGCTACCTCAAGCTCAAAACGAAGAAATATTACAACAAGTTAGAGACTTAGAAGACAATGATATTGTCGAACCGTCAGTAAGCCCATACAATTCACCACTTTTGGTTGTACCGAAGAAGACTTCAGATGGTAAAGCTAAGTGGAGACTTGTAGTGGATTTTCGTAGATTGAACGACAAAATCATCAATGATAAGTTTCCTTTGACTAGATTGGAAGACGTTCTAGATAGGCTCGGTAGAGCGAAGTATTTCTCAACTTTGGACATGACTAGTTCATTCCACCAAATCGAACTTGAGAAAGAATCTAGACCCGTCACCGCGTTTTCGACCAGTGATGGTCACTATCAATTCAAGAGACTACCATTTGGATTAAAGATTTCGTCCAACAGTTTCCAACGGATGTTGACGATAGCTTTGAGTGGTTTAAGTCATGAGGCATTCCTATACGTAGATGACATCATAGTTTTTGGATGCAGTGTCAAACACCACAATGATAATCTTCGCAAAGTATTACAGCGAATGCGACAGTACAACTTGAAGTTGAACCCTGGGAAGTGTCACTTTTTGAAATCGGAAGTAGTGTATTTAGGGCATTTGATAACCAGTGAAGGTGTTAAAACAGACCCATCTAAGTTTGAGACGATCAGAAACTATCCGGTTCCGAAATGTGCAGATGAAGTACGCAGATTTGTTGCGTTCTGCAACTACTACAGGCGTTTTATTCCGAATTTTGCCGGAATTGCCAAAAGTTTGAACTCGTTATTGAAAAAGAACGTTACTTTTGAATGGACCGAAGAATGTCAAGAAGCGTATGAAACACTTAAGAATAAATTAATTGAGCCACCAATTTTGCAGTATCCAAATTTCGAAAAACCATTCATTTTAACAACTGATGCATCTAATTACGCATTAGGCGCTGTATTATCGCAAGGTGAAATTGGACAGGATTTACCAATTTCGTATGCAAGCAAGTCGCTAGCGAAACACGACATCAACAAACCAATCATAGAAAAAGAACTTTTAGCCATACATTGGGGCATAAACTTTTTCAGACCCTATCTCTACGGAAGAAAGTTCGTAGTTGTCACAGACCATAGACCACTAGTATCTTTATTCACCCATGCAAATCCTTCATCAAAACTCACTAGAATTAGAGTTGACTTATCGGATTATGATTTCACGATTGTGTACCAAAAAGGCAGCATGAACACGAATGCTGATGCCTTGTCAAGGATTGAGTTGGATTCTGACTCTTTAAAAGCATTAATACCTCCAGTTATAGATGAAACAGCAAAACGTAAGCTATTAGCAATTACAAGGGGCATGGCAAAGAAAACAGAGGATAAAAAGCAAGAAACCCGCAGCGAAAGCAACCACGTAAAAGTAGAACCTGATCAATTCTATTGTTGGGATTGCACTAGCTTGTCGGATATCACCGGTGTTATGAAGTTAAAATTTATCCTGCGCAATGATGAAAATAAAAGTATTGATATCGTACGTACGAAAGATATTGTAAAAGTATATTGTAGCGATATATCTAACGTGAAACCAGTTTCCGTTAATGCAAAGCTAACAATAAATAGGGGTACCCGCAGACACAAAAGTAATGAGAATAATAGTGATAATCCACATTCAGAATACGTTTTGATTATGGAGAAACTATTAGATTTTGCTAGACGTAACAAAATCCAAGAACTCTCATTATCAAGTGATGATGTTATATTAAAGTCTATAGACAAGGAAGAATTTAAGAAAGTATTTAACCTGTTGCAACGAAAAGGTAAAGATAATGCGCATATGAAGCTAAGAATAATGATATACAAGCCGCCCGCTAGAATAACGAATAATGATGAACAGGTGAAATTAATAGAAGAATATCACAATTCACCGCACGGAGGACATTTAGGGATTCGCAAAACTTTGTTAAAGCTAAAACAAAGATATTGCTGGAAGAACATGAACAGTATGGTTAAATCCCACATAAAGAATTGCACACCTTGTCAAATAAACAAACAGGTGAGACACACAAAAGAAGAAATGATGAAAACCGACACACCAACTACGAGTTTTGAAACAATACAAATAGATACCGTAGGTCCACTAAGAATATCTAATAACTATAGATACATATTAACATTACAATGTGAACTAACTAAATTTGTAGTAGCGTTCCCAATAGAGAATAAAGAAGCACAAACCATAGCTGTAGGAATAGTTAATGAGTTTATATTAAAGTATGGACATTTCAAAGTACTCAAGTCTGATTTAGGCACTGAATTTACAAATAAGCTTATGAGCAACATCTGTGATTTGCTAAAAATAAAACAAATATTTTCAACACCATATCACCACCAAACTTTAGGAGTAGTAGAAAGGAATCATCGGGTACTAAACGAATATATGTATTCGTTTGCTGATGACCAACAATGGGACAAATGGGTTCCATATTACACATTTGCGTACAATACAACCCCAAATGTAGATACAAACTACACTCCATTTGAATTGATTTTCGGTAAACTTCCATATTTACCAAATGACATAGTTGATAATCAAGATGTGATTTACGATTTAGATGATTATGCCAACGAGTTAAAGGCAAGATTGAGGATGTCGATTAATAGAGCACGAAGTTTGATTGAAAAAGTTAAAATCAAAAGAACAATGAACCAAACAAATATACATTCTTTGAATCCTAAAATAGGAGATTTCGTACTTTTGAAAAATGAAAATAGAAAGAAACATCAACCGCCATATAAAGGTCCATATAGAGTATTGGACATGGATCACTGTAATGTCACTTTAGACATAGCAGGAAACCGTAAATTAGTACATAAAAACAGATTAAAACCTTACCACACATGTAACATAAACGACAATGTAGTTAAATAAAAAAAAAAATGTATATATACGAACCTACATATAAAAATTTTGTAATAAAAACGTTCAGAATGATACGCATTATGTTAAGTTAAGCTAAGTAAGCATTATTGTAAATAAAGAAAAAAAAAATATTGAACCATAAAAAAATATTAAACCTACAAATAGAGAAATTTTGTTATATTTTAAAGTACATTAAGAATGATAAACTTTGTTGTGACTAAAGATAAGAGAATATTATTATAAAAACCCCTTCTGGGACTATTGAACCTAATGTCTGTGATTAGTCTTCATTTTTTTTTTTGTTGCAAATGAACCCTAATCAAAAAAAGGGTAAAAGTGTAATGATATAACATCACATGCATGAAATAAATCAAAACAAAACAAACAAGTCAAAATAGAACACCATGCAATTCATTAACATTGTCTACGTAATAGCAGACCACACAATGTTATACAACTGACCATATCAGGTTTCCGAGTAGCGACCGTGAATATCCATGCCATATGGTATATTCAAATGTAGTACAGAGTCATATTGGGATCGATAATGAATTATGTGTCACTATGGCACGCGATACAAATATGATATGTTTTGGTTGCAGTGTGAATAAGCGCACATTGTTATGTTTTGGTTACAGTGTGAATAAGCGCACATGGCAATAAATCTTGTACGTGTTGATAGAGTGGCGCTAGAAATGTTGGTCAAGTGTAGCGTGTGAAAGTTGAACACATGTGATTCATATAGATTATTGTGTCATGGGAAATTTATGTGTTATTGATTTATTTCAGGGCATGCTGAGTTTAGATCATAAAATAGGTTAAGTTATGTTTGTAATGTTTTGTAAAAATCGTATATAAGGAGTGGTAAGAATATTGTGAAAATAGATTCATTTGAGTAAGCGTGCAATACACTCTTTTATTCTATTGAGTCTCTGCTAGCGAGGTTATTCTTGCGGAGCATAATTCAAGCACGGCAAATGTCTAAGGTTAGCTTTGACATGGTGCCATCAATAACTGCGGCCTCGCCGCTTTGGTAGGTTGAATAGTGGTACAATCCACTCTCCACTGTTGGGTTAGTCTAACCTTTATTCCTCTACAGTAAGGACCCTGCGTTGATACAAGAAAACAGAGAAATATCCCAAGGCCCAACAACGAACTTATCTCGTGACGACCCCATCATATTTCATGACGATCCTTGTTTATTTCATTACTACTATTACTTACGGCACTACTTCAGCTCCTTACTTAGCCATCAAAAGCTTACAAACACTTGGAGAACAACGATCAAAGCAATACCCTCTCGGATCCACGGTCGTTAAACGAGGTTTCTACGTAGACGATGTTATGACGGGTTCAGATAGCATAACAGAAGCCTTTCAAATGCAGACAGAATCAATTGCATTGTTGAAAGAAAGTGGTTTCCGGCTGCGCAAATGGTGTGCAAATCATCCTCGTCTGCTAGAACGATTCCAACCTCAAGACATGGAAGTCGTGCTAAACTTCAACGACGACTCAGATGAGCATATTAAAACGCTTGGATTAACCTGGTGCCCGAAGCAAGATGTCTTTAAAGTGAAACCACATGTACCCGTCAGAGACAGAATCACAAAAAGAACCGCATATTCAGATATAGCGCACATATTCGATCCTTTAGGAATTCTTTCACCTGTTGTAGTTACTGCCAAGTTGCTACTTCAACAAATGTGGACGCTCAAATCTGATTGGGATGACCAACTTCCATCACAACTAGAACTTCAATGGAGAGAATGAATTCAGGAGCAGTCTGGACCACCTAAAAGAGTTTGCATTTCCACGACATGTTTTTGATCATCATCTCCCTAAAAACATTCAACTGCACACCTTTGCTGACGCATCAGAAAAGGCCTTTGGTGCAGCAGTTTATGTACAATTTTTTACCAAAGACAACCTGCTACTCGTACGGCTACTTTGCGCCAAGTCGAAAGTAGCTCCTACGAAGAAAGAGACCATACCGCGTTTAGAGCTTTGCGTGGCAAAACTTGCGGCTGATTTATGCAATCGGGATAAAGCAGATCTCGCTCTAGGTAGTGTCGAGGAATTTTACTGGACGGATTCTACGATTGTACTGGCCTGGTTGAATCAACCATCATCATCTCAGCAAACTTTCGTAGCTAATAGAGTAGCTGCTATTCAGAGAATGACAGTTGCGAAAAATTGGAGGCATGTCGAATCACAGGAAAACCCAGCTGATGTCCTATCCAGAGGTACAACCCCTTCAAAATTCAAAAATTTTTCCATCTGGTTTTATGGTCCAGTATTTTTACATGGAGCTGAATCATCTCCTCATACAACAAAAGCACTTCCAATAGCTTTAACACCTGAGCTGGCGAGTACAATTAAAGGGATTGAGCATTGAAATTCATTTGCGAAACTGCAACGCATTTTGGCATACGTAATTCGTTTTTCGAAAAGATCACGAAGAGTAACTAACCACTAGGAGCACTTAACTCCAGAAGAGCTTGAGATAGCTCTATATATGCTAGTTAAATCAATGCAACAAGAAGAGTTTGCCAATGACATACGACATTTGCAGCGATCCGCAGAACCGACAAAAGACAGCGCATTACACGGTTTGACTCCGTTCATCGACGAACACGGCATAATCCGAGTAGGAGGCAGACTTCAAGAAGCCCAAATATCGTTTGACGCCAAACATCCAATGCTGCTGCCATACATGCATCCAATTACCAAAATGATTATGGTAGATCTACACCTAAAAAATTGCCATGCTCCTCCGCAAACATGACTATCAATTACGAGACAAAAATTTTGGCCAATCAAAGGAAAAATTTTAGCCCGTACAATAGTTCACCATTGCGTTCGATGTGCAAAATCCACTCCAAAGCTACAGCATCAGATATTGGGCAATCTTCCTCCTGCACGAATTCAACCTGCAAGGCCTTTTATAACATCAGGTGTCGATTTCTGTGGACCTTTTTGGACGCATTTCCGAGTTAGAGGCAAACAACCTGTGAAATAATACATCGCAATATTCTGCTGTTTTGCCACAAAAGCCGTGCATCTTGAAGTAGTTACGGATCTTACTACTAATGCATTTCTTGGCGCATTGAGCAGATTTATAAGCCGTAGAGGTCACGTAAAAGATATTTATTCAGATAATGCAACAAATTTTGTTGGAGCCAACAACCATCTGCATGAGGTTTACGAGTCCATTTATAGTGCCAACGCCAAAGAACAAATCACAAACACTTGTGCCAAGAAAGGAATCACTTTCCATTTTATCCCTCCTAGAGCTCCACACTTTGCAGGCCTATTGGAGGCAGCTGTTAAATCGACTAAAAGACTTATGCGTGAACAGCTCAGATCAGCTTCATTGACCTATGAGGAGCTGGAAACCTTGGTGGTACAGATTGAGGCAATTCTCAATTCTCGTCCTCTTAGGCCAATGTCTGAAGATCCAAACGACCTCACGCCTTTAACGCCAGGAAATTTTCTAATCGGCGAACCATTGGTCAACAACGTCGATCCCACAGCTGCTCCTTTTACTGCAAAGCTTGACAAAAGATGGGAAGCAGTACGCCAAATTAGAAATGCATTCTGGCAAAAATGGTCAAAGGAGTATTTACATCTCCTTCAAAAGCGGCAAAAATGGAAAGATGGCCAGTCAAATATCGAACCAGGCACGGTGGTAATAGTACATGAAGACAATACTCCTCCACTTCGTTGGCCTTTGGGCAGGATCATAGGAGTTCATAAAGGTCCACATAACCGAGTACGAGTTGTTGATATCAAAACTGCAACTCAAACAATAAAGCGGCCTATTCACAAAATTGCACTTTTACCCATTGAAATGCATGATACCAAAAGTCCCATTAAACACAAAGCAGAGCCACTTGAGGAAACTGGTAAAAACCTAAACCATAGCAATGAGGACGCACCACCAAGGAAAAAACGACTAAAATTAGGGTCAGTTGTCACTACCATTCTGCTAGCCTGCTTGATTGTTCCCAATGTCAGGGGTTCAAACATCGAAATAGAAACTTTCAATGAGACTCGACCAACCATTTACTTTGAAAATCTCGGACGCGCTAGCATAATTTCTAGCGAATGGGAAATAGTGGTCTACTATAACATGACAAGCTACTGGAAGGAATACACTACTTTGACCAATGCAACGAATATTTTATCAGATCTTTGCGGGAAACTAGTCGAATCAGGACCGTGTACCGAGACAGTGCGAAGAATCCAACAACAGCTAAAAAAAACTGGCAGAAGATGATGCACTGATGCGTCGCAAACCAATCTCTCCTAGAGTTAAAAGGGGTGCTCTCAACATAGTGGGCAATGTTGCAAACAGCCTGTTTGGAGTCTTGGATTCAGACTACGCTGACAAAATGGAGAAGATCATTGATGACACCACCACCAACCAACAACCCCTTTTTTCATCTGTTGAAGAACCAAACGTCAATACTGGACTCAACCGTAAACATTATGCGAAGCAACTACAATCGCATCAATGAGCATTTCCATCAGCTTACAGCCCTTGCCAACACGCAGATGGAAAAATTGAATCACATAGACCAAGAAGTTCACCAGCAGAAGTTGTTTGCCATCTACATGTCCCACGCATTTCAACTTTTCATCGCTGCTAACGATTTGCAACAGACACATAATGCGTTATTAGACACGGTGATGGATGCCCACCACGGGAAGGTCAACTTAAGAATATTATCTCCCCAGCAGCTGCTTCAAGAATTACGAACTATAAGAAGTCAATTGCCGAAGGCACTGACACTTGCTTTGCCAGATGACGACATCGCGCAATTCTATAAGTTAATGACAATAAAGGCAAAGCCCGGATCAAAATATACCATTCTTCAGCTGAAGATTCCATTAGAATCTAACGATGAGCTACCGACCAATTCCAATTCCAGCGCTCATAAACGAAGAAATGTAGATTATCAAGCTAGCAACACCCTACACAATTGTCAGCCTTCACAAGGATCAGTACTACCCGCTTGAGAATTTTGAACAACTAGCATGCAAACATGCAAGTAACAATCATTTATTCTGTAACCAGCAGCATCCAATCTACAAAGCTGGATTTGGGCCCAACCAATGCGAAATAAGTCTTTTCAATCGGGAGACAGACAATGACAGCTGCAAGCTACAGCTAACCCCCACAAAGGCCCATTGGATTCAGCTCTTCGCGTCTAACAAGTGGCTCTTCTCCCTTTCCACGCGAACGACAATCAACGGAGTATGCAACGGCGAGCCCACACAATTAATGCTACATGGCTCAGGGATCATCACCTTAGGAAGCGGCTGTATTATAAAACAGCCTCACTTAACCATTCAGTACCACATGACGTATTCAAGCATAATCCAACTATCGTATACGGCCTCCATAAATTTCACTGCACCATCAACGGACCCTCCAATCGAAACGGCGACAGTGCCTCAGATGCCAAATGTCCCTATTAACGAACTGGACAACATGCATAAAAAACTTAAAGATCAGGAGGTTGTTGACGACAGCATTGGTCTTAACCAGCACCATATACACCACTATTCAGTTAGCTACCTCGCTCTCGGACTAACTCTGTCAACGATCATTTCGATATACTGCAAATTCGCTAAGCGAGATCCATCGCGACACAACCCATCTGCGCAACCAGCATCTTCATTCAGAATAGAACCTGACACTCTCAATGAATCTTGAACTAGTGTTCAACGCGGGGAGGATGTCAAATTATAGTTAGCATATTAGTCAATTATATCAAATTAGATTTTGTATGATAAATCACTTTAATTTTGCTACATGATAAATTACCTTAATTTTGCTACAGCTACCACAATATATTAAAGCTTACTCAACAATTAATAAAGTCTAATCACCTTGATAACAATTTACTCAAATCAAGTTCATTTGCATCAAATTTCTTTCTATTCAATTTTGTCGGTTCATTACTTTTTGCTTGCATTTGCATTCAAATTACCGTTTTTATAAATTCTTCGAGACAATGAACTATGTGGTCAGCAATATTTCCTTCTACAGTATTTTTACTTATTTGGTACTAAAACGCAATCGACATGTGAAGTTTCATATTGCATGTGTAAGCACAAAACCATTGATTTTAATTCAAATGCAATATGAAGCTATCAATTGGAATTTATGTTTACGTTAAGAATTTTATTAAGATATAAAGAAGAAATGATAACAAATAAATTCATTCAGTTTTAAGCGATTGAATCAAGCGTTTTATTTAAAGATTGTATCAATTCACGTAACAAGTATACGAGCTTGTTGCAATTGATTTTCACTAAAAGTAACAGGTAAATGAGCTTGTTGCAATTAGTTGAAAATACTTTAAATCTAATAATTAACAATATATATGTATATATGAATACATCTATATATATATATATATATATATATATATATATAAATATTTAGATATGTATATATATATATATATATATATATATATATATATATATATATATATATAAATATTTAGATATGTATATATATATATATATATATATATATATATATATATATATATATTTATATATATATATATATATATATATATATATATATATATATATATATATATATATATATATATGTATATATATATATGTATATATATATATATATATATATATATATATATATATATATATATATATATATATATATATATATATATATATATATATATATATATATATATATACATGTGCATGGTCATGCTTAACAATCACTTACCGTCGTCAATAATATCTCTTACCGTCGTCAATAATATTACTGACCTGCATCAACATTGTTTATGCATGCTTGCAATCATGCAATGTGCGAGTACAATAATAATGACCTACATTTATGTCTCATGCTAAGCAGGTAACCTACATTCATTTGTGTATACATACTGTCGTAGAGTCTAGAGTTAAGTTAATCATGTCATCAATTTTGCAAGCGGTAATTGTAATCAAACATAAGTTCAATAAGTATACAATTAATTAATGTAGAATAAGCATTTTGTTACTATAAAACGTAGACCAGTTGCGAATAAAGTTCATTGTCAACCAACAATCAGTGTTTTTTTCTGTTTAACTCCGGAACATTTGGTCCTTCGAACCGGATAGGAATTTCGATTGCAATATCGATCTTCGAATCCAGACTTAGGCTGCAGTATTTCGTTCAGATCAAGAAACGATTTGGTGTGCTTTCTTGATCAGGATTTCGATTGCAATATCGATCTTCGAATCCAGACTTAGGCTGCAGTATTTCGTTCAGATCAAGAAACGATTTGGTGTGCTTTCTTGATCAGGATTTCGATTGCAATATCGATCTTCAAATCCAGACTTAGGCTGCAGTATTTCGTTCAGATCAAGAAACGATTTGGTGTGCTTTCTTGATCAGGATTTCGATTGCAATATCGATCTTCGAATCCAGACTTAGGCTGCAGTATTTCATTCAGATCAAGAATCGATTTGGTGTGTTTTCTTGATCAGATATCGATTGCACTATCGATATTCGAAACCAGACGTAAGCTTCAGTATTTCATTCAGATCGCGAAACGATTTGGAGTGCTTTCTCGATCAGATATCGATTGCACTATCGATCTTCGAATCCAGACTTGGGCTGCAGTAGGTCAAGAAACGATTTGGTGTGCTTTCTTGACCAGATATCGATTGCATTATCGATATTTCGAATCCAGATTTGAGCTGCGGAATTTCATTCAGATTGCGAAACGGTCGGTTTCAATATCGTTCTGCGGATTGTGGTAGCGGATAATTTACTTGTGCTTCCCAGCTTTTGCTGTGCTTTCTCGGCGGAGTGTTAAAATTCAATCACCATCATGACTACGAATGGTCCCAATATCAGCCAAAAACTTAATTTTGAGGATGTAAAGAGGTTAATCTCGAATTTCAAAAAGGATAGTGAATCCAGGTATTCACTAGGATACTTTGAAACACGACTAGAGCGTTTACGAGAGTATTGGAGGAAATGCGAAGAGATGCATTTGGCTACACACTCACACTTTGCTCACAATAGTCAGCTGCTAGCTCAATACCAGCAGGAATATGAAAATTGCGAGGTACTTGCTATGGAATTTATCACACATTTCAAAGACAAAATCCATCAGTACCGTACACCAGCAATAGCACAAACAGCTGTTAATGATGCAGTTAGATTAGAAAGGGTAAGAATCCCAACTTTTGATGGAAATTATGGAACATGGGTGGCGTTCAAAGACCTATTCAAAAGCATGGTACACACAAATGCTAATCTCAGTAATGTTCAAAAACTGCAATACTTACGCAGCGTTACCAAAGGCGAAGCAGAATCTCTCATAAATCACCTAAGTATTATGGATGAGAATTATGAGACTGCTTGGAAGTTATTATCTGACAGATATGATAATAACAAATTCATTGCTCAGGAGATAATTCAACGGTGGTGGGACTTAGGCTTGTGTCAAAATAATGACTATACATCATTGAAACGTATATTAGATACCACCAATCAACTCCTCGCCAGCATCAAGAATTTAAATCTGAATGCATTCGAACTTTTAGCGATTTTTGTCCTAAATGGAAAATTGGACAAAGAATCAAAAAAAGAATGGCAAAAGCAAATAAGTTCAACCAATGATGTACCAACATTAAGCTCATTTTTATCGTTTGTCAATCAACGATTCACAATGTTGGAATCACTTTCATTGTCGCAATCAAGTAATAGAGCTCCAGAACATACGAATAATAAGAAAGTGGCATCTCATATGGTGCAAATTGCGAAACTTAAATGTGCGATGTGCAACAAGCATGACCACAAAATTTTTGAATGCGAAAATTTTAGAAAAGCTAGCGTCAATACGCGACGCGAGATAGCGAAGAGCAAAGGGTTATGCTTTAATTGCCTAAGTGAACAACATAAGATCACTAATTGCAGTTCAAAGCATACGTGTCGACATTGCTCTAAGCGTCACAATACGCTACTACACAATGAGCAACCAAAGCTGCATAAAAAACCAGGAGAACCTTCTCAAACAGAAGTTAATTTATACACTCAAACAAGTAATTCAAAAAATCATGTTCTCTTGGGCACAGCAATAAACGAAGTATTAGACTCATTAGGACAAAGAGTGAAATTTCGGGCATTACTGGATCCTGGATCACAGAAGTCATTCATACGTGAATCAGCTGTACAAATTTTGGGAGTCAGGCGAGATCACGCGAAGAGAATAATTGGTGGTATTGGAGGCAGTGACGCAGCTATAACAAAGGGAATTGTTACAGTCGAAGCAGTGATCGCAAGAAAAGATGGTAACATCGAGTCATTTCCATTTTCTGCACTTATCCTTCAGACAATCACATCACCGTTACCTTCGACATATGTCAAGGCGAAGTTATCTAAGAGGCTCTCAAAGATACAACTTGCAGATCCCGGATATGACACTCCTGGCCAAATTGACATTCTGTTAGGAGCAGATTTATACGGAGACATACTGGATAATGGATTCATTCGTGGGTATCCATGTGCCCAGAAAACAAAACTAGGATGGGTATTATTTGGATCCATCAAAGAACCAGCAGTTGATAAGTCTATTGTTTCATTCATCATTCAAGAAGATATAGACAAAACATTGCGCCGCTTTTGGGAAATTGAGGAAACATCATCTAACCCGCAATCACCAAAGGACGAAGAGGCAGAGCAGCATTTCATTAACAACACTAGAAGATTAAGGAGTGGGAGATATGTGGTAAAGCTGCCGTTTAAGGATAACTCTGTCACAGATACTGAATTAACGGAGTCCGTTCGAGTGGCATTTATCCGATTTCGGCAATTGGAACGACGGCTAGAGAAGAACCCTGAAAGAAAGCAACAATATCATAAGTTTATTGAAGAGTACATAAAACTCAATCACCTAGAGAAAGTTCCAGATAACTTGCTCCAAACTTCTCATTGCTATTACTTGCCGCATCATGAGGTCATAAAGGAAAGTAGTTCTACGACAAAGCTGCGAGTCGTATTTAATGCCTCACAAAAAGCCCCGGGAGGGAAGTCGTTGAATGATTGTCTTATGGTGGGACCTGCAATACAAAATAATATTTTACATCTTCTCATGCGATGGAGAAGCCATAAATACGTTATTGCAGCCGACATCGAGAAAATGTACCGGCAAATTGAGGTAGATGAATCAGATCGTGATTATCAACGAATCATATGGAGATTCAACTCAAAAGAGCCTTTCCAGCATTTTAGGCTAAAAACCGTGACGTATGGAACAGCTAGTGCTCCTTTTTTGGCTATGCGCACTCTGCAGCAACTAGCAATCGATGAAGAAACAATTCATCCACTTGCATCGACCGTAATCTTGCGAGATTTTTATGTGGATGATCTTCTGACTGGTGCTGATGATTTGAACGCGCTTAAAAATATCCAGAGAGAGTTATCTATTGTGATGAAAAAGGGAGGGTTCCACCTTCACAAATGGTCAGCAAACCATCATTCACTGCTCAACACCATACCTCTTGAGGATCGAGAAATACAAAAATCTCTTAACATCGACCTAGAAGATGAAGTGCGAGCATTAGGAATACAATGGCATCCAGTTCATGATGAATTTTCATTTAAAGTGAAATCGATAAAGGATGACGGGAAATGGACAAAAGGGAAGATACTGTCAGACATCGCAAAATTATTCGATCCTTTAGGTTGGCTACAGCCTGTCATTATCACTGGAAAGATAGCTATGCAAAAATTATGGCTTCTTAAAGTGGATTGGGACGAAGAAGTTCCAAGAGAAATTCTGAAGGATTGGTTTGATACACAGCATCAACTACAGTTATTGGAAAACTTACGAATCCCTCGTTGGATTGAATGTAATACTGCACACACGATACAGTTACATGGATTTTGTGATGCATCGAATCAAGCGTATGCAGCAACCATATATCTTCGTGTAGAAAGGAAGGATAAATCAATTACTACTTATCTATTGAGCGCAAAATCCAGAGTTGCACCGATTAAGGTGATATCTATACCTCGGTTGGAATTGTGCAGCGCAGTTTTGTTGATAGAAACAATGAAGCAAATAAAGCAGGCTTACGAGTGGAATCATGTCAAAACATTTTTCTGGACCGATTCATCTATAGTTTTGTCCTGGATTCAAAAGCCTGCGATAAATTGGAAGGTATTCGTCGCAAACCGAATAAGCCAAATTCATCAGGAATCTTCACCCAATCAATGGAATCATGTGTCAACAAAGGAAAATCCTGCTGATATTGCCTCAAGAGGCATGTTACCAGAAAAGTTGCTCAAGGCTTCTTTATGGTGGAAAGGCCCGCAGTGGTTGATGGGAAATAAAATTAACCTTTCAGACAGCGCATTAAGCCCAGAGCAAGAAAAGATTATGGACGTTGAACAGCGGTCAGTGGCAATAGTATCTGTAACACCGACACCTGAACCAGAAATACTCGCGCAATATTCATCATTTAATAAGTTGTTAAGAGTCGTTGCACTCTGCAGACGTTTCACAAATAATACACGCAATCCTACCGACAAGAAAACAGGAATCATTACTTGCGATGAGTTGCAGAAAGCCGAATCTTGTTGTGTTCGAATAGCTCAAAAACATGCATTTCAAAGTGAAATCCAGGCACTACAAGGGAGGTCCGAAATATCAAATAGTAGTTGCATGAAGACTCTTAACCCATGGATTGATTCTGAGGGGCTCCTCAGGGTAGGCGGAAGATTACAGCATGCACCCATATCTGAAGCTGCTAAACATCCGGCTATAATTCCAAAGGGATCATTTGCCAAATTAATAATCAACCATTACCATAACCAAACTTTACATGGTGGTAACCAGTTGGTCTCCGCTACTATAAGGCAAAAATATTGGATCATAAATTCACAATCGGTGATTAAGAAAGTTCTGCGAGAATGCATAACGTGTTACAAAGTTAATGCAAGTCCAAATCAGCAATTAATGGGGCATTTACCGCCTCCCAGATTCCAGACTGAGAAGCCCTTCGCACAAACAGGACTTGATTACGCAGGGCCAATCTCAATAAAATGGAGTAGTGGCCGTGGAGCAAAAACCGCTAAAGCGTACATTGCAGTATTTGTATGCATGTCTACGAAAGCTTTTCACTTGGAACTAGTGAGTGAATTAACAGCCACAGCATGCATCGCTGCGATTCGAAGGTTCATCGCTCGACGGGGAAAGTGTCACACAATTTTTAGTGATTGTGGGACCAACTTTGTGGGAGCCAACAAACAATTGAAAAGTGCTTTTACTCATATTACAACAAAGGGTATGGAACAATTAGCAATTGATGGCATACAATGGAAGTTTATTCCTCCTGGGAGTCCACATTTTGGTGGACTGTGGGAAGCCGGAGTGAAAACGGTCAAGAGACACTTAACCAAAAGCATAGGCGAGCAGTTATTAAACATTGAAGAAATGTACACTCTGTTGACACAGATAGAGGCTTGCCTAAATTCACGACCATTGTGTGAAGTCAGCAACGATCCAGCAGATCTCACAGCCATTACACCAGGTCATTTTTTGACTGGCACCAACCTGTTTGAAATACCAGAACCTACGTCTGAGGAATCAATTGGACGAAAATGGAAACTTGTCCAACAAATGAGAAAACATTTTTGGCATCGATGGAGCCTGGAATATTTGAATCGTTTACAACAACGACCTAAATGGACTAAACAGCGAGCAAATCTGAATACAGGTGACTTGGTTTTGGTGAAACACGATAACTTCCCATCTACCAAGTGGCCATTAGCAAGGATAGTTGAGGTTCATCCAGGAGCGGATGGAATTGTCCGAGTTGTGTCTGTTAAAATGCACGGTCGAGTAACGAGGCGTCCAATTACCAAAATTTGTCGTTTGCCATTTGAGAACTCCCATCCGGTAGAAGCGAGCAGTGTTTCAGAGCCACAAACAAAAAGCTTGGTCACTACAACAAAAGCAACGAAGAGGAGAAAGGTAAAAATAGCTCCAGTTAACAGTCAGTGGCAGCAGTTTTATGAGACACAAGCCAAACGAAAGAAATTAGACAAACCGGCACAAGCGCGGGGAGGAGGCACTGCAAGCATCCTACCAAATCACCTAGTAATATCGACATTAATGCTTTGTTGTTTCGTGCCCATAGTGCTATGTGGAGTCAAGGTCTCTCCCTTATCGAATGGACTGTACGTAGAACACTTGGGAGTCGCGAATTTGCAAAGAGGAGCTTTGCAAGTAAATCTCAATATTCCTTGGAGTAATTTGAATGAAGACAGAAGAAATATAGCAGCTGTTGTGAAAAATATTAGCGCGCTTTGTGAAACTGGCAACCGCGTATCATCTGAAATCGACTGCAAGGATCTTGTGCAGCACGTAAATGAACTTAAGGAGGAAGTGAATCACAAACTTGACACGTTACAGCTTTTACGAATGAGGAATCGACGAGGACTTTTTGGAAAATTTCTCACAGCTGTATTCGGAATTAACGATGAAGTGTATAAGGATATAAATGAGTTATCTGGAAACCAAGTAAACCTCATTCACACCATGGACATGCAAGGCAGATTAATGCTTAAAACGATGAAAACACTTAACAGCACTACTGGACGGATCAACCGACAGTTGGAACGATTTAGGACACAACTACAGTTGGGATTGGATCGTATTAACAAGTTTAGCGTTTGGTATCGAACAATTGATCATAGCACAATCAACATAAACTTCATCGCAGCTTATAACAGAGCACTAAATTTTGTCCAAGAAGTTTTTAACAAATATACCAACATTCTTACTACTGTGAGATCAAAAACAGCATTTTGGGAATGTATAAATCTCAGCGATGTAACCGCAGATATCAATCGTACTCAAGCTATGTTGCCTAAGCACCTGGAAATTATTCTGCGATTTTCCGAGCCAATACAAATTCAAACCGATGACGTGGGAATCAAACTCAAAGGCTTTCTTCCGATTATCGATCAACGCAAATACGAAATGTTAAAGGTAACCCCTGTACCAGAACATATTGAAGATGGAATTTTCCGAGCTCTTGACATTCCAACCACCATTCTCGGAGTCAATTATAATCTACAACTGTATTTCGAGATATCAGATACAAGTATTCTGCAATTGATCGAGCAACGATATCTAGCAAGTATTGATACTTTGTATGATGTCAACAAAAGACCCAATTGCATAATAAATGAAATATATCATGCATTCGGAAAGGGAGAATGCCCAGTTCATTCATTTAAACTCAAGGAAATTGTATGGAAAAAACTGTTGGCTAACAATACATGGATGTTTGTAGCACCACAGTCAACACATTGCCAGACATTATGTCATGGAGTTAGGGAGAATATCGTCTTGAATGGCGTGGGGATAGTGACGATGTCCGAAGATTGCAGTCTATCAACAAAGGAGTTTATTCTAGTCACAGAACAAGCAGGACTGCAATCCGCAAATTTCAGCGCATATGTCAAGCACATTCCGACGACCATCAATACAGAAGTGCACGAAAGAAAGGTGAAGGATTTAATCACACCATCCATCATTAAAGCTTCTGAATCATTTTCATCATACGTTCAGGAAGAGGAAGAAATTATTCGTAAACAAGATTCGATCAGCTGGAAGAAAATCGGGCATCATAGTATCAGTATTAGCATTTCTATCATCATCTCTTGCAGTGCTATTCTGGTATACATCATCATCTTCAAGAAACGACGTGGAGAAGCGGTTTTGAAGATTTCACCACAGTCACGGGAAAGTAGATGGTATGAAGCAACAAATGAAACAATGTGTTAAGAACCGGACTGGTTCATAGGGGGCGGCAATGTGCATGGTCATGCTTAACAATCACTTACCGTCGTCAATAATATCTCTTACCGTCGTCAATAATATTACTGACCTGCATCAACATTGTTTATGCATGCTTGCAATCATGCAATGTGCGAGTACAATAATAATGACCTACATTTATG
Organism: Nemotelus pantherinus; assembly: GCA_963978885.1. NCBI lineage: Eukaryota > Metazoa > Arthropoda > Insecta > Diptera > Stratiomyidae > Nemotelus > Nemotelus pantherinus. The sequence goes on along the minus strand of OZ022264.1, from coordinate 133,426,851 downwards.
TCTCATGCTAAGCAGGTAACCTACATTCATTTGTGTATACATACTGTCGTAGAGT
>OZ022264.1:133406796-133424296 GCA_963978885.1 Nemotelus pantherinus | reverse complement strand
TCGGCTCGTTCTGACGTAACCCGTTTCTCGAATCCTTGCGTAAAGTTGTTGAAACACTCTGCTTCCAGGAATCCGTCGATGGGGGTATCTCTGATGATACAAAGATTGCGCCGCTGCTGAATTTCCCCGGCACTCCCCATAGACGTACAAAATATCTCCATATTCTTCGTTAGTGTAGCGAGGCATTTTCCATGTATTTTCGTTAATTTTATTTAGATCTTGTTGTTCGAGTAATGCACTGAAACTTACAAGAATTTGAAAGTGGTTCTGTTTTTATACGTTTTCAATTTTTTAAGTATCCCACTAATAAAGGCGAAGAACTAGACATGCTTTTACCTGTCACATCTAGGTAGGTGCATCAATTATGTTGAAACTAATTAAAATATAGTAAAGTTTATTGATACTTTAAATAGCAATAAATGGGTACTAAATTACTTTAGTACGACTAGCATATTAAACTTTGTTTTTTCAAGGAGGACCGTTTTATGACATATTTAGTTTTTAAGCGATATTTATTTTCGCTCAATACTTGCGGAATGGTAGAATCTAAGTCATTAAAATGTATGCAACTTTTGTAGCCAGTAATATGGCTTATCAAAATATTTAAATGAAAGTGGCACGTTATAATGAGATTTTCTAAGGAAAACGACCTGGAACACAGAATTTTCGGGGTTAAAATTAAAAAATTTTGTGTTTCGAAGAAAATATCTCAAAACTCGGTACAACTGCAATCAAGTGCAATACATTAAATAAAAGGTAATTTAATTGTCTAATAAACGCGGTATAAAACTTTGAGTTGTGATAATTAGTTTTCAAGATATAATGATTCAAGGGAGTCAGGGTACCGGTCCGAACAAGTTTTTTTGAACACCCTGTAATTCCGTAGGTTTTGAAATCCGGACCATCCTGTATAACGATTTTTTACTCAAAATATGTCAAAGAACGCCTCCTTAAAATAGTGTTCATTTAGTACCAAACACCCTGTATATATATATATATATATATATATATATATATATATATATATATATATATATATATATATATATATATATATATATATATATATATATATATATATGTATATATATATATACAGTAGAGTCCGCTTATAACGACGGCCAAGGGACCGCACGTTTACCGTCGTATTAACCGGACGACGTTATAAGCGATTTTCGAAATGTACCTATACATTTTACTCATATTACTACCTGGTTACATAGCAAAGCACATATTAAAGTAAATACAAACGATACACAAGATGTTATCATAAGAAAAACTAATTTATTGGAAAAACACGAAGTAAGGTTGTTTTACAGAAAGTGAGACACATGTTAAAGTTGTATAAGCTTACAGATATAAATTACATAGTTAGCAGCTGAAAAAGAGTGTATTTTAGTATGTTTCTGATTGACTGCTGCCTTATAATAAGAATTACGTATTAAGTTAATAAGATGAGACATTGTTAATTTTGTTTCGTCATCTTCGTTATTAGAATGTATGAAGGAATTAAGAGTGTCTGCAGCTTTGAGAGCTTCTTCGATGCTAGGATTCGATCAACCCTTCAGTCTCATCATCGTCACCATTTTCGTCTTCTTCGACTGCTTTACGTACTTTGGTGATCATATTTTGCACGATAATTTTTTTTAACGTGCCATTCATGTTCGCCGCAACCATGACCGTTATCCTTTCTTTAGATAGTTTTCCACCAGCACATACATCGCTTTTAAAATTTTAAAGTTTTGTCTGATGTTAGTCTATAAAACAGTCCAGTTTCATCGGCGTTAAAGATTCGGTCGCTTGTGAAACTTGCACGCAAATTGGGTCAAACGGTACGAAGCCAATCACAACCATAATTTAGACTCGCCGACTTTGATTCTCCACTTATCCTGCCAAACACCAATATTGTGTCTAGTTTTTAAGGGACATCCAACTTGGTGTTCATGTGAAATTCGGTACTTTGAATCGCGAAGCAAATAACTGGGCTTGATGCTGTAGAATAGGACCACTGACGAGTATTCCCCAGTTGTACTTTAAACCACTGAAGCAATGTTTGATCCACTTGATCCTTGTGGACGCCCAAATTCGCTTGGGAATCAAAACGTTATTATTGAACAGCTCTTCAATCTTACATTTGCTATTCTTTATGTTTGATATGGTAGAGTAAGAAACACCAAACTCTTTGGCAAGAGTCACATTTGATTCGCCTTCTTCTAAACGTTGAATTATCGCACTCTATTCTTCAATAGTAAAACACTTTCGTGTTTTAGGCGTTGACATTTTTACGCATACAAATCAGACAAGAACCGACATCTGACTTGGTGGCTCGGAATTAAGGGGAAACAATAAACAAACGCACGACCGCTTGAACTTATGGAAATCAACCAACTTTCGTCATTATAACCGGACAATTAAGAGCCAAATTCAGCGAAATTACGTCGCTATAAACGGTTTGTCGTTGTAACCGGAGTCGTAGTAAGCGAACGTTTTGTAATACTATTGTATGAGAAACCAACCAAACCGATTCAACTCAGTCGCTATAAGCAGTCGGACGTTTTAAGCGGAGTCGTTATAATCGGCTTCTACTGTATATATATATATATATATATATATATATATATATATATATATATATATATATATATATATATATACATATATATATATATATATATATATATATATATATATATATATATATATATATATTTATAAATATATATATACATATATATATATAAATATATATATATATATATATATATATATATATATATATATATATATATATATATATATATTTTTATATATATATATATATATATATATATATATATATATATATATATATATATATATATATATATATATATATATATATATATATATGTATATTTATAAATATATATATATATATTTATATATATATAAAGAGCAAAACGAGTTTAATACAAAACGAGTTTAATAATAATATTCTTCGAAAATTAGTAAAACTAATTGACAATGTCAACTCAGCTAAAAACGGAATAATGACTAGATCTATTCTTACCTATGATGAACTAGATATAAACGAAATAACATTTGATGAACTCAAAGATTTTACAATAAATGTACTTGTAAAAGAAGAAACAATAATTTTTGTAATCAGCATTCCTATATTAAGCCACAGCCACTACTAGCATATTACGTAAGGAAAATACCAAACGAAAAGTTCGAAGCATTAAATATAAATATCAAAGAAGTTGTATCATATAATAAAACATATTTCGAAATGCAAAAGCATACGAAATTGTTGAAGAAAGTTTTAGAATGTAAGAAAAAAGATTGTATCGAAAGTGTCAAAAATAATACAATGATAGAAGAAATAGAAAAAGGATTATTACTTGCAATTAATGTAAATGAGATAATTGAACAAAATTGTAACAAAAAGCCATACAATCTCAAAAGCAAGTGCATTATAAGATTTGACAATTGCGAGTTAAAAATAAACAATAAACCATATACTTATACAATTAATTATTCAAAACAATTATTAATATAAGATCCTATTAAAAATATATCACGATATACATATGAAGTAAATATTGAAAAGCTACAGTTGCAACATATAGAAAATATTAAGAAAATACAAGAAATAACATTTACCCACAAAAGAAACACTTATATAAATTGATCGATACTTACCGTAATCGTTATTATAATAATCTTATTAATCATATTTTATTACTATTGTAAACGAACAAACTCAATTGAAATTAATGTAAACAAAGAAGTAAACGAAGATATTGAAATACCTACCGTAAATATTGTTGAGGATAACAATAAATCTAAGGGGGGAAGGAGTTATGTTAGATAACATTAACATATACCCAATAATTACATCCAGACTCCAACCAATATCATAAATCCGATATCAACTTAAAATCCGTTAAGAATTTTTTCAAATCATAAAAATATTTCTCAAGGCATAAATATACTTTCCAAGTCATAAAATTTAAATTCATAAAATGCACGATCAGCATAAATCCAAATAAGTTATCCACTTCAACAATTCAAAGAATCATAACGTTAACATAAACATTCATTACTGACCAAAACGAAATTCTTTCTCGATCAATTAACTCGCAGAAATCTCTCAACAAAATCGATCCATAATGTAAACAACAAACGTACAAACGCAAATACAAGAAATAACATTTACCCACAAAAGAAACACTTATATAAATTGATCGATACTTACCGTAATCGTTATTATAATAATCTTATTAATCATATTTTACTACTATTGTAAACGAACAAACTCAATTGAAATTAATGTAAACAAAGAAGTAAACGAAGATATTGAAATACCTACCGTAAATATTGTTGAGGACAACAATAAATCTAAGGGGGGAAGGAGTTATGTTAGGTAACATTAACATATACCCAATAATTACATCCAGACTCCAACCAATATCATAAATCAGATATCAACTTAAAATCCGTTAAGAATTTTTTCAAATCATAAAAATATTTCTCAAGGCATAAATATACTTTCCAAGTCATAAAATTCAAATTCATAAAATGCACGATCAGCATAAATCCAAATAGGTTATCCACTTCAACAATTCATAGAATCATAACGTTAACATAAGCAATCATTGCTGACCAAGACAAAATTCTTTCTCAATCAATTAACTCGCAGAAATCTCTCAACGAAATCGATCCATAATGTAAACAACAAACGTACAAACGCAACACTTTTCCACAGTAAATGCTTGCATAGCAATATCAAGAAACCTATATAAGAAATAAGATTGTTTAGGTTTAAGGCAGTATCTTTTGGGACAAGATCAAGAATAAGATCGATATTGAATAAAGCCGTGTATTCAATTAGAAGCACTTGTTTTATTTCAAATTCCTGTTCCGCGGAAGGAACAGAGATACATATACTTTTTGCATCCAACAGGAGCAATTAATATAACTCGCGCGATGAAAAACTACCTAATTTCGCTGATATCGGACGTAGCGGATGTAATATTACTGCGTGAAAAAATTTTAATTTTTCAGACGTAATCTACATGAAGTTAATGGAGATATTCTACATCAAGTTTCTTAGTTAAATTGCTCTGGAGAACAAATGATAAAGGATGGAGAGTTTGCGTGTTTTTGATGGTGTATTATAAAATTTTGTAATATAAGTTCCGCTAAGAACGTGCATATTGGATTCATGTTGAGAACGATCAACCTGAAATAGAAGGGACATATTTGAGATGTGATTTATAGATCTTTTTTCCGGAGCTTGTAACAACTGTAACTCGATTGTCCTTGTAAACTATTTCGTTTCCGTACAATGGCTTATTCCTAATGTTCGAAGAACATTAGTATTAAAATCGATTCGGCCAAAAATTCATAAATGTATATATATATATATATATATATATATATATATATATATATATATATATATATATATATATCAGTGGCGGCTCCTCAGAGGAGGCAACGGAGGCAGTGCCTCCTCGGTAAAATTTACAAAATACGTATGCAAAATTAATCAATAAATAATATTTAAATTCATAACAAAACGAGCATTTTGCACCCAAGTCTCCCCTTTTTTTAATTTTTGCATATGCAAACATTTAAACCATTTGAGCCTACACAAGCAGCCGGAAAAAAAACAACGCGAAATCAATCCTATACCCAGACCAGAGCACTGCCTCAGCGCAAAGAATAAAAAAAAACACAAAAAAAAACATAGAAATCAATTTTGTACCTAGAGCACTGCCTCAGTGTGAAAACTAAAAAAAAAATGATCCATCAAACCTAGTCACCATATAGCCCGTCGATACACAACGAAAACGAAGGTAGAGAAATGAAAATGAGGCAGATTCACATCTGCCTCATCTATTGCATATTTATCAATGAAAACGTTGTAGTTTGTATGTTTCTGTGATTCATGAATGCTCAAATTTTCGAATTTTCAATATCGTAATAGAGAATTTGAAGAGGCAAGCCTCAAAAGCAACGATGTACGTGCTGTGTTGTTGTTTGACATGGGTAATTATTTTAGGGCAAAGGAGGAAAGTAATGGACAGGTTAAAAACTATCGAAATTAATAATTCTGAGTCAATCCTTTGTATTCAGTTAATGAAACATTTACAAACTACCGAATAGAAAGATAAATAATTGATATATGAAGAGAATGAATATTATTATAAAGACATTTCCGAAAGAACCCAATGAAATTATTTGTTTGTGTTTTGAGGAAACATTTTTTTTTGTATGTATGCGCTAGTTTTTGATTTGGTAATAAGGTTGACCTGTGCAATTTAGTTTACTGCCAGTGTATAACGAATACATGTTAAAGTTCAAAGTATTTGATCGTGCAGTTTAAGTAGCATTAAAGAATTTTTCTTAAAAGTCTAAACTATTTTGCTATTATTGATTTCAATTACTGTCATGTAAATCAATTGTATATATAATAATAATACTCAAAATGAATTTTATGATGACTCACAAGTTATTCCATTAAATCAGTAAACTTATCCGGAACGTTATTATTTAAAAATAATAGAAAACCAGCCCCAGAGCTCAAAATCAGTAGAACCGATAGGAATGTGAAGCGTTCATTTAATATAGAGTGGTATAGAAAATTGTCAAATAATGTAACTGCTATTTTCAAATAAAAAAAAATTATTTAGAAAATCTAAATGGCACCATATAAAACGTAATTAAGCTCACTCAACGAATCGAAATCCAGGTGGATGAAGGATCTGATATGAAAAATAAATTAAAACATTAATCGCTAAAATGGTTTATTTACTTTAATCACGTCTGGACTTGCCATTTAGAGGTCACAATAAAGCAGAGGTGCGTAATGTATTTGGCTAGACAAAAACGTCGGTTAAATGAATTTCACAAAATGAACTTTTGAGCCTCATGAATATAACTCAGTCTCTGACTTTTCAAAATATGTTTCCACAACTTTTGTTTGAGTGCGTGCGGCCCATTTATGGTCTATTCCTCAGCCGAAAAAACTTAAAAGTAAACTCTTTGTTCTGTACGTTAATAAACTAATAATGAAAAGTTACTATTATATGTAGATAAGCTAATCATACATAATAAAGTTAAATTTAACAATTCTGGCCGCTTCAGTAATTATTGAGATGCCATTCAATGCGTTGAAAAGAATCAAGACTAGGTTTCGAAATATCATGAGTCAATACGATTAATGGTGCTATCGCTACGAAGTATTGAAAAAGATTTTTTCAAGACTTTGGAGGATCAACGCAACTGCATGACAATGTCTTTCAACATTTTACCAAAAGAGAGCAAAAAAGGTTTTGCCGTCAAATAAAATGTTTCTGCAGCGTAGTTTACATCGTATTTCATTACCTCACCCTAAAGTTCCACAATATGAATTCGATATTATATTATTATAATATTATTTGACTTTGCTCGAATGATTCTTAAATTCACTGCCTCCCTGTTTTTAAATGTCACGAGCCGCCACTGATATATATATATATATATATATATATATATATATATATATATATATATATATATATATATGTTAAATAATAGTTAGCATATTAGTCAATTATATCGAATTAGATTTTGTATGATAAATCACTTTAATTTTGTTACATGATAAATTACCTTAATTTTACTACAGCTACCACAATATATTAAAGCTTACTCAACAATTAATAAAGTCTAATCACCTTGATAACAATTTACTCAAATCAAGTTCATTTGCATCAAATTTCTTTCTATTCAATTTTGTCGGTTCATTACTTTTTGCTTGCATTTGCATTCAAATTACCGTTTTTATAAATTCTTCGAGACAATGAACTGTGTGGTCAGCAATATTTCCTTCTACAGTATTTTTACTTATTTTGTACTAAAACGCAATCGACATGTGAAGTTTCATATTGCATGTGTAAGCACAAAACCATTGATTTTAATTCAAATGCAATATGAAGCTATCAATTGGAATTTATGTTTACGTTAAGGAGAGACATACACCTAAAATGGTCGGCAAAATCGATTTATTTTTTATTGCATTTTCGTGAAGATACAGGTCACAAAAATATCTGGTCAAAACACCAAGTTAATATTTCTATAAATAAGCTAGTTACAGCCGATATAATCAAACGTGTTTTACGAAGTATGATACGATAGTTAATAACATTCATTAGGCTGCTTCAAGTATTGTTCAATTGGTGTTAAAACAAGCTGTAAAAGAAGTACAACGGGAAATAAAAACAAAATTCGAGTGCTGGTATAACCAAACTAACCGTTTTTGGAGATAGTATGGGGCGAAAACGTGGTTTTACCTCATTGTAGGGAGTTGAGGTTCTCATTGGACAGTTTACAGGAAAAGTGTTTGATATTCTTGTAAAATCTTCTTATTGTGCTAAATGTAACTATTGGAATAAACTCGAAAATACTGAGCAATGTGAGGAATGGAAATCAAATCACGATGGAAATTGCCAGGCCAATCATGATGGATCGGCAGGTAAAATGGAAGTAGACGCCATGAAAGAATTGTTTTCACAATCTGCCGAAAAGTATAGAGTTATGTACACTAATTACGCCGGGGATGGTGACTCTAAGACGAACACGGGATTAATGAATGCGAAACCGTATGGTAACGAGATTGAAATTACAAAGAAAGAATGAGTGGGTCACGTTCAAAAGCGATTGTGAACCCTTCTTCGCGAATGAAAGAAAAAAGTCCTGGAATCAGCAGCAAAAACAAATTGAGGGCAAAGTTTATAGATATACTGAAGATTTACTATGGCTTAGCTATTTGTAGAAACTGTGCCTCCAAGGATGAAATGAAAAAAGCGATACGGGCAACATTTTACCATTACGGCTCAACAGACAGCAAGCCTCAACAACATTTCTGTCCCGAAGGCCCCGAATCGTGGTGCCAGTTGCAACGAGCAAAGGCTAAAGGAGAACTGGAAAATGTTCGTCACAATTATTGAGCATTGCCAATAATGGTGTTAGATGTCATCAAACCAGTAAACGAAGACCTCAGCAATGAAAAATTGTTGGAACGCTGTGTTGGTCGATATACCCAATACTGCAACCAACTTATTTGGACAATAGCCCCAAAAACGATGAACAGCGGGCCCAAAATCGTTAGCATTGCAGTATATCTTGCAACATGTACATTCAACAATGGTTTCACCTCATCGCTGGAAGTCATGAATGTGTTAAGAATATCGTTCGGATCGGGAGCGCACTTGTACGCAGCGCAAGAAGACGAAACTTGCATAGCGAAAGCCGAACTGCAAGCGCAAGAACAGACGAAAGAAGGTTGAATACGGCGTCGGCAAGACAATTTAGAAGCCATGAATATTCCGTAAACAGTAAAAGACTTACACTATGGGCCTGGTATCGATGATTCCATGTTAGTTGACAAATTTAATGATTTATTCAGTCCTAAATTTTCAAACGCGTTTTTCTTAAAAACACGTTTTTCAAATCGGTACCCAAAATTTCTGGAAAACCAATTAACTGATTACCTTAATTCTTTTTGTGATTATTTAATATAACATTATCTAGTACTTGTCATAGGATTTTTTATTTTCGTTACTTAGTTTTTGTTTTATAGCCAAAATAATATCTAATTTTTGGTCAAAAAATCACTATTCATGTTCAAACGTCCGCCATTTTGTCATTTATCGATATTTTCAAAATCGGCTATGACACGAACTAGATTATAGTATCTAATTTGATAATCTTCTTCCATTTTTTTCTTCAGATAATTTTTGAACAAATGCCAGTGGGTACCGTTAACGCTGTTTTTTTTACAGCGCTCCAAGGATCATACAATATCCTTGTATATTTTTTATATTTTTAAATAAAAAAAAATTAAGCATACTTTTGAATGTGTACGCTTTTAGATAATTAAACTCCCAATCCGATATTTCAAATAGTTTTCCTTAAAAAAATGCACAAAAATGACCGTTTTATCCGGCTCCTAGGTGTATATCTCCCCTTAAGTATTTTATTAAGATGTAAAGAAGAAATGATAACAAATAAATTCATCCAGTTTTAAGCGATTGAATCAAGCGTTTTATTTAAAGATTGTATCAATTCACGTAACAAGTATACGAGCTTGTTGCAATTGACTTTCACTAAAAGTAACAGGTAAATGAGCTTGTTGCAATTAGTTGAAAATACTTTAACTCTAATAATTAAAATTTTTGGCGACCGTGACAGGACAGTACAACAGTTTTTCATCAGGACATCAGGACTCCAGTACAACAAGTTTAGGCGCTTGTTAGTTTTCATCTGGACATTCAGTACAACAACTATAGGCACTTTGTTCGTTTTGAACCATAAGGACATCTTTGATTCGTCTTCGTGGGAATCCGGAATAGTCAGCAAGTATAAGTGCTTGGTGGTTATAACAGGGTAGTTGTGTTCAACAAGTGTAAAGTGCTTGTTGGACGTAGTATTTTGGTTTATATTCAACAAGTGTAAGTGCTTGGTGATTATAACGGTGTAGTGGTGTTCAACAAGTGTAAAGTACTTGTTGGACGTAGTATTTTGGTTAATATCAATAAGTACAAGTGCTTGTTGGTTTCTAAAATTCGAATCGATATAACAAGTAGAAGTGCTTGTTGTATTGATCAGCAGTAGATCAAAGGCCGTATAAGAAACGCATTGTCGATAAACGAAAATATATCAACTGACAAATACAAAGGCGTTCCAATAAGCGCAATGGAGGTAAACGATTTATTGAATCGGCAGCAAGAAATTGGAAAGACCATTGAACAAATGGCATCCAATTTCAAAAAGGACTCCCTTGCAGAAAAACAAGCGAATATGCGGATAAACGCATGAAAAGCCTGACCGCATTGTGGAAAGAATTCACGTTGAATCATGCGAGGCTGGTCAAAGCAGATATTCGACATGACCAAGAACCATATTTCATAGAAAACTACTTTGAGGAGATGGAGAAACTACAATCTCGTTTCCGATCATGGCTTACTGATATCGGAGGACCTAGCCAACAAATGGGTTACTCGTCAGGAGCATCAAATGAAGTGGTCCACGAGCCACTTAGATCAGCTGATGGAGCAGGTCAACAAATGTTAGAACGATTGTTTCGAAAGCAAAACAATCTGGAATTAACCATAAAGTATTATCTGGCCGCTATTGATCGTGAAGGAGACCAGGTGCATAGTTCGCACTACTATCAACTAAAGATTGAAAGACTGCTAGCTTATGAGAATGATCTCAAAGAAATTGTCAATTTGATAATGGAAGAATCGTCGGAAGATATTCAAGAGAATATTGAGAAATTTCATGAGCTGCAAAGGCAATTACAAGACAAAATTGTTGACTTGCAACAACGCCTCGATCTACCTGAATCAATCACAAATATAATGGGATCGCAGCACGTTTCGTTACACAACCGGATCAAGCTACCAAAGCTAACGTTACCAGTTTTCAATGGTGATTATTTATTATGGACCCAATTCCATGACCTGTATGTGCAACTCATACACACGCAGCCATTAAGTAACACTGAGAAGATGTTTTATCTGGCAAGCAACCTAAGTGGTGAAGCAAGGGCTTTGATCAGACACTTGTCAGTCACATCTGACAACTATGAAACAGCATAGAACATCATAGTTAGTCGATACAACAACACTAGGCTGATAGTAACAGCTACATTAAACAAGCTTCTCAATCAGCCCCCAATCAATTCAGATTGTGCAAATGACATTAAGTCGCTTCACGACGTCACCAAGGAGTGTTATCTAGCACTCAAAAATCGTCAGATTGCCGTGGACACATGGAATCCAATCTTGTTGCATCTGTTGCTTAAAAAATTGGACAAAAATACGCACACTCTCTATGAGCAGAGTTTACCCGAAAGAGTTCGGAGACCTTGAGGACTTTCTGCAATTTCTTGAAGGTCGATTCCATACACTGGAAACAGTGCAGAGAGATGAAATATCGAAGCGTCAAAGGCCTCCTGGCCATCAAAAATCAAAGAGCGTTTTAACAGCAAGCACCCAACAAGATTGCTTGTGCACACCACAGCAGCACCATCGACTATTCCATTGCAAAGAATTTCTTTCTTTGAAGCCCGATAAACGAGTACAATACCTCATCAAGACATCGCGATGTCTGAATTGTTTAAAAACCGGGCACTTCGCAAATCAATGTGCTTCTCGTGGCTGTTTAAAATGCAACAAGAAACATAACACGTTGGTTCACCTTCCAGAATTATCGAAGACGAAACAACCAATGGACACTACGTTATCAGAACCTGCATCAAGTACGAATACTGCTACGCTGACCACCAGCATTGAAAGAACAAAACCTGGATACGTGCTACTTGGTACAGCGGCAGTCAGAATTTCCGTCGGAGAAAACAAGTTTATAACGTGCAAAGCCTTATAAGATTCAGGATCTCAGATCAACATAGTTCCGGAAAAGTTGGCCCGAAAACTCGGAATCGAACAAACGCGAAATTCTGTAGTGATAGAAGGCGTCGGCAATACAGTTCAACGAGTTTCTGGTAGGATAAATGTTCTCGTAACATCAACCAGTACCAACTTTGCTGTGCACATGGAGGCATTTGTCCTGAGAAAGATAACGGGGATACAGCCTGCTGATCACATTAATACTCAGTCTTGGCCTATTCCAACGAAATTTCAACTAGCCGATGCAAACTTTAACCAGCCTGGCCGCATAGATTTGCTTATTGGAGCGGAGTTTTATTCTCAGCTCATGCTACCAGAAAAACATACAATGAGCCCTGAGCTACCGATTCTTCAAAATTCTCTGCTGGGCTGGATTGTTACTGGAAAAGTGGTCGATTCAGATATTAAAGCAAATGACTGCAATATTTGCACTGCTTATGACACAGATACCAATCTATCGAAGCAAATAGAACGATTTTGGCGCCTTGAGGAAACTAACATGAAACATCACTTCACAGAAAGTGAGGAAAAGTGCGAGAGACAGTTCAAACAGGAAACATCTCGTGATGTTCAAGGACATTTCGTTGTAAGACTGCCTTTTAAAGAAGAAACCGATTGCTTGGGTGAATCAAAAGATACGGCATTAAGAAGGTTTTTTGCATTAGAAAGAAGATTAGCCGCAAACAAGGACGTCAAGAAGCAATATGTAGAATTTATGAACGAATATCTACAGCTTAACCATATGAAGCCGGTGAAAATGGCTGAACTGAGCCCACCATTTTTTTTTTACCGCACCATTTCGTGTGTAAACCAGATAGTACAACTACTAAACTGAGAGTTGTTTTTGACGCTTCAGCAAAAACAACAACAAACATATCACTTAATGATGTTCTTGCGAAAGGACCCGTTATTCAAGACGAGCTGTTCTCTATACTGCTCCGATTCAGAATGCCTCGCTTCGTGTTTACGGGAGATATAGAAAAAATGTCCCGCCAGGTATTGTTACATGATGACGATCAAAGATATCAGCTGATATTTTGGAGGAATGACGCTGAGGAAGAACTCAAGTGCTATCAACTTACTACTATTACTTACGGCACTACTTCAGCTCCTTACTTAGCCATCAAAAGCTTACAAACACTTGGAGAACAACGATCAAAGCAATACCCTCTCGGATCCACGGTCGTTAAACGAGGTTTCTACGTAGACGATGTTATGACGGGTTCAGATAGCATAACAGAAGCCTTTCAAATGCAGACAGAATCAATTGCATTGTTGAAAGAAAGTGGTTTCCGGCTGCGCAAATGGTGTGCAAATCATCCTCGTCTGCTAGAACGATTCCAACCTCAAGACATGGAAGTCGTGCTAAACTTCAACGACGACTCAGATGAGCATATTAAAACGCTTGGATTAACCTGGTGCCCGAAGCAAGATGTCTTTAAAGTGAAACCACATGTACCCGTCAGAGACAGAATCACAAAAGGAACCGCATATTCAGATATAGCGCACATATTCGATCCTTTAGGAATTCTTTCACCTGTTGTAGTTACTGCCAAGTTGCTACTTCAACAAATGTGGACGCTCAAATCTGATTGGGATGACCAACTTCCATCACAACTAGAACTTCAATGGAGAGAATGAATTCAGGAGCAGTCTGGACCACCTAAGAGAGTTTGCATTTCCACGACATGTTTTTGATCATCATCTCCCTAAAAACATTCAACTGCACACCTTTGCTGACGCATCAGAAAAGGCCTTTGGTGCAGCAGTTTATGTACAATTTTTTACCAAAGACAACCTGCTACTCGTACGGCTACTTTGCGCCAAGTCGAAAGTAGCTCCTACGAAGAAAGAGACCATACCGCGTTTAGAGCTTTGCGTGGCAAAACTTGCGGCTGATTTATGCAATCGGGATAAAGCAAATCTCGCTCTAGGTAGTGTCGAGGAATTTTACTGGACGGATTCTACGATTGTACTGGCCTGGTTGAATCAACCATCATCATCTCAGCAAACTTTCGTAGCTAATAGAGTAGCTGATATTCAGAGAATGACAGTTGCGAAAAATTGGAGGCATGTCGAATCACAGGAAAACCCAGCTGATGTCCTATCCAGAGGTACAACCCCTTCAAAATTCAAAAAATTTTCCATCTGGTTTTATGGTCCAGTATTTTTACATGGAGCTGAATCATCTCCTCATACAACAAAAGCACTTCCAATAGCTTTAACACCTGAGCTGGCGAGTACAATTAAAGGGATTGAGCATTGAAATTCATTTGCGAAACTGCAACGCATTTTGGCATACGTAATTCGTTTTTCGAAAAGATCACGAAGAGTAACTAACCACTAGGAGCACTTAACTCCAGAAGAACTTGAGAAAGCTCTATATATGCTAGTTAAATCAATGCAACAAGAAGAGTTTGCCAATGACATACGACATTTGCAGCGATCCGCAGAACCGACAACAGACAGCGCATTACACGGTTTGACTCCGTTCATCGATGAACACGGCATAATCCGAGTAGGAGGCAGACTTCAAGAAGCCCAAATATCGTTTGACGCCAAACATCCAATGCTGCTGCCATACATGCATCCAATTACCAAAATGATTATGGTAGATCTACACCTAAAAAATTGCCATGCTCCTCCGCAAACATGACTATCAATTACGAGACAAAAATTTTGGCCAATCAAAGGAAAAATTTTAGCCCGTACAATAGTTCACCATTGCGTTCGATGTGCAAAATCCACTCCAAAGCTACAGCATCAGATATTGGGCAATCTTCCTCCTGCACGAATTCAACCTGCAAGGCCTTTTATAGCATCAGGTGTCGATTTCTGTGGATCTTTTTGGACGCATTTCCGAGTTAGAGGCAAACAACCTGTGAAATAATACATTGCAATATTCTGCTGTTTTGCCACAAAAGCCGTGCATCTTGAAGTAGTTACGGATCTTACTACTAATGCATTTCTTGGCGCATTGAGCAGATTTATAAGCCGTAGAGGTCACGTAAAAGATATTTATTCAGATAATGCAACAAATTTTGTTGGAGCCAACAACCATCTGCATGAGGTTTACGAGTCCATTTATAGTGCCAACGCCAAAGAACAAATCACAAACACTTGTGCCAAGAAAGGAATCACTTTCCATTTTATCCCTCCTAGAGCTCCACACTTTGCAGGCCTATTGGAGGCAGCTGTTAAATCGACTAAAAGACTTATGCGTGAACAGCTCAGATCAGCTTCATTGACCTATGAGGAGCTGGAAACCTTGGTGGTACAGATTGAGGCAATTCTCAATTCTCGTCCTCTTAGGCCAATGTCTGAAGATCCAAACGACCTCACGCCTTTAACGCCAGGAAATTTTCTAATCGGCGAACCATTGGTCAACAACGTCGATCCCACAGCTGCTCCTTTTACTGCAAAGCTTGACAAAAGATGGGAAGCAGTACGCCAAATTAGAAATGCATTCTGGCAAAAATGGTCAAAGGAGTATTTACATCTCCTTCAAAAGCGGCAAAAATGGAAAGATGGCCAGTCAAATATCGAACCAGGCACGGTGGTAATAGTACATGAAGACAATACTCCTCCACTTCGTTGGCCTTTGGGCAGGATCATAGGAGTTCATAAAGGTCCACATAACCGAGTACGAGTTGTTGATATCAAAACTGCAACTCAAACAATAAAGCGGCCTATTCACAAAATTGCACTTTTACCCATTGAAATGCATGATACCAAAAGTCCCATTAAACACAAAGCAGAGCCACTTGAGGAAACTGGTAAAAACCTAAACCATAGCAATGAGGACGCACCACCAAGGAAAAAACGACTAAAATTAGGGTCAGTTGTCACTACCATTCTGCTAGCCTGCTTGATTGTTCCCAATGTCAGGGGTTCAAACATCGAAATAGAAACTTTCAATGAGACTCGACCAACCATTTACTTTGAAAATCTCGGACGCGCTAGCATAATTTCTAGCGAATGGGAAATAGTGGTCTACTATAACATGACAAGCTACTGGAAGGAATACACTACTTTGACCAATGCAACGAATATTTTATCAGATCTTTGCGGGAAACTAGTCGAATCAGGACCGTGTACCGAGACAGTGCGAAGAATCCAACAACAGCTAAAAAAAACTGGCAGAAGATGATGCACTGATGCGTCGCAAACCAATCTCTCCTAGAGTTAAAAGGGGTGCTCTCAACATAGTGGGCAATGTTGCAAACAGCCTGTTTGGAGTCTTGGATTCAGACTACGCTGACAAAATGGAGAAGATCATTGATGACACCACCACCAACCAACAACCCCTTTTTTCATCTGTTGAAGAACCAAACGTCAATACTGGACTCAACCGTAAACATTATGCGAAGCAACTACAATCGCATCAATGAGCATTTCCATCAGCTTACAGCCCTTGCCAACACGCAGATGGAAAAATTGAATCACATAGACCAAGAAGTTCACCAGCAGAAGTTGTTTGCCATCTACATGTCCCACGCATTTCAACTTTTCATCGCTGCTAACGATTTGCAACAGACACATAATGCGTTATTAGACACGGTGATGGATGCCCACCACGGGAAGGTCAACTTAAGAATATTATCTCCCCAGCAGCTGCTTCAAGAATTACGAACTATAAGAAGTCAATTGCCGAAGGCACTGACACTTGCTTTGCCAGATGACGACATCGCGCAATTCTATAAGTTAATGACAATAAAGGCAAAGCCCGGATCAAAATATACCATTCTTCAGCTGAAGATTCCATTAGAATCTAACGATGAGCTCGAGTTATACCGACCAATTCCAATTCCAGCGCTCATAAACGAAGAAATGTAGATTATCAAGCTAGCAACACCCTACACAATTGTCAGCCTTCACAAGGATCAGTACTACCCGCTTGAGAATTTTGAACAACTAGCATGCAAACATGCAAGTAACAATCATTTATTCTGTAACCAGCAGCATCCAATCTACAAAGCTGGGTTTGGGCCCAACCAATGCGAAATAAGTCTTTTCAATCGGGAGACAGACAATGACAGCTGCAAGCTACAGCT
>OZ022264.1:133396796-133404296 GCA_963978885.1 Nemotelus pantherinus | reverse complement strand
TCTGAGGCACTGTCGCCGTTTCGATTGGAGGGTCCGTTGATGGTGCAGTGAAATTTATGGAGGCCGTATACGATAGTTGGATTATGCTTGAATACGTCATGTGGTACTGAATGGTTAAGTGAGGCTGTTTTATAATACAGCCGCTTCCTAAGGTGATGATCCCTGAGCCATGTAGCATTAATTGTGTGGGCTCGCCGTTGCATACTCCGTTGAGTTCGTTCGCGTGGAAAGGGAGAAGAGCCACTTGTTAGACGCGAAGAGCTGAATCCAATGGGCCTTTGTGGGGGTTAGCTGTAGCTTGCAGCTGTCATTGTCTGTCTCCCGATTGAAAAGACTTATTTCGCATTGGTTGGGCCCAAATCCAGCTTTGTAGATTGAATGCTGCTGGTTACAGAATAAATGATTGTTACTTGCATGTTTGCATGCTAGTTGTTCAAAATTCTCAAGCGGGTAGTACTGATCCTTGTGAAGGCTGACAATTGTGTAGGGTGTTGCTAGCTTGATAATCTACATTTCTTCGTTTATGAGCGCTGGAATTGGAATTGGTCGGTAGCTCATCGTTAGATTCTAATGGAATCTTCAGCTGAAGAATGGTATATTTTGATCCGGGCTTTGCCTTTATTGTCATTAACTTATAGAATTGCGCGATGTCGTCATCTGGCAAAGCAAGTGTCAGTGCCTTCGGCAATTGACTTCTTATAGTTCGTAATTCTTGAAGCAGCTGCTGGGGAGATAATATTCTTAAGTTGACCTTCCCGTGGTGGGCATCCATCACCGTGTCTAATAACGCATTATGTGTCTGTTGCAAATCGTTAGCAGCGATGAAAAGTTGAAATGCGTGGGACATGTAGATGGCAAACAACTTCTGCTGGTGAACTTCTTGGTCTATGTGATTCAATTTTTCCATCTGCGTGTTGGCAAGGGCTGTAAGCTGATGGAAATGCTCATTGATGCGATTGTAGTTGCTTCGCATAATGTTTACGGTTGAGTCCAGTATTGACGTTTGGTTCTTCAACAGATGAAAAAAGGGGTTGTTGGTTGGTGGTGGTGTCATCAATGATCTTCTCCATTTTGTCAGCGTAGTCTGAATCCAAGACTCCAAACAGGCTGTTTGCAACATTGCCCACTATGTTGAGAGCACCCCTTTTAACTCTAGGAGAGATTGGTTTGCGACGCATCAGTGCATCATCTTCTGCCAGTTTTTTTTAGCTGTTGTTGGATTCTTCGCACTGTCTCGGTACACGGTCCTGGTTCGACTAGTTTCCCGCAAAGATCTGATAAAATATTCGTTGCATTGGTCAAAGTAGTGTATTCCATCCAGTAGCTTGTCATGTTATAGTAGACCACTATTTCCCATTCGCTAGAAATTATGCTAGCGCGTCCGAGATTTTCAAAGTAAATGGTCGGTCGAGTCTCATTGAAAGTTTCTATTTCGATGTTTGAACCCCTGACATTGGGAACAATCAAGCAGGCTAGCAGAATGGTAGTGACAACTGACCCTAATTTTAGTCGTTTTTTCCTTGGTGGTGCGTCCTCATTGCTATGGTTTAGGTTTTTACTAGTTTCCTCAAGTGGCTCTGCTTTGTGTTTAATGGGACTTTTGGTATCATGCATTTCAATGGGTAAAAGTGCAATTTTGTGAATAGGCCGCTTTATTGTTTGAGTTGCAGTTTTGATATCAACAACTCGTACTCGGTTATGTGGACCTTTATGAACTCCTATGATCCTGCCCAAAGGCCAACGAAGTGGAGGAGTATTGTCTTCATGTACTATGACCACCGTGCCTGGTTCGATATTTGACTGGCCATCTTTCCATTTTTGCCGCTTTTGAAGGAGATGTAAATACTCCTTTGACCATTTTTGCCAGAATGCATTTCTAATTTGGCGTACTGCTTCCCATCTTTTGTCAAGCTTTGCAGTAAAAGGAGCAGCTGTGGGATCGACGTTGTTGACCAATGGTTCGCCGATTAGAAAATTTCCTGGCGTTAAATGCGTGAGGTCGTTTGGATCTTCAGACATTGGCCTAAGAGGACGAGAATTGAGAATTGCCTCAATCTGTACCACCAAGGTTTCCAGCTCCTCATAGGTCAATGAAGCTGATCTGAGCTGTTCACGCATAAGTCTTTTAGTCGATTTAACAGCTGCCTCCAATAGGCCTGCAAAGTGTGGAGCTCTAGGAGGGATAAAATGGAAAGTGATTCCTTTCTTGGCACAAGTGTTTGTGATTTGTTCTTTGGCGTTGGCACTATAAATGGGCTCGTAAACCTCATGCAGATGGTTGTTGGCTCCAACAAAATTTGTTGCATTATCTGAATAAATATCTTTTACGTGACCTCTACGGCTTATAAATCTGCTCAATGCGCCAAGAAATGCATTAGTAGTAAGATCCGTAACTACTTCAAGATGCACGGCTTTTGTGGCAAAACAGCAGAATATTGCGATGTATTATTTCACAGGTTGTTTGCCTCTAACTCGGAAATGCGTCCAAAAAGGTCCACAGAAATCGACACCTGATGTTATAAAAGGCCTTGCAGGTTGAATTCGTGCAGGAGGAAGATTGCCCAATATCTGATGCTGTAGCTTTGGAATGGATTTTGCACATCGAACGCAATGGTGAACTATTGTACGGGCTAAAATTTTTCCTTTGATTGGCCAAAATTTTTGTCTCGTAATTGATAGTCATGTTTGCGGAGGAGCATGGCAATTTTTTAGGTGTAGATCTACCATAATCATTTTGGTAATTGGATGCATGTATGGCAGCAGCATTGGATGTTTGGCGTCAAACGATATTTGGGCTTCTTGAAGTCTGCCTCCTACTCGGATTATGCCGTGTTCGTCGATGAACGGAGTCAAACCGTGTAATGCGCTGTCTGTTGTCGGTTCTGCGGATCGCTGCAAATGTCGTATGTCAATGGCAAACTCTTCTTGTTGCATTGATTTAACTAGCATATATAGAGCTATCTCAAGTTCTTCTGGAGTTAAGTGCTCCTAGTGGTTAGTTACTCTTCGTGATCTTTTCGAAAAACGAATTACGTATGCCAAAATGCGTTGCAGTTTCGCAAATGAATTTCAATGCTCAATCCCTTTAATTGTACTCGCCAACTCAGGTGTTAAAGCTATTGGAAGTGCTTTTGTTGTATGAGGAGATGATTCAGCTCCATGTAAAAATACTGGACCATAAAACCAGATGGAAAATTTTTTGAATTTTGAAGGGGTTGTACCTCTGGATAGGACATCAGCTGGGTTTTCCTGTGATTCGACATGCCTCCAATTTTTCGCAACTGTCATTCTCTGAATAGCAGCTACTCTATTAGCTACGAAAGTTTGCTGAGATGATGATGGTTTATTCAACCAGGCCAGTACAATCATAGAATCCGTCCAGTAAAATTCCTCGACACTACCTAGAGCGAGATCTGCTTTATCCCGATTGCATAAATCAGCCGCAAGTTTTGTCACGCAAAGCTCTAAACGCGGTATGGTCTCTTTCTTCGTAGGAGCTACTTTCGACTTGGCGCAAAGTAGCCGTACGAGTAGCAGGTTGTCTTTGGTAAAAAATTGTACATAAACTGCTGCACCAAAGGCCTTTTCTGATGCGTCAGCAAAGGTGTGCAGTTGAATGTTTTTAGGGAGATGATGATCAAAAACATGTCGTGGAAATGCAAACTCTTTTAGGTGGTCCAGACTGCTCCTGAATTCATTCTCTCCATTGAAGTTCTAGTTGTGATGGAAGTTGGTCATCCCAATCAGATTTGAGCGTCCACATTTGTTGAAGTAGCAACTTGGCAGTAACTACAACAGGTGAAAGAATTCCTAAAGGATCGAATATGTGCGCTATATCTGAATATGCGGTTCCTTTTGTGATTCTGTCTCTGACGGGTACATGTGGTTTCACTTTAAAGACATCTTGCTTCGGGCACCAGGTTAATCCAAGCGTTTTAATATGCTCATCTGAGTCGTCGTTGAAGTTTAGCACGACTTCCATGTCTTGAGGTTGGAATCGTTCTAGCAGACGAGGATGATTTGCACACCATTTGCGCAGCCGGAAACCACTTTCTTTCAACAATGCAATTGATTCTGTCTGCATTTGAAAGGCTTCTGTTATGCTATCTGAACCCGTCATAACATCGTCTACGTAGAAACCTCGTTTAACGACCGTGGATCCGAGAGGGTATTGCTTTGATCGTTGTTCTCCAAGTGTTTGTAAGCTTTTGATGGCTAAGTAAGGAGCTGAAGTAGTGCCGTAAGTAATAGTAGTAAGTTGATAGCACTTGAGTTCTTCCTCAGCGTCATTCCTCCAAAATATCAGCTGATATCTTTGATCGTCATCGTGTAACAATACCTGGCGGGACATTTTTTCTATATCTCCCGTAAACACGAAGCGAGGCATTCTGAATCGGAGCAGTATAGAGAACAGCTCGTCTTGAATAACGGGTCCTTTCGCAAGAACATCATTAAGTGATATGTTTGTTGTTGTTTTTGCTGAAGCGTCAAAAACAACCCTCAGTTTAGTAGTTGTACTATCTGGTTTATACACGAAATGGTGCGAAAAAAAGAAAAATGGTGGGCTCAGTTCAGCCATTTTCACCGGCTTCATATGGTTAAGCTGTAGATATTCGTTCAAAAATTCTACATATTGCTTCTTGACGTCCTTGTTTGCGGCTAATCTTCTTTCCAATGCAAAAAACCTTCTTAATGCCGTATCTTTTGATTCACCCAATGAATCGGTTTCTTCTTTAAAAGGCAGTCTTACAACGAAATGTCCTTGAACATCACGAGATGTTTCCTGTTTGAACTGTCTCTCGCACCTTTCCTCACTTTCTGTGAAGTGATGTTTCATGTTAGTTTCCTCAAGGCGCCAAAATCGTTCTATTTGCTTCGATAGATTGGTATCTGTGTCACAAGCAATGCAAATATTACAGTCATTTGCTTTAATATCTGAATCGACCACTTTTCCAGTAACAATCCAGCCCAGCAGAGAATTTTGAAGAATCGGTAGCTCAGGGCTCATTGTATGTTTTTCTGGTACCATGAGCTGAGGATAAAACTCCGCTCCAATAAGCAAATCTATGTGGCCAGGCTGGTTAAAGTTTGCATCGGCTAGTTGAAATTTCGTTGGAATAGGCCAAGACTGAGTATTAATGTGATCAGCAGGCTGTATCCCGTTATCTTTCTCAGGACAAATGCCTCCATGTGCATAGCAAAGTTGGTAAATGAGGTAAATGAGCTTGTTGCAATTAGTTGAAAATTCTTTAAATCTAATAATTAACAATATATATGTATATATGAATATATCTATATATATATATATATAAATATATATATATATATATATATATATATATATATATATAAATATTTAGAAATGTATATATATATATATATATATATACAATATATATATATATATATATATATATATATATATATATATATATATATATATATATATATTTATATATATACATATATATGTATATTTATATATATATATATATATATATATATATATATATATATATATATATATATATATATATATATATAAATATATATATTTATATACAGATACATATATATATATATATATATATATATATATATATATATATATATATATATATATAGATATATATATATATATATATATATATATATATATATATATATATATATATATATATATATAGAGATACATATATATATATATATATATATATATATTTATATATATATAGATATATATATATATATATATATATATATATATATATATATATATATATATATATATATATATATTTATATTTATATATATATATATATATATATATATATATATATACAAATAAATAAATATATATATATATATATATATATATATATATATATATATATATATATATATATATATATATATATATATATATATATTGTTCAATATCAACATTGAACAATCGTTGTTAACTTACAACTGCAATAATGCAACGTATTCAGCAGATTTTTCGCTGTGTGCATCTTCATTGCATTGCTCGTAGACATAACAATGTTTACGCTTGAGCATTTGAAATGCAACGAAAAGATGTAACCTGATCATCTTGCATATCGTCTGCGTAAACTTCTAAGTACGCTAATGCAACGGTGATCACGTTATATCTTCACATTGTCTATTTTTCATATTGTCTATTTGTTGCAAGTGGGTATAGTCAAAACATTGGAATTTGCATGATATGCTTACTCCTGAAAAATTCAAGTGTGTACTTAAGTTAGATTCATAGCGAGAAAATGATCAGTCTTGAATGGACAATCAAATCGCGCGGATTAGTAAAATAAAGTTATTTGAAACAGTACAGAGTTCTTTTTGGTGGTTCGTCAATGTTTAAAAATAAGGAATAAACTTTCAATTGGTGCTTCGACCAATTGAAAGTACCAAGTTAGGACAATTAATCAATTGGTGCTTCGACCAATTGATTGGTTTTATTTCAACAACGTTCAATTGGTGCTTCGACCAATTGAAAGTACCAAATTGGGACAATCTATCAATTGGTGATTCGACCAATTGATTGGTTTTATTTCAACGCCTTTCAATTGGTGCTTCGACCAATTGAAAGTAGCAAGTTGGGAAATCAATCAATTGGTGCTTCGACCAATTGATTGGTTTAATTTCAACGCCTTTCAATCGGTGCGTCGACCAATTGAGAGTAGCAAGTTGGGACCATCAATCAATTGGTGCTTCGACCAATTGATTGGCTTCATTTCAACGCCTTGCAACGCCAATTGAAGGTATCACTTGAGACAGGCAATCACTTGGTGCTTCAACCAATTGATTGCGTCACAAGTCTACGCAAAATAGCTTAGACATAAATTTTGTGGTGTGGAAATAAAACCAATCAATTGGTCGAAGCACCAATTGATTGATTTTTTTTTGATTGATATATATGATTGATATATGCTGATTGATATACACGGTGTGTCCCACGGAAATCGGAACTTTTTCGAAATAAAAGCAAACACTCATTATTTCTGCAAATAACTTCCATTTTATTCAAAATAGTCTCCTTCCGCTGCGATACAACGTTTTGCACGTTCAATTAGCATGTCGAATGAATTTTTAAGGTCCTTTTTGTCCTTTTGTCCTTTTGTTTTGGGTCCTTTTGTTTTGGGTGCTTCCATTCAGAACTTTGACGCTTGGTTTCCGGATCATATTGAAAACACCACGTTTCGTCACCAGTCACGATGGAATATTTGAAGTTTTGATCCTTTTTTAACTCTTTAATCAAGTCACAGCAATGTTGGATTCGAAGCATTTTTTGGTCGTCGGTCAATTTGTGTGGAACAAATCGTGCACAGATCTTCCTTAGATTCAAATGATCGGTCAAAATGCGATGAACTGAATTTTTGGACACATTCAGTTCCATTTCCATGTATCTCAATGAAGATTTCGGCTCATTTTTTATGAATTCACGTACTTTTTCAATGTTACTTTCAGTAACAATGGTTTTT
>OZ022264.1:133321796-133391796 GCA_963978885.1 Nemotelus pantherinus | reverse complement strand
GGAAAATCTTGCAGCACCCACTCCGGAAGACGTTTTTGAGCCGTCAGTGTAGATGCTAAGAGTTGCTGCGCCCATTTGCCGTTTCCACTCCTGCCCATCCCCCACGATCGCCTTATATCCCCACTCGAAGCACAGAGTGGGGACCAAGTAGTCGGTGCTACCTGCGTACAACCGCTCAATTTTGCTGTGACCGAATGATCGTGGCTGGTAGTGTCCCAATTCCCTAAGCCTGACATTAGCTTTTGCGGCAGCGCCCCTGACGAAGAGGTCAAGCGGAGAGAGATGAAGCAGGATATTCAGAGCAAACGAAGGAATCGAGGCTAAGGCACCTGTGGTGCAGATAGTCGCAAGCCGATGAACTCTGTTCGCCATGCTAGCAAAGGTAGTCTTATTCACTGCTGGCCACCAAACCAAGCATCCTTAGCAAGGATAGGCCTGGCTATCGCCATATGGGTCCAGTGCGTTAAGGCAGGGCTTAGACCCCACGTTTTACCCAGCACTCTCTCCTCCAAATTTGCCTTCCAGGTGAGCTTGCTGTCCAGAATAAGACCCAAGTACTTAGTTTATGACTTGAGGCTTAACCTGACGCCGCTCAACCTGATTGGAGGTAATTCAGGAATTTTTTACTATCTTGCGAAAAGTACATGTCGAGGCCCACGGTATTCGCCCATTCCTCAACCAGCCCCAGAGCATACTCAATGAGTTTATAAATGGTTATTTGGACTAATGGATAATGGCGATCACGAAGAAGTCATGCAACATTTAAGAATAATCGACAGTAACAATCATGCAATTATCAACAATATGAACAAACAAATCCAAATCAACAATGCATTTGAGAACAATTTGAATAAAATAATAAGCAGCATAAACCAAACGAATGAGCAATATAAACAACTAGTAAATGACATTACTAACACTACCAGGCAAATAAATGAAACACTAACTGTTACTCAATTGACCCACAATTTAGATTTGATCAAAGATGAACTAGCAAAATTCCAGCGCATCAGAACCGCTAGACAAAAACATGTGGAAAGACGTAATACACTTTTTTGTAGAATCATATCAACCACTCTTTATCCCAAGCAACAAAACTCAACTATAACACAAATTATGAAAATGTTCAGTGCTGGCAACACTTTCCCAACGTAGCAGCAATAAGTTTACCGTTACAAGCTCATACTTAAATCAACTTATCCTTTGAATTTCGTTCTCATCCGACGATTTCATCGAAAGTTTCAGCGGTTAAATGTCGTTTGAGGCTGCCATCCGAAAAATGTTCAAAACTCGGAAAATGTAAAAATTTGTTTCTTATTTTTATCGGAAAGGCTTTGCATATGAGTACGTAGATTGAAGCATCTTTTGGTGTGTCAGCAGCAGAGCAAAATATATACCAAATCTGCTTCACGTTAAGTTAAACCCAACCAGTAAATTTCGTTTCGATTGAATCACTGCGCTGGAAGTTATACGGGTGAAAAGAATTTAAGGGTTACCACCCTCAAAACTTTGTTTAAAGCGTTAACATTTGTTGTTAATTTTTACTGCTGGAGCATTCCCATTGGCAAATCTAATGACTTAATCGCTCAGTAAAGAAATTCCACAAAATTACAAAAATGGTCATAGCTGGCAGCCCTTTCATGATTTTTCTACGAAATTCCTACGACATTTAGCTTATATGAAGGTCCATTTCCTACATGAAATTCGTTTTGATGTCATGCCTGGACCGGAAGTTCTAGGGAAAAAAGCTTTATTTTGCTAAGCAAAGTTGCAAGGTTTATGACAAAAATCACCATAGCTGGCAATTCTATTCCAATTTTTCAACCAAATTTTCACCAAATGTTATCTGTGTGAATTTCGTGTGAATTTTGTTAAAATCTGATGGCCGAATCGGAAAATTCGTGTGAATTTCGTTAAAATCGGATGACTGAATCAGAAGTTATAGGCCAAAAACCGGTTTTTTTTTCTCAGTGATTTTTCAAGATGGTACCACTGCCGCAGGGTTGCCCACATTTCAAAATCACTTTTATCAGACCTGGTCCTAGCTAATGCAAATATGTCCTTTAAATTTCATTATGATCGGATAATCCGGTCGTGAACAGAACTTTCGAGTGCTGAAAATAGAGGTAATTTGGTGATGGGTATCCGTTCTTGTGCAAATCGGAATTTAAAAAATTTTAATTTGACATTATGAACAAAAGTCAAAATGTATCAATGATTTGAAATGTTTGTCATAAATCAAAAATTTTTCAAGAGAGTCATTGATTTGAAAGTTTTTTTTCAGGAGCCTGCCGTAGCAACAGGGTTACCCTCACTATCTTGAAAATCCATGTGTGTTAAATCTTAGTCAACATCAATACGCTTTGCAATTTTCATGATGATCCAATGTTTTCGTCAGAAGTAATGACAAATCAAAATTTAGAATAAAATCCTTGCCCACTTTAAGGCACGCTGCACCCACACACGGCTCAAAATTTCCAATTTTTACTAATGTTCGAAGAAGAACATTAGTATTAAAATCACTTTGGCCAAAAATTCATATTTCTATATATATATATATATATATATATATATATATATATATATATATATATATATATATATATATATATATATATATATATATATATATATATCTATATATGTATATATATATATATATATATATATATATATATATATATATATATATATATATATATATATATATATATATATATGTATATATATATATATATATATATATATATATATATATATATATATATATATATATATATATATATATATATCATCAAAAAATTTCAGTGAAAAAATCTTAGGAACGCGCCATCTGATTGAGCTGAAATTTTCAGAACACATTGGTGTATATGCAGAATAGTGCCAGGTCTCACAAAAAGTTAATAATCTTTAACCCTTTGGCGCCGGCGGCCATTTTAGTGATTTTTTTAATATACCTATTGTTCCGTACACAAATAGTTTTTGCAAAAATAAAGTTGATGACATAAATTTCGAACAAGTTTTACATGTGAATCGGATATTGTTTTGGAATTTTTTAACCCCATGTGTGCGCTGGGTGCCTAAAAACAGAACGGGAAAATTTGAAAATTTTTAAATTGCGATAACTTTTGACAAAGCGATTCAATTATTACGAAATTTTCAGGTCATGTTTGTTTTATTTAGTTGTAGATAAATGTACGTTTTAATGAGCGTGCTGGCAACCCTGTAGCTAGGGCAGGCACTGAAAGTGAAAATCTCCAAATCATCGTCTCTCTTGAAAAAATGTCGTTTCTTAAAAAAAAGCCACTCATATGTAAATATTGTGCTTTGTTTACATAAGTAAAGAAAAAAATTTGATATGGTATAACGGGCACGCCTGGTAACCCTTGTCCAAGTTACCTATATTTTAAGCATCAAAAACTTCTGTTCACGGAAACTCACGATCCGATGAACAGAATTTATTGAAATTTGCAGAATCTATTGGTTTTAAATAGGACCAGGTCTGATAGAAGTGATTTTGAAATGCGGGTGATTCTGTGCCAGTGGTGCCATCTTGAAAAATCACTAAAAAATATAACTGCTTTCAGCCCTATAAGTTCTGATTGAATTGTTCGATTTTAACGAAATTCGCACCGTAGCTGCACCTTAATTCAAACCAAGTTTGGTAGAAATTTGGTTGAAAAATTCAGTTGGAGCTGCCAGCTATGATAATTTTGGTGTCTTAAATTTGAAAAAATAAAAATTTGGAAGTGAAAACATTCAAACCATCGAATATCCTAAAAAATGTCCGTTTCTACAATAAAACCAATCTGTATACAAATCTTATGCTCAATCTACACAGTCAAAGTAAAACTTTGGAAATTTCATGTCGGACAAGAACGGTAACCCTTTCTCAGTTAACCTATATTTTTAGCTTCAAAAACTTCTGTTCACGGGAACTCACGAATCAATAATCAGACAGAACTGAAATTTACAGAATGCATTGGACTTAAAAAGGGCCAGGTCTGATAGAAGCGATTTTGAATTGTAGGCAACTCTGTTCCAGTGGTGCCATCTTGGAAAATTACAAAGAAAAAAAAAATGCTTTTTGCCCTATGAAATGTGAATTAGTAACCAGATTTTCATGAAATTGACACAATAGCTGCACCCTACTCTAAACTCTGTTTGATCGAAATTTGGTTGAAAAATTCGATTGGTGCTGCCAGCTATGGTAATTTTTGTGTCTTTGGTTTTGAAAATTCGCTCAGGAAAATAAAACTTTTTGCCCTATAACTTCCAGTGCAGTCATGAAATCAATACGAATTTCATACAATTACTGGAATCTATTATAAACATTATTCAAGCCAAATTTGGTTGAAAAGCCATGATACTGTTGCCAGCTATTGTTGGTTTTGTGTTTGTTTGCAATATCTTTATTAAGCGGTTTTATCGTAGAATTTTCAATTGGTTATGATATTGTAGTGACAATAAACAGCAAATATTAAGCTTTCGATTATTTGAAAAAACTCGCTGCAGGTAACCCTAAATTTCTTTATACTCCTATAACTTCAAATGTTATATAACAACGTGAAACAGATGTTATATATTCTTGGCTTTGATACTGGTGAAAGGTTGCCAGCACGAGTCGGTTGTGCTACTTTTGTATCAATAAATGCTTACAGTTAGTATTCATACCGCAAACATTTACAATGAAAATAAATAACCAATGTTTCAATTCCCAAAGTTCTGCAAATTTTTCGGATCGCAGCCCCAAACTCCAACTTCAGTTACAGTGCTGCAGGCACTGAGCATTTTCTTAA
Organism: Nemotelus pantherinus; assembly: GCA_963978885.1. NCBI lineage: Eukaryota > Metazoa > Arthropoda > Insecta > Diptera > Stratiomyidae > Nemotelus > Nemotelus pantherinus. Next base: position 133,386,997 of record OZ022264.1, on the reverse strand, counting down.
TTGATATTATATGAGATGCTGCTTTCAAAATTTTGTGATATAAGCAACTGATAACGAATATAATTAACCCGTGTTTTGCTCTCATAAACGTTGAAATTCATGCCAGTGGTAATATCTGAAACCTTCTACCATATGAGTTATAATGCATTCTTGAGACAAAAGTAAAACGTGACATTTGAAACAATTTGGCCGTAATAAGCAGCGCATGTGGTGGAATATGCAATCAAAACCTGCACGATTCTTCTACTCCTCTTCGACCATTAGTGTTTCTAGCGGTTCAGGTGCGCTAGAGTTTTTTAACATAAACATGCTTTAAGCATAATAAGTTTTCATTTCCAAACATTTGTTTGAACAAAAATTAACACTGTTTGGAAATATAGGAGTACCTCAAAATTCACTTAAACCCTCGCCGCCGCCAAAAAGTTTAGGATATCTGAGTTTTAGCAAGTCATGAACCTACTTTCTATATACATCGACGTTCTCCAAAAATTTCAGCTTAATCGGATTGGCTACTCCAGAGATTATCTCCCTTCATCATTTTGCTGATATATATATATATATATATATATATATATATATATATATATATATATATATATATATATATATATATATATATATATATATATATATACATATATATATATATATATATATATATATATATATATATATATATATATATATATATATATATATATATATATCTACATATATGTATATATATATATATATATATATATATATATATATATATATATATATATATATATATATAGATATATATATATATATATATATATATATATATATATATATATATATATATATATATATATATATATATATATATATATATATATACAAAGAAATATGAATTTTTGGCGAAACGAGCTTAATACTAATTTTCGAAGAAAATTAGTATTAAGCTCGTTAAAAAATAATTGACCATATCAACTCAGCTAAAAACGGAATAATGACTAGATTTTTTCTTACCTATGATGAAATAGATATAAACGAAATAACATTTGATGAACTCAAAGATATTACAATAAATGTACTTGTAAAAGAAGAAACAATTATTTTCGTAATCAGCATTCCTATATTGACACAACCACTACTAGCATATTACGTAAGGAAAATACCAAACGAAAAGTTCGGAGCATTAATTATAAATATCAAAGAAGTTGTATCATATAATAAAACATATTTCGAAATGCAAAAGCATACGAAATTATTGAAGAAGGTTTTAGAATGTAAGAAAAAGATTGTATCGAAAGTGTCAAAAATAATACAATGATAGAAGAAATATAAAAAGTATTATATATATTACTTGCAATTAATGTTAATGAGATAATTGAACAAAATTGTAACGAAAAGCCATACAATCTCAAGAGCAATTACATTATAAGATTTGACAATTGTGAGTTAAAAATAAACAATAAAACATTTACAAATACAATTAATTATTCAAAACAATTATTAATATAAGATCCTATTACAAATATATCACGATATACATATGAAGTAAATATTGAAAAGCTACAGTTGCAACATATAGAAAATATTAAGAAAATACAAGAAATAACATTTACCCACAAAAGAAACACTTATGTAAATTGATCGATACTTACCGTAATCGTTATTATAATAATCTTATTAATCATATTTTATTACTATTGTAAACGAACAAACTCAATTGAAATTAATGTAAACAAAGAAGTAAACGAAGATGTTGAAATACCTACCGTAAATATTGTTGAGGACAACAATAAATCTAAGGGGGGAGGAGTTATGTTAGATAACATTAACATATACCCAATAATTACATCCAGACTCCGACCAATATCATTAATCAGATATCAACTTAAAATCCGTTAAGACATTTTTCAAATCATAAAAATATTTCTCAAGTCATAAATATACTTTCCAAGTCATAAAATTCAAATTCATAAAATACACGATCAGCATAAATCCAAATAGGTTATCCACTTCAACAATTAATAGAATCATAACGTTGACATAAGCATTCATTGCTGACCAAGACAAAATTCTTTCTCAATCAATTAACTCGCAGAAATCTCTCAACGAAATCGATCCATAATGTAAACAACAAACGTACAAACGCAACACTTTCCCACAGTAAATGCTTGCATAGCAATATCAAGAACCCTATATAAGAAATAAGATTGTTTAGGTTTAAGGCAGTATCTTTTGGGACAAGATCAAGAATAAGATCGATATTGAATAAAGCCGTGTATTCAAATAGAAGCACTTGTTTTATTTCAAATTCCTGTTCCGCGGAAGGAATAGAGATACATATACTTTTTGCATCCAGCAGGAGCAATTAATGTAACTCGCGCGAGTTAATGACTAACATTCTTATCCATGAGAAAATAAAGATAAGCACATGGCAGAAAATGCCAATGATAGCATTCTAAGTAAACAACATCGTAACATTATCTAAATGTGGAAATATTGAATAAGCGATAATGTGAACATGAGCCCATGCAAGCGTAAATATGATAACGCATATGAACTCATGGTATGAAGATAAGAATAGACGATAAGGAAAAGATATAAATACTGCATACGAGCATTGTAGCGGCATTCCTAATTCTTAGTTGTACCATGATTGTTACTTCTACTATAGTATCTGTCATGGACTAAAGAGCTATAAATAAAGGAATCATTTATTTGTTAACCAAGTATTTTATTCTTTATAAAGTATAGGTGAAGCAGGTAAATTAACTGGGGGCTCAACCGGGATACGAGGCAAGTATCCTGCATCATTAGCTGTAACAAGTTCCTGAATCAACCTTCTACAAGTACAACCGAATCTAAGGCACGTATCAGAAGCAAGGACGAACAGCGATCAAACTTGAAACACGTATCCAGCCAAAAAATCTACAGCTATCTGACAAACACCACAAGGACCAGGAAATCCATAGCAGATTCAACCTATGGTGCATATCATCAGAAACTGAGAACGTCATACAACATTCCCGGACGGCAAAAAAGAGGGAATCTCGACTGTGCAGAGCATTATCATCCGAAATCAAGGAAAGTTACCCTGCTACAGCGAACAACAACGAAGAAGAAAACAGGTTAGTACAAAACCCTACAAAATAAAGAAATCTATTACGAAGAAGTTATTGTGTGCAAACCGTGAATAATAAAGTGAATAATAGTGAAAAATAATATAGAACGAATAAGTGCGTGATAGATCATAAGAAGAAGTGAAAATTGTAAAAAATTAAGGGTATTAAATACACCCGAGCAGAATTTTAAGAGAATTCGCTCCCTTCCACCATTTATGTGAGAAGGATAAATAACAAGTAGACTCATTGCAAAGAGTGACAGAATTTTAGGAGAATTCGTCACCACCCGTCCTTTATACGAGGTGGAAAATAAGAAAATAATTAAAAGAAAATACTGTAAACGCACGAAATAAAATTTTCTCGAAAACGAAAAAATTAATAAAAAATATAACAAAACGTAAATCAGCGAGCAATAAAATGGAATTAACTCGCATTTCAGCAGAATGCGATGCATTAAAAACTCAAGTATTACAAATGCAATCAAAAATTGATGCACAGAACTTGAGGTTACAAGAGATGGAAGAAACGAACCTATCTAGTCCCATGAGTGACTATGAGGATCAATTATGTCAATAAGACAGTTCCACACAAATTAATGTAAATATATTCAAGAATTTACATACCTTCTCAGGAACTGAGTCAGAATACAGACCTTGGAGAAAAATGGTCTTATTATTACACAACTCAGTCAAAACGTTTCAGAATACTAACATATATCGTGAAATATTATTAATCATACGCTCCAAAATAATCGGTTCAGCGGCAGAGGTCCTAATAAACAATAACACGAAGCAAAACTTCGATGCAATAATTGCACAATTAGACCATACTTATGCCGACAAAAGACCCTTATACGTTTTAGAGAACGAAATGTCTGTTCTGCGACAAGGCGCACAAACGTTTGAAGCGTTCCACAACAAAATAAACTTACAATTAAATCTTGTAATAGCTAAAGTCGAAATGACGTATCACAATGAAGATGCAATTAAGGCTCTAACGACCGAAATGGAATCAAAAGCCATTCGAACGTTTATCGCAGGCCTAAACAGCATAGCCACCAGGAACATGATTTACGGACAAAATCCTAGAACACTGAGTGAAGCGTATGCAGCCGCCCAAACGATGTTCCATGACACGCAAGTCCATGGACTCGATAATCATTTCCATACAGGATATCGACCACGTCATATACCGTTTCAGCAGCATCACAGACATTACAACCCGCCGATAAATAGAAGAAATGATTTCCAGCCAAACAGAAATCCTTTCAATAACAATGAACAACGACCCGAACCGATGGAAGTAGATTCATTAAATCACTTCAGAAGAAATAATAATAATTTCAATAACAGAAACAATCAATTTCATAATAATAATAACAACCTAAAACGAGAAAGAGAAATGTCCTCACAGAAATTCAGACACCCGCAAAAAAATGCATCGAATGAATGAAACAAATCGTAACAATACTGAGTCGTTAATAAACAATATCCCAGATGAACGCGAAAAAATTGACGGGAGTAATTTTTTAGAATTTTGAAAGGCTTACCACACCTTAAATTAAAGACGCGATCGGATAGTAAGCCATTAGAAATTTTCATATTATTAGACTCAGGAAGTACTAATAATTATATAAATCCAAACATAAAATTAGGAAAAAATGTAAAACTAGATGTACCCATTGTAACTAAGACAATGCATGGGACTTCAAAAATCTTCCATAAAAGAATAATAAATATTTTAGGTGAAAACGTCACATTCTATGAATTAAATGCATTAAAAGAATACTGTTAAATTTCATATATTAAATTTCATATAATTAAACAATAAGTCTAGATATACGTAACATCTTAAAATCTATTTCCTAAATTTCATTTTACCATATGTTCACTTAGTCATCCATACATACGCTCAATTTAACTTTATGTGAGAATCATCATTTTTGCTTTGATACGTTTAGACTCAAGTCATGCTATCTTGCTATCTGATACTTTGTATGTTCGTATGTATATGCTTTAATATCAAAATATATTTTACCTGTACGAAACAATTTCCTGCAAGGTGTCAATTGCAGCACGGGCATATGTTTTGTAAAGCTGCATGCATAGGTCAATGATACAAGTGTCAGCAACTGTTGCTAAATAATGAAAATAATGAGAAATTGCTGACCCACGTCATTGACCTACGCATTCATCTGATCGACTGTCGTTGACAATGATTGTACTTTTTTTATAGGTGAAACTTTGCATTTCGTTAATTTAGCATTATACGAGTTTAGTATATAAGATATTGATTATAGTGAATAAAACTCTCTTTCTTTTGAGATTGCTAACAAGATTAGTTGGATTTCATTTCTTAGAGCTTGCCCATCGGTATTGTACCGAAGAGCAATTAACTACTTGGACGGATTTGTATTCGGCCAGTATATATTTTAAAGTAGACGGATTTGTATTCGGCTACCTGCGGGCAGATAAAAGAATCTGCTCGCTTTATAAACATTTTTGGTGACCCCGACGTGATTCATACCGAATCACGTCCTTTCATACAGATCAGAATTTTAGGAGAATTCGTTCGGTGTTTTTCACTTTGTGTCTCTTGTGGATTAGTTGAAAGGAAGAATATCCTCTTAATCAACAATCCATTCGCAGTAGTTGACTGCCCGGCCTTTTACTCTCTCAAAGAGTTTTAGAGCGTTAGTCTGGGCCATAACACAGACTAAGTAGGTTTTTTTTGTTTTCTACCGTTCATCTCGTTTTCAACGTAGGAGCGTAGTCTGGGCCATAACACAGACTGTTACAATGGCCACTTTCGAAGATCTGGTCCAACATCAAGATGAAACGGGAAAGGAATTAGGGAGAGTCTTGGCAAATTTTAAGAAGGATTCCCTGGCTCGGAAAACAGCCGACTATCTCGATTCACGTTTGAATCAATTAACGGAGTTATGGGAGGCGTTTGCTAAAGCCGATCATGAGTTAAAGGAGTTTGAAAGTACTCACTCAGATCACCCATACTTCGCCAACAAGTACTTCAGAGCAGTAGAGCACCAGTACTTAAAGGCAAAGAAAGCGATGCTACAGCTACGGTACGCTTCCAAAAGTGGGAAAAGTGGCACGACAGAGCCCCAGACCGAATCAGAAGCCGCATTTCTACCCTTCAAGACATCGTTAGAAGGAAGTAGCGACTTAACCATTCTGATCAGGCAGCAGCGATCGAAGATGAATGCTGTGGAGCACATTATTAGAGGTATAAACTCTAATGAGGCTGAAAGGTCAAAGCCATATTGCGACATGAAGAGCGCAGTCGTCACGAGATATTGGGAAGATATACGCCGTCAGCACGAAACAATAGGTCAGTGCACGGCAGATCCCACAACCTGTGGCTATACTGACGACGAATTCAATAAGATTGAGGAACGCATACAAGATGCTCTTGTATTGTTGGCAATGGGCGTCGAAAAGCATAATGCAATCGCAGCGTCCTCTGTCCTTCCGCAACAGCCAATAAAACTACCACAAATCACCGTACCTATGTTTGACGGAGATTACTCTAAGTGGAAATCATTTCACGACTTGTTCAAACAAATAGTCCACAAGCAGCAAATAGGTAACGCGCAGAAAATGTGGTACCTCAAGACAAGCCTTACAGGTGAGGCGGAACGTCTTATTCGACATATGCCCATATCAGATGAAAATTACAGTACGGCATGGGATATGTTGAACAATCGCTATAGTAATACGCGATTAATGGTTTCTGCGTTTCTGGACAAATTATTATCTCAGCCCACGATAGTCCAAGAATCTGCCAGTGCCATTAAAAAAATGCATGACGTGACAACCGAATGTTTGCTAGGGCTTAATAATTTGGAAATAGACGTAACAAATTGGGACCCAATGATCCTTCATCTCCTCATAAGGAAATTGGACAAAACCAGTCATAATCTCTACGAACAGTCACTGAAGGCACCACGTGAGCTTCAGGGCATAGACGCCTTTCTGGAATTCCTCGAACGTAGATTTCAGGCGTTGGAAACTGTAGGCGCAGAAAAGCGATCAATTCATTATAATAAACTAACGTCTAACAAATGTGCAGCTTTGGTATCGGTGAAGGACGGTCCCAGCATAAACTGCAAGGTTTGTAAAGGCACACATAAAGTATCGGCTTGCCAAGAATTCAAGCAGTTATCGATACCAGACAGAATAAACAAGATCAAACAATTGAGTCTGTGTATTAATTGTTTGCGTGATGGGCATCGGGCGTGGCAATGCACGTCTCGCAAATGCTTGAAATGTGAGAAAAGGCACAATACGTTGCTACATTTGGATCACCTAACGGCAAGCGCGAACGATTCACACGCTAGAAAATTGCAGCAAGGGACAACTCCATCGACACTATCGATCGAACCCTCAAGAGGTAATGACAGTCTAGCCACGTTGTCAACAGAATGGTCCACGGGAGGAGCCATGGTATTGTTAAGTACTGCCATTATACAGACTCGCAACCATTAAGGAGTATTAGTGGAGCTAAGAGCCGTGTTAGACAGTGGTTCGCAAATGAACATTATTACCGAAAGCGCCGTCATCAAACTGGGCTTGCAACAAAGACACGTTGACCTTAATATTAGGGGGATAGGCGGTAGCTGCCAACAAGCTCGAAATAGAGTCAGCCTAAGGATTCACTCCAAAGTATCGAATTTTACGGCACAAATAGATGCCATGGTACTACCGCAAATAATATCAGCCCAACCTGCATATTGTTTGGGACCTTCGACAAGACAGGCCATCCCACGTAACATAAAACTGGCTGATCCCACCTTTGATCAGCCAGGACAGGTGGATCTTCTCATCGGTGCTGAAATATTTTATGAGTTGTTATCAATCGGGCAGATACGACTGGCAAAAGAGCTCCCTCTTCTTCAAAATACAGCGTTTGGATGGGTCGTGGCCGGTAAACTAGAAAGTCAGCGGGTGTCAAACATAACTTGCGCAATTGCTGAATTAGATGAGCAAAAAATGAATGAGCAAATAGAGCGTTTTTGGAGATTAGAAGAACCAGATAACACGGATGCTCATATGACGACACAAGAGATAAAATGTGAAACAGATTTCGTTCAGAATACAAAAAGGACCCATGAAGGACGCTTTGTAGTCAAACTACCCTTCAAAAAGGACCCGCAACAGCTGGGAAGTTCGAAGGAAATAGCTCTCCGTCGTTTCCTGCAACTAGAAAGAAGGCTTAGCAAAGATCCTTCCCTACAACAACAGTATTGCCAGTTCATGAATGAATATGAAACAATAGGGCATATGAGCGAAATTGACCCAACGTCAGTAATAGATTCACATTATATCCTGCCCCATCACTGCGTGCTAAAACCCGAGAGCACGACTACTAAGCTCAGAGTCGTTTTCGACGCCTCAGCGAAAACTAAAAACGGAATAAGCTTAAATGAAGTGCTTTGCACAGGGCCCACCATCCAGGATGACCTTTTTACTATTCTTTTAAGGTTTCGAATACCCCGATACGTATTCACAGCCGATATAGAGAAAATGTATCGACAGATAATGGTAGCGGAACCTGATAGAAAATATCAGCTAATTCTATGGAGAAACCATCCCAGCGAAGAGATTAAGTATTATAAGCTGAATACAGTAACCTATGGCACCACATCGGCTCCTTACTTGGCGACTCGATGCTTGCAAGAGCTTGCAGATCAGTCAATGCATCGATTTCCCTCTGGCGCTGCAGCACTGAAATATGACTTTTACATGGATGATGTCATGTCCGGCGCCGATAATCTATGCGATGTCATCGAGAAACAAGAGCAGCTTCGGGCTATACTGAGTTCCGCTGGATTTAAGCTGCGTAAGTGGTGCGCCAACCATAAAATGCTCCTGCAACACGTACCGAATGAAGATCAGGCATTAATATTAGACCTAGATAATGAAGGGCAAGTCAAGACACTCGGATTAATCTGGTCCCCTTTAACTGATCAGTTCAAGATTAGAAGTGTATGTAATGATTCTGAAAAGGTAACCAAAAGAACAGCGTTATCAGACATTGCACACTTATTTGACCCACTAGGATTAATGAGTCCAGTTACCGTGGTAGCAAAAATCTTCTTACAGAGACTCTGGAGCCTTAAAATTGCTTGGGATGCCGCTCTTCCTGCTCAACTACATTCCGAATGGCTCAAATTTCGAAAAAATCTTGGTGAATTAAATAAAATTACTATCCCTCGCCATGTCACAGGTGGGAAAATACCCAGGGGCACGCAGCTACATGTATTTGCTGATGCATCTGAAAAGGCGTATGGAGCCGTCGCATATATTCGCGCCACGCATGCTGACAGCACGCGAACTGTACATATCCTTTGCGCTAAGTCGAAAGTAGCACCTTTGAAAACTATCACAATTCCAAGACTAGAACTCTGCGCTGCCAAGCTAGCTGCGGAATTGGTTCATCGCCTCAAGCGAGCCTTAAGTCTACCTGATAGATCGTGTTTTTTCTGGACAGACTCGGAGATCGTTTTGAATTGGATACACGCGGAAGCAGCGTCATTTCATACTTTTGTGGCCAACCGGGTAGCCACAATCCAGCAGCTATCACTACCTTCACAATGGAGACACGTCAGATCCGAGCACAATCCGGCGGATATTGTATCCCGATGCCTTGCTCCGGAAGCCTTGAAAAACTGCTCTCTATGGTTCTACGGGCCGGTATTTTTACATGGATCTGAAGACAGTTGGCCAAAACCACATCGAATGGAAACCATTGACTTGGAAAAAAGATGCCCAAGGGCAGTATTGGCAGCCGTTCCGACAAATACCCAGCTGTTAAGCGATATAGATCATCGCAACTCGTTGAAACGTTTACAACGCATAATGGCATACACCTTGCGATTTATCAAAAACGCCCGAAGGATGGAGGGGATAGCCTGTTGCACTTTGCAACTGTCCGCCAAAGAGCTAGAGGAAGCTCTATATGTCGTCATAAAGGAAGCACAACGAGAGGAATATCACGACTCCCTGCATCGTCTTAAAACAACGAAGCAATTAAGCAACAGTGAATCACTAAGCAGTCTACACCCTTTTTTGGACAGTTTTGGGCTGATACGTGTTGGCGGCCGTTTGGAGCATTCAAATCTACCCTATGACACAAAACACCCTATCATATTGCCATACGGTCATCCCATAACGAAATTAATTCTGGAAGATATCCATCAACAACATCTACATGCCGGGCCTCAAGCATTATTAACTATCGCCCGACAGAAGTTCTGGCCTATCAAGGGCAAAACTGCAGCCAGATCAGTGGTGCAAAAGTGTATACGGTGTACCAGAGCTAAGCCAAAGCTTCTCACACAGTTAATGGGAGAGCTGCCTGCACAGAGAGTCCAACCAGCAAGACCTTTCGTTAATTCCGGGGTTGATTTCGCTGGACCATTGTGGACCCACTTTAAAATGCGTGGAAAGCGTCCTCAAAAATCATATCTGGCTGTCTTCTGCTGCTTCGCAACGAAAGCCATACACCTCGAACTTGTCAGCGATTTAAGCACAGAATCTTTTATTGCTGCCTTGAAAAGATTCATGGGACGAAGAGGACATTGCCGCCATTTATATTGCGACAATGCAACGAACTTTGTTGGCGCGAAAAATCAATTATCGGAATTAAAATGCAGCATTTACGAACAGAAAGCGCAACAAAAGATAACTAGTTTTTGTGGCTCTAAAGGAATTGACTTCCATTTCATTCCACCTAGATCTCCGCATTTTGGTGGTTTATGGGAAGCGGCTGTAAAATCAGCTAAGCACTTGCTGATTAAAAACGTAGCACCCGCATCCTTAACCTATGAAGAATTGGCGACAGTGTTAACCGAAGTAGAAGCCGTCCTCAATTCCAGACCCTTAACTCCACTCTCTGAGGACGCCAACGACCTATCAGCTTTGACACCGGGACACTTTTTGATCGGAGAGCCTCTTACCACGCCAATAGACACACACGCGTTACCAAATTGCTCAACACTACCAAAACGATGGAAGCAAATTCACGATATCAAGCAGAAATTCTGGCAGAGGTGGTCTTTGGAATACCTTACCGAGTTACAGCAGCGCCACAAATGGAAACAAACCTGCGAAAACGTCAGACCAGGTATGCTGGTGGTGATCAAAGAGGACAATCTCCCAGTCTTAAAGTGGCGAATGGGCAGAATCTCACAAGTCATAAAAGGCTCGGATGGCTTGGCACGAGTAGCGGATATTCGAACAGCGAATGGTGTTCTTAGGAGACCAATCCATAAATTAGCACCACTGCCTATAGAAACGGAGGAAACTTGTTCGGAAGACGTGCCCAATAAACGACCCCCGAAGCATAAGAGTACTGACGATACATCTCCCTTACTAGGCCTTTCGATTACAGATACGAGTCTAGGCAGACATCCAGTGCGACCCAAAAACCAACGAATTGACATGACCACAACAAACTTGTTACTATGGAATCATCCAGAACTAAATGCAGACGAAAATGTACATCCACCACAGACGTTGTTATGAATATACATCCGCCACTACCGTACTCCAGAAGATCAACGAAGCGTTCAACATATCACCTCACCTGGACGAATAGTTGACTGACCTGCATCATTCAACGCGGGGGAGAATGTTAAATTTCATATATTAAATTTCATATAATTAAACAATAAGTCTAGATATACGTAACATCTTAAAATCTATTTCCTAAATTTCATTTTACCATATGTTCACTTAGTCATCCATACATACGCTCAATTTAACTTTATGTGAGAATCATCATTTTTGCTTTGATACGTTTAGACTCAAGTCATGTAGTTATTCTTGCTATCTGATACTTTGTATGTTCGTATGTATATGCTTTAATATCAAAATATATTTTACCTGTACGAAACAATTTCCTGCAAGGTGTCAATTGCAGCACGAGCATATGTTTTGTAAAGCTGCATGCATAGGTCAATGATACAAGTGTCAGCAACTGTTGCTAAATAATGAAAATAATGAGAAATTGCTGACCCACGTCATTGACCTACGCATTCATCTGATCGACTGTCGTTGACAATGATTGTACTTTTTTTATAGGTGAAACTTTGCATTTCGTTAATTTAGCATTATACGAGTTTAGTATATAAGATATTGATTATAGTGAATAAAACTCTCTTTCTTTTGAGATTGCTAACAAGATTAGTTGGATTTCATTTCTTAGAGCTTGCCCATCGGTATTGTACCGAAGAGCAATTAACTACTTGGACGGATTTGTATTCGGCCAGTATATATTTTAAAGTAGACGGATTTGTATTCGGCTACCTGCGGGCAGATAAAAGAATCTGCTCGCGTATATTAGGATTTGATGGTTTATCAAAGTTACGAATAACCTTCGACTTAGCAAATTTTAACCTAAAGATCTTTACAAATAAGAAATCAGTAGACTCCCAAGAAAGAAATTTTACAATTCATGATGAAACTTATACAAATAAAATTAGGGAAATTATGAGAAATAATTCGTGTAACGAAACCTTACCCTTCACGACGACTATAGAGGCAACTATACGCACGAAAGACAATAACCCTATCTGGACAAAGCAATATCCTTACCCGTATAATAACAATGAATTTGTCAACGAGGAAATAAATAAACTATTACAGAATGGAATTATAAGGCCAAGTAAATCACCTTATAACTCTCCGGTCTGGATCGTACCAAAGAAAGGTACCGACGATAAAGGTAACCCTAAAAAGCGACTAGTGATAGACTTCCAAAAGTTGAATTCTAATACTATTACGGATAGATATCCTATCCCAGATGTCAATATGACAATACAAAATCTAGGGAGAGCAAAAGTCTTTTCGACGCTCGACCTCGAGTCAGGATTTCATCAGATTAAGATAAAAAAGGAAGACATTGAGAAAACTGTTTTTTCAATAAATGGAGCTAAATATGAATTCGTAAGAATGCCCTTTGGATTGAAAAACGCACCTTCGATATTCCAAAGATGTGTTGATGACATATTGCGACCATTCATAGGCAAGTTTGCTTATATTTACATCGACGATGTATTAATATACTCTTCCTCACCCGAAGAACATATTAAACATATCGAAATAATTATAAACGCATTAAAGAAAGCCAACATGAAGTTATCCGCAGAAAAGTCTCATTTCTTTAAATCCGAAGTCGAATATCTAGATCACATAATACGACATAATAAAATAACTGTTGACCCAGCAAAGATAGAAACAATAAACGAATACCCAGTACCTACAAACCTAAAAGCATTAAGAGGATTCCTTGGATTAGCATCATATTACCGCAAATTCATAAGAAACTTTGCCCAAATAGCTAAACCACTGACTATCCATCTTCAAGGAGAAAACGCAACAATAGGGAAAAATAAAAGTAAAAATGCTATAATAAAACTAGATAAAGTAGCCATAGAAACTTTCGAAGAATTAAAAAGCAAACTACGAGAACAAATAGAGTTATACCAACCTGATTATTCGAAACCATTCGAATTAACAACGGATGCAAGCAACATTGCAATAGGAGCAGTGTTAAGCCAAGAACGGAAACCTATAACCTTTATATCACGAACTTTGAGCAAAACAGAGCAAAACTACTCGGCTAACGAAAAAGAACTACTAACTATAGTTTGGTCTCTACAAAAATTGCGCAATCACCTATACGGCATTGCAGATTTAACGATCTATACGGATCACCAATCTTTGATATATTCCATATCAAGCAAGAACTCAAATACGAAATTAAAGCGATGGAAAAACCTCATAGAGGAATATGGCGCAAAACTCGTATATAAGCCAGGAAACCAAAATGTAGTAGCAGATGCAGTATCAAGACAAGAAGTAAATAATTCAACTGATCACAGTATACACTCAGAAGAAAGCTCTGGTACGGAACATATAAAAACCACATCAAAGGCAACGAATACATTTAAAAATCGAATAATATTAAGAGAAGGAAGTAATGAAAATGTAAAGCTAACTCAACCATTCCGAGGATATACCCAATGGGAAATCACATTTGCATCAATAAATTATGTGTTGCGACAATTAAAAACGATACTAAATCCGAAAACAAAAACCGTATTTCATACAGATCTCGAAACATGGCACAAAGTAAAAGACCCAATATATCAGAATTACACCACATATAAGAAAGTATTCTCACAGAAATATCTCATCGACGAAACAGATGAAGGAAAACAAGCATACCTTATTTATTTATTTATTTATTTATTTATTGAATAATTTACGGAACAATGTTCCATTACATTAGTGTAGTAACACATTATTTTATCATAATTCTATCCTTTAAATTTAGCTTAATTCTATGCCTCAAGTTATATCCAAGCAACAGCTGAAATAGTGTTTAAAAGTCTACATTCGAAAAATTGCACACTATATATTTAATGCGGGCCAAATCATCATTAAAAATATCGGCTCGACGAGATATATTATTACCAAGACGTTTTAGTCTCTCAACGGGTGAATGCATTAGGTAATTTACCCTATAGTTTTGTAGCATAAATATGTCATTGCACCTTGTGGTTCTAGAAGGGACTCTTAGCGAAAATTCACCTAGGAGAGAGGGTACATCGAGATTCCCATTAACAATGTTGAATAAAAAAGTTGCGTCAAAACATATACGTCTATCTGCTAGAGATCTGATGTGTAGTAAATCCATTATGTGGCGATAATTCAATTGATTGCGACTAATGCGCAGTTTATAACCCACGTACCTCAGAAATTTATTCTGGATTTTTTCCAAAGCCTCCGAATGGGCTCCGTAATAAGGATTCCAGAGAACACAGGCATAATCAAGTTTACTTCTTACTAATGATGTATATAACATTTTCAGTGCATTTACGTTAAAAAATTCGCTTGTACTTCTTATCACAAAACCAAGCATTCTGCGCGATTCATCTGCGATATTTCTAATGTGAGCTATAAAATTCAAGGATGGGTCAAAAGTGATGCCTAAATCTTTAACGGAATCAACGACTCTTATGGGATCATTGCCTAGCATGTATACATGATTAAAATTGTACGTTGTCCTATTGAAAACCATTAGCTGACATTTAGAAGCATTTAAATCGAGACAATTATTAAGACAGTAATTAAAAAAGTTATCCAAGTTGGATTGTAATACCTAAATATCTGCCATTGACGCGATAGAATGAAAGATTTTGCAGTCGTCAGCGAATAAGAGATACTGAACATCATTGAATATTGTACTTATGTCATTTATGAATATAAGAAAGAGCAGCGGACCCAAATGTGACCCTTGGGGAACACCAGATGTAGGAGTAAATGGTAAGGAAAAGTGACCATCAAAATTTACTATAAGACATCGATCACGAATGTAATCAGAAAGCCATTCGAATAGTTTCCCATCAATACCGATTAGTTTGAGTTTTTTCTCCAATATACTGAAGTTGATCCGGTCAAATGCCTTGCTGAAATCCGTGTATATAGTATGAACCTGTTGTGACAATGCAAAGGACTGAGAAATAAAATTATGATAAGTAATTAGATTAGTGGTTGTTGACTTTCCAGCACAGAAACCATGTTGGTTATCTATAATTAGAGGCCTGATGGAAGGTGTTAGATAGTCCGTAATTAGGCTTTCGAATATTTTCGGTATAACGGATAAAATAGAAATGGGACGATAGTTACTAACATCTGATTTGTCCCCAGACTTGAATACCGGAATTACATGAGAGCTCTTCCAAATTTTTGGAAAAATTCCCAGGGCTAATGAGTGATTAAAAATAAATAGTAGAGGGGCTAAAAGTGATTCCGCGCATTTTTGAACAAATACCGGCGGCAGACCGTCAGGCCCACCACATTTACTTACATCAACAGACAGTAACTTCTTTAATAGCAATTCGGGGCATATAATATGGCAATTGAGATTAAGATGGGTTAAGGAAACCGGAGGATCAAAAGAACTGGTTTTGGTTGAGAAGGCTTTGGGAAAACTCTCTGCGAACATATTCGATATGGTAGACTTGTCGGAGCTGAAATGATTTTCCAAGTGCATCATCGGGGGGTATGATTTATCAAGTCTTTCCTTGCTAATGTAACTAAAGAAATGCTTAGTGTTGCACGTAATGTTTGATTCTAATTTACGTAAGTACTTATAACGGTCTAATTTAATTTTCCGTTTACATTCACTTCTAAGACTATCAAATTCTCTATAATCAGCTAATAGGCCTGTTGACTTATATTTACAGTGTGCAATTTTTTTTCAGTTTAACATGCTTTTTTAAATCATACGAAAACCATTCGGGAAAATTATCACTAGTTATAACTGCAGTCGGGACATATTTTTCTATCAATCCGTTGGTAATATTGTAAAATGTTCTAACAGTTTGTTCAAGAGACATGTTATTGAATTCATTCTTCCAGTCAATGCAAGATAAAGCGCGATTAAGTTCAACATAATTTGCTTTCTTAAAATTGTATATACGTTTAGATGAAACATTGGTAATATACGAACCACTCACAGACAAGGCAATATTGATATCTAAGACTGGGTGGTATGAATCTACAGGTACTAATGAAAAGTTACTCCGACTTACAGCTATGTTGTTACAATTTGACAGAACCAGGTCAAGATTTCTATTCATAAAGTTTTTAACGGAATTAAATTGATTCAAGTCAAGGTAAGAAAAAGATTCCGTAATTAATGTACTACTAGGACTGTTGTAGTAAGCTGGCCACGCGTTAGCTTGCCAGTTCACCATAGGCAAATTATAATCGCCAGTAATGACTAATTGTGAATTTGGGTATGTTTTGGTTAAATTTAGTAAATCCTCGGCGTGACAACGATATATATTCGAATCTGCATCAGGCGGTATGTAAACTGCCGAAAAACACACGATAGAGCACATCGCAACATGAAAAATAATATAATTGAACTCCAAGCGAAACACTTTTGGCCAGAAATGAAGAAACAAGCTCATCTATAGGCAAAAAATTGTGAAAATTGTCATATAAACAAATATGAACGCCACCCGAAGAAACATTTACTAGGAAGAACTCCTTTACCACTAAAACCAGGCACACATATCCAAGCAGACATTTTCCATATGAATAATCAAACATATATCTCCTGCATCGACAGATTCTCTAAATATACGTACTTTCATTTTATACCCAACAAACTAAATATCCCCGAACATTTAAAACAGATATTTCGAACAATATTTCCTAAAATAACACACGTCACTACGGACAATGAAAGCATATTTACAAGTAGTACCACCAAGAATATACTACAAAATTTAAATATTGAACATTACTTAACACCGGTACGACATTCCACCACAAACGCTTCGATCGAACGGGTACATTCAACTATCATCGAACTTACAAGACTTCTTAGTACCCAAAATAAAACAAACCCACAAGATGAAATCTATAATGCAATCCATGAATATAATAATACTGTCCACTCAGTTATAAAATAGAAACCTATAGATGTCCACTTTAATCATGATAAATATGCAAATATATCTGAAATATTGAAATCATCACAAGAGAATATGATACGGCATGAGAATAAACATAGATCTTATAAATCCTTTCAGCCGAACGACATAGTGTATGCACGGAACAACCAACGCAACAAGGCCAGTAAAAGATTCATTAAATATATAATACAAGAAGACCGTGGGGGCACGATTCTCACTACCACGGGGAAGATCATCCATAAGGATAATTTACGGAACCATACCACAAAACAAAATGGAAACAACCAAATGGATAATGCTAACACTAGTAATATACAAAGTACAGACACTCAATGTAACTAACGTAGGAAACAAAAACTTTATCCTAATACAAGGAGACCACGCATATACGTTCCAAGAAACTAAACTCTTATTCCATATAGTAGAATTATCCCAATATAAAATTGCATTAGAGCAAATTAAGGAAAGGAACAAACCTGAAAGTATAGACATACATACCATAGAAAGAATTGAAACTTTACTTGAACAATTAGACGAACATAGACAGAAACGTTCTAGAGCAGGGGTGGGCAAACGGTCGATCGCGATCGACCGGTCGATCGCAAACAGTTCTACAGTCGATCACAGACATTTTAAATAATTTACTAGGTTAATTTAAAATGTGACCTAAAAATTTAGTAGGCGATTTATTCCGTACATTTTGGAATGGGCCTTGGCCTAATAGATCGAATCGGACAGTTCACGCAGTTTCAGTTCACACAAAAGCTCGCAGAGCATTGGTGGCGGAGAAGCCAAAGGGAAAATCCGAGATAGCTATGCTCTCGATTTGTTCAATTTATAGATTTATATAAAAAATGCAGATGATTTATATCATTGTAGTAAACTCAGTACTAGCCTAAAGAATGAACTGCACATACTAAATTGGCGTGAAATGATTGGAGACATGTGCCAAAGCTATCTGCATTTTCAAAGCGAAAGCATCTTCCAAGCAATTTTTCACGCTTAAAAGTGAGTACAGCTCTTGCTTATTTTCAAGCTAAATTTTCGCCCAAAAAAATTTTACGTGAAAATTTGCATGAAAATTTAACGTGATATCGAAAACAGTACTAAGCTTTAGATGGCTCAGCTGAGGAAGCTTTTTGCAAAGATTTCTAAATCTTTTGCCTGAAATTGTTGCATTTTTGGACACATTGGCAGAAAAACATGAGCAAATAGAAGATCCAGTATGGGTAAAGAAATTAGCATTTCTTACGGATTTTATGGACCTTTACAGCTCACTTGATTTACAATTACAAGGAAAAGGAAAATATTGTTGACTTGTTGGGTTCGGTAAATGTTTTTTAAGTAAAATTAAAACCTTTTGCTTCACAATTAAATAGGCAAAATTTTTAAATATTTTCCATGCATAGAAAAACATATTAAACTTACTGGCGACTGTAAAATGCAAAAGCTGAAAGACATCCTTCAGTTCGCGAAAAAATCCGTGGCCTTCGATGGCCGCTTGGACTGATTTTTTTTTCTCCTGGCCCATTTATCTGGTATCACTATGGACCAATAGGTCTATGTGTGGCCTTGTGCCATCTAGTACAACCTAACCTAACCTACTGGTGCATGTAATATTGAAATGTTTTGTTCTGAACTGGAAAATTTTAATTAAGAATTCGAGAGACGATTTGCAAATCTCAATAACCTTCAACCGATTTTTGAATTTATTTCATTTCCTTTTGGGGAATTCGATAGCGAGGATGTTTCATCAAATCTAGCTCATACTTTAGAATTGAATTCATCGGATCTATAGTTAGAAATTTTAACAATAGCACGCGCAAATGAAAATTATTTTTGGATTTAATTACCATAAAAAATATCTATTATTGAGATTGGTGGCAATGAGGATATTTGCATTTTTTGCTCCCATTTATCTAGGTGAAGCAACGTTTTCTCAAATGAAAAACATCGAATCGCAACTTAGGAGTTCTCTGACTGATGACCACTTAATGGCATCTATTCGATTGTGCATCAGTGCTTACAAGCCTAACTCTACAATACTTTTTGATGAAATGGAGAGTCACGCATATACATCAAAAATTAATCCAAAATATTTATTAATAAAGTGCATTGCACAAAGTAGTAATACAATGTATTTAATATATTAATATCAATAAAGACCTTAATTAAATTTTTATTTGTTTTTAATTTAACCCATTTTTGGAAGTCGATCACGCATAAATTAAAAAGTTTAATGTCGATCATACCAGTACTAAGTTTGCCCACCCCTGTTCTAGAGACTTCTTAGGGACTATTATAAAGTTCATCACAGGAAACCCTGACAACAATGATCTATTAGAAATAAAAGGAGCATTGAACCAATTGATCACGAATAACGAACAACAAAAAGCCATAAATTCAAACTTTAATAAACGATTGTCAGAAATTCAAGAAACTTCAGCCCATTACTCATTCCTTTTAAACGAAATATACCTGAATTTACAGAATGTGATAGAAGCCATTAATCTTGCCAAGAACAATATTGTATTATCGTCCATACTCAAAATTAAAGAAATAAAAAATATAATAAAAAGTGAAAAAATTCGAGTACCCATAATTAATGTCTTAGAGTATTCAAACATCTATGTTATGAGAGTTCACGAGAACATAATATTCACATATAAATACCCTGCAATCGAAAATCGAATAAAATTTTACGAAATTATAACAATCGCACATACCTATGGAAAATATGCAATGTACCCATACATTGGAAAAAATGAAACAAATTATATTGCTTTAGAAAATTGTAAAAATTATTTGAATGTAAACATATGTAAAGTAAAGAAAACAAATGACAATTGTACTATTCCAATGTTAGAAAATAAGAAAGCATATTGTAAACTCATACAAGAGAATGACAAAGAATTTGTAAGACTCAACCCAAAAACGATATTCCTCACAGGAAAACACATTTTAAATAATGAGTTAAAAATAGGAAAATACCTAATTGAATTCGACCAGAATGTAACAATAGATAATGAAACTTACGAAAATCATGAAAGAAGAGCACTTGAAACATTGCATAATTTTGAACATAACGAAGTAGAAATCCTAGAAATAATTGAATCAGAATCAAACCTAAAATTTTCAAACGTACAGTCCTTAAATAAATTTATATTACCAATACAAAAGAATCCAGTAAAAAGCACTCTAATATTGATCACTACAGCCATAGTAACTTCACTTATAATATTTCTATTAGTAAAAATCTTGAAGAGATATAACGAATATAAAAGAATCAAACTAGAAAAAGAAAAACGTAAATTATACTTGCAAATTTTAAAAGATAACGGCATTGAAAGTGAGGACACTTTATTTTAACAACGGGGGGAGTTAATGACTAACATTCTTATCCATGAGAAAATAAAGATAAGCACATGGCAGAAAATGCCAATGATAGCATTCTAAGTAAACAACATCGTAACATTATCTAAATATGGAAATATTGAATAAGCGATAATGTGAACATGAGCCCATGCAAGCGTAAATATGATAACGCATATGAACTCATGGTATGAAGATAAGAATAGACGATAAGGAAAAGATATAAATACTGCATACGAGCATTGTAGCGGCATTCCTAATTCTTAGTTGTACCATGATTGTTACTTCTACTATAGTATCTGTCATGGACTAAAGAGCTATAAATAAAGGAATCATTTATTTGTTAACCAAGTATTTTATTCTTTATAAAGTATAGGTGAAGCAGGTAAATTAACTCGCGATAAAAAACTACCTAATTTCGCTGATATCGGACGTAGCGGATATAGTATTACTGCGTGAAAAAATTTTAATTTTTCAGAATGGAGATATTCTAAATCAAGTTTCTTAGTTAAATTGCTCTGGAGAACAAATGATAAAGGATGGAGAGGTTGCGTGTTTTTGATGGTGTATTATACAATTTTATAATATAAGTTCCGGTAACAATGTGCATATTGGATTCATGTTTAGTACGATCAACCTGAAATAGAAGGGACATGTTTGAGATGTGATTAATGGATCTTTTTTCCGGAGATTGTAACAACTGTTACTCGATTGTCCTTGTAAACAACTTCTTTTCCGTACAATGGCTTGTTACTTATGTTCGATCCATATATATATATATATATATATATATATATATATATATATATATATATATATATATATATATATATATATATATATATATATATATATACGAGTATATATATATATATATATATATATATATATATATATATATATATATATATATATATATATATATATATATATATATATGTATGTATATATACATATATATATATATATATATATATATATATATATATATATATATATATATATATATATATATATATATGTATATATATATAAATATTTATATATATATATATATAAAAAGTAGTGGGATATACAGCCGGGCAACGCAGAAATGAATGGTTCGACGAAGAATGTCAAGCCGCGTTGGATGAAAAGAATGCGGCCTACAAAATCCACATTGAACGACCGACTAGAGCCAAGAAAGAAAAATACGACGATCTTCGGAGAGTAGCAAATAGAATAATTAGACGTAAGAAACGAAAGCATTTTGACACCATGCTGAATAACATGAATGATAACTTTATAGCTAACAACACTCGACAAGCGTACAAAGTAGTAAGACACTTAAAGCAAGGCTTTAAACCACGAACTAGCCTATGTAGGGCTGCCGATGGAAGCATCATAAGTGGCTCAGAACAGGTGAAGGAAAAATGGGCGTCCTATTTCCAGCAACTGCTGAATGGAAATGTCCCCGCACCCGACGAATCACCATAATTAATGGGCACATACCTTGACAGTGCCTCATCTCACCCCCCTACACTGGATGAAGTCCGACAGGCCATGGACCGCTTGAAACCCAACAAAGCACCGGGCATCGATTGTATCCCCGCGGAGCTCCTGAAGACAGGCGGGATTTCCGTTTTAAGGGCAATCCATGGATTGGTGACAAGCATCTGGCAACAAGAAACGATGCCGGATGAGTGGCGAAAAAGCGTTATATGTCCCATTCACAAGAAAGGAGATAAACTGCTGTGCGAAAACTACAGGGGCATATCACTACTTTGTACGTCATACAAGCTCTTGACAAAAATTTTAGAGTTAAGGATTTCCCTTTTCATTTCACGCTGAGAAAATTCTTGGTCAATATCAAGGTGGTTTCAGACCAAATGACCAAATATTTACTGTCAAACAAATTTTGGAAAAATGCTGGAAATTCAACATTGATGTCCATCAAATATTCGTCGACTTCAAACAAGCGTACGACAGCATCAACCAAACTGCATTATATAACATCATGCTGCAGTTCGGAATCCCAGCAAAGTTGGTACAACTAGTGAAAATGACAATGACCGACTCCACGTCACATAATAATAAGACCGACTCGTTTGCGACTAATACGGGGTTAAAACAAGGGGATGGATTAGCTCCGGTACTCTTTAACTTAGCGCTTGAGTATGTCATCAGAAAAATCCCCGTTGACACGAGAGGAACTTTATTATTTAAGACGACACAGCTAGTAGCTTACGCTGATGACATCAACATTATATCACGTTCATTCAACGACGCCAAGGAAGTATTTGTAGCTCTAGACGAAACCGCCAAGGAAGTTGGTCTTCAAATAAATGAACAGAAAACTAAAGTTATGACTCAATCAAGGAAAAGGACGCCAATAAGACAAAACATAACGATAGGGGACTATAACCTTGAAAATGTAGACAACTTCGTATACCTAGGGACGAACCTCTCGAAGGATGGGAATGAGCTTGACGAAATCAAACGACGGATTCAATTAGCCAATAAGACATTCTTTTCGGTACTTCCCACTTTAAAATCTCGATGCGTACACAGGAATACGAAGCTCCGCATCTATAAAACAATTATTAGACCTGTGCTATGCTACGGAAGTGAAACCTGGACGCTGACCCAGGCATCTGAAAAGGCCTTGAATACGTTTGAGAGAAGGGTATTGCGAAGAATCCTCGGTCCAATACGGGAAGAAGATGGATGGCGAATCCGATACAACAACGAGCTGTATACCATGTATGACGAGCCGGAAGTCTCTACCGTCATACGACTCCAAAAACTACAATGGGCTGGCCAAGTCGAACGAATGAGCGACAATCGAATCCCCAAACGATCTCTCAAGGGGCGAGCGAGCGGAGCCAAGCCAGTCGGTAAGCCACGCAAACGATGGGAGGACTCGATAGATGCTGACAGCAGGTCACTTTTGGGAGCACCGAACTGGAGGACGCGGTCACTGAACCGAGACGATTGGAGGCGACGTATTAAGGAGGCTAAGGCTCGATTCGGGCTGCAGTGCCCCGATGATGATGATGATATATATATATATATATATATATATATATATATATATATATATATATATATATATATATATATATATATATATATATATATATATATATATATATATATATATATATATATGTATATATATATATATATATATATATATATATATATATATATATATATGTATATACATATATATATATATATATATATATATATATATATATATATATATATATATATATATGTATATATGTATATATATATGTATATATATATATATATTTGTATATATACATATATATATATATATGTATATATGTATATATATATATATATATATATATATATATATATATATATATATATATATATATATATATATATATATATATATATGTATATATATATATATATATATATATATATATATATATATATATATATATATATGTATATATATACATATATATGTATATATATATATATATATATATATATATATATATATACATATATATATATATATATATATATATATATATATATATATATATATATATATATATATATATATATATATATATATATATATATATATATATATATATATATATATGTGATTAATGGATCTTTTTTCCGGAGATTGTAACAACTGTTACTCGATTGTCCTTGCAAACAACTTCTTTTCCGTACAATGGCTTGTTACTAATGTTCGGAGAACATTAGTATGAAAATCGATTCGGCCAAAAATTCATATTTCCAGATATATATATATATATATATATATATATATATATATATATATACATATATATATGTATATATATATATATATATATATATATATATATATATATATATATATATATATATATATACATATATATATATATATATATATATATATATATATATATATATATATATATATATATATATATATATATATATATATATATGTATATATATATATATATATATATATAGATATATAGATATATATATATATATATATATATATATATATATATATATATATATATATATTTATATATACATATATACATATATATGTATATATATATATATATATATATATATATATATATATATATATATATATATATATATATATATATATATATATATATATATATATATATACAGTTGTGTTCATGAAAATAGTAGTGCAGCACCTCACAACATTAAATATTCATGTTTCGACAAACTGAACTCTGCCAATTGAACACGTGCTCATATTTTTCTAAGAATAGCATGCAAAGAAGAGAATAGCGATAAAATTCCGTCAGTTTTGCATTGGTTTGGGTAAGTTTTTGATTACTTTTGAGTGATGCACCGAAATTTGGCTGTTCATTAAAATAGTAGTGCTCGGTGTGAGTGGTTGAAAAACAATTTTAATAATTGATTAGTACAACAAAAAACGTCAAGAGTAAGTGTAATTTAGCAATGAATAGTTTGATGATTGATATTCATTGGGTTTGTAACTATTTTTTATTCTAGTGGGCAGAGGAAAGCATTGCACGGCTGCGAATAGAGATTTAATAGTTATGCTTAGAGCGAAAGGCAAAACGTACAAGGAAATTGATAATATTGTTTGCTGCACATCTACAATGATATTTAACGCGATTAATTATAAAAAATCCCCAGAAAATCGTGGTGGGAAACGCAAAACAACCGCTGTCGGAGATAAACGCATTGTGCGCTTTAGCAAGATTCGGCCATCAGCATCCTCTAAAGTTATCAAAAAGGATTTAAATCTATCGGTTAGTGATGTTACAGTCCGTCGTCGCCTAATTGAGCATAATTTAAATGCCAGAAGTCCTAGAAAGGTACCTCTTTTGCCTCGGAAGAATGTGCAAGGACGACTTAGATTTGCAAAAACTCATCTAGTCTGGCCCGCCAAAAAATGGCGCAACATATTGTGGACAGATGAAAGCAAAATTGTTTTATTTGGTGGAACAGGCTCTAGGTAGTATGTACGACGTCCACCAAACACAGAATATAATCCTAGGTACACCAAAAAAACAGTTAAACATGGTGGCCTAAGTATAATGATATGGGCTTGCTTTTCGTACAATGGCGTTGGTCGTATCCATATGATAAATGGTATAATGGACAAACAGGTTTATGTTGACATACTAAAAAACACAATGCTACCATATGCCAGTTCGGAAATGCCTAAAAAATGGACATTTCAACAGGACAACGATCCTAAACATACTAGCAGGCTCGCAAAAGATTGGTTTATATCGGAGAAGATCGATGTGATGCAATGGCCACCTCAGTCCCCAGATCTTAGTCCGGTAGAAAACTTATGGGGAGATGTAAAACGGGTTGTGGCAACCGCAAAACCTTCAAAAAAAGCACAATTTTGGCAAGCGGTTCAGGACGCATGGCCTCAAATTCCTTTGAAGCGTTGTCAGGACCTTATCGATTCCATGCCCCGGCGGTGCGAAGCCGTTATTAAAAATAACGGATACACAACTAAATATTAGACTATTTCCAATATTAAGAACCTGTAAAATCAATTTTGAATAAAGTTATACAGTTTTGTTTATCCTTTCATGTAGCCACTACTATTTTAATGAACAGTCAAATTTCGGTACATCACTCAAAAGTCATCAAAAACACATCCAAACCAATGCAAAACTAACGAGATCTTATCCCTATTCTCTTCTTTGCATGCTGTTCTAAGAAAAATTTGAACACTTGTTCAATTTGCAGTGTTCAGAATGTCGAAACATGAATATTAAATGTTGTGAGGTCCTGCACTACTATTTTCATGAGCAAAGCTGTATATATATATATATATATATATATATATATATATATATATATATATATATATGTATATATATACATATATATATATATATATATATATATATATATATATATATATATATATATATATGTATATATGTATATATATATATATATATGTATATATATACATATATATGTATATATATATATATATATATATATATATATATATATATATATATATATATATATATATATATATATATATATATATATATATATATATATATATATATATGTATATATACATATATATGTATATATATATATATATATATATATATATATTATACATATACATATATATATATATATATATATATATATATATATATATATATATATATATATATATATATATATATCATCATCAAAAAAATTCAGTGACCATTTCTCAGGAACGCGCTAACCGATTGAGCTGAAACTTTCAGGATACATTGGTGTATATGCAGAATAGGTCCAGGCCTCACTTAATGTCAATTATTTTTCACCCTTTGGGTTCGGTGGTCATTTTAGTGGTATTTTTAATATACCTTTTATTCCGTTCACAAATAGTTTTTGCAAAAATAAAGTTGACGAAATAAATTTCGAACATGCTTTTAATGCGAATCGGATAATGTTTTGAAATTTTTTCACCCTATGTGTGAGAGTTACGCAACCAGCACAAAGCATAATTACAACAAGATTCAGTAAGACACCTGAATAAACATTATAACTTAAATACTTAACTTGCAACATTATGAAACAAAAATGCAACATTGTAAAACTATCTAACTTGCAACTTTGTAAACTATTTTGCAATACTGGCAAATCTACTTATGACTAATAACACATTAACGCAAAGCACTTAGCTCAGCAATAATTCAATCATAATCAAAGCACATAAGATAGCAACAGTAACATAAACAAATATACCAAACAAAGACCAATTAATATCAAGCCGATCATAAGTTAGAAATCAAATTAGCAAACTTGCAAATCGTTAAATAAACATTCACTTTAGATTGAAAGAAATCAATTCCGATTTTGACCATTAAGCATAATGGACAAATTCCAATCCAATTCGCAAATGCATTAACGTAAACAACATTTTGCTACATAAGAGGAGGAACAGTTTTTAGTTTTTGTTAGTTCTGAGTTCTTGTTCTTCAGTTCTCATACAGTTCGTACAGTTGATAATTCCGGTTGTTGTAAGACTATTAAAGAAGTTAGTGAATAATTTTAATGTTAGATTGTTTAAGGAAAACTTAAACAATATTAATAATAAAGTATATCCGTGAAAACTTCAAGTGTTTCATTTTAAAAGTTCCTTGGAGGAACTCAACAAACTTATTACTAATGTTCGAAGAACAATAGTATTAAACTCGTTTCGCCGAAAATTCATATTTCTTTATATATATATATATATATATATATATATATATATATATATATATATATATATACACGGTGTGTCCCACGGAAATCGGAACTTTTTCGAAATAAAAGCAAACACTCATTATTTCTGCAAATAACTTCCATTTTATTCAAAATAGTCTCCTTCCGCTGCGATACAACGTTTTGCACGTTCAATTAGCATGTCGAATGAATTTTTAAGGTCCTTTTTGTCCTTTTGTCCTTTTGTTTTGGGTCCTTTTGTTTTGGGTGCTTCCATTCAGAACTTTGACGCTTGGTTTCCGGATCATATTGAAAACACCACGTTTCGTCACCAGTCACGATGGAATATTTGAAGTTTTGATCCTTTTTTAACTCTTTAATCAAGTCACAGCAATGTTGGATTCGAAGCATTTTTTGGTCGTCGGTCAATTTGTGTGAAACAAATCGTGCACAGATCTTCCTTAGATTCAAATGATCGGTCAAAATGCGATGAACTGAATTTTTGGACACATTCAGTTCCATTTCCATGTATCTCAATGAAAATTTCGGCTCATTTTTTATGAATTCACGTACTTTTTCAATGTTACTTTCAGTAACAATGGTTTTTGAGGGACCTGGATGTTCGTCGTCCTGTATGTCCTCACGACCTGCCTGGAACCGCTTAAACCACTCATACACTCTGGTACGGGACAAACAATTATCACCATAAACTTCTTTCATCAAATTAAACGTTTCGGTAAAAGTTTTACCGAGTTTAAAACAGAATTTAATATTCGCTCTTTGTTCGAAGTTCATTTTTCGACCGATGACACAAACTCACTGTCACTTTGAACGCGATATCTCGGCTTTTACTGAACCAAATGTCATGAATGTTGGACTGGAATGTTCGGGAAGGATGAACATTTCCAACGCATATAGTCAGTAATAGATGGCGTTATGTATATAGGATATTTTGAAAAAGTTCCGATTTCCGTGGGACACACCGTGTATATATATATATATATATATATCAGCAAAATGATTAAGGGAGATAATCTCTGGAGTGGCCGATCCGATTGAGCTGAAATTTTCGAAACACGTAGGTGTATATAGTAGGTAGGTCCACGACTTTCTCAAATTCAGATATCCTAAACCTTTTGGCGGCGGCGAGCGTTTTAGTGAATTTTGAGGAACTCCTATATTTCCAAGCAGTGTAAATTTTTGTTAAAGAAAAGTATTGAGAATGAAAACTAATTATGTTTTTAGCTTGTTTATGATAAATAATCGGAAATTTCGAGCCGTGTGTGGGTGCAGAGTGCCTAAAAGTAGGCAAGGATTTTTTTTCAAATTTTGATTTGTCATTACTTGTAAGAAAAACAATGGATCATCATGAAAATTACAGAGCGTATTGATGTTGACTAAAATTTAGCACGTAGAGATTCTCAGCATAAAGCGGGTAACCCTGTAGCTGTGGCAGGGTGCTGAAAAAAAATCCTTCAAATCATTGACCTTCCTGAAAATTTTTTGATTTTTGACAAAAAATTCAAATCTTTGATAAATTTTATCCTTTGTCCTTCATCTCAAGATAAAATTTTCAAAATTCCGTTTTGCACAAGAACGGCAACCCATCACCAAATTACCTCTATTTTCAGCACTCAAAAGTTCTGTTCACGAGAACTGACGACCGGATAATCCGATCATAATCAAATTTACAGGATATGTTGGTATTGGCTAGGACCAGGTCTGATAGAAGCTATTTTGAAATGCGGGCAACCCTGTGGCAGTGGTGCCATCTTGAAAAATAGGTGAGAAAAAAAACTGGTTTTAGGCCTATAACTTCCGATTCAGCCATCAGATTTGGACAAGATTCATACAGTACTTGGATCTTACCTTAGGTAACATTTGATAAAAATTTGGTTGAAAAATTAGAATAGAGTTGCCAGCTATGGTGATTTTTGTCTCCTAAATCTTGCAACTTTGCTCAGCAAAATAAAGCTTTTTTCCCTATAACTTCCGGTCCAGTGCAGAAATCAAAACGAAGATCAAGCAGTAAATGGACCTTAACGTGAACCAAATGTCGTAGAAATTTCGTACCAAAATCATGAAAGGGCTGCCAGCTATGATCATATTTGTAATTTTGTGAAATTTCTTTACAGAGCGATTATGTCATTAGATTTGCAAAAGGAAATGATCCTGCAATGATAATTAACCACAAATATTAACGCTTTAAAAATTTGAAAAGTTTTGAGGGTGGTAACCCTAAAATTCTTTTCACCCGTATAACTTCCAGCGCAGTGATTCAATCGAAACGAAATTTACTGGTTAGGTTTAACTTAACGTAAAGCAGATTTTGTATGTATTTTGCTTTGCTGCTGACACAGGCTAACCAGCATTAGCCATTTCCGTAAATATTGCACCAACAAATGCTTCAAATTACGTTCTCATATGCAAAGCATTTGCAATAAAAATAAGGAATCAATTTTTAAATTTTCCGAGTTTTGAACGTTTTTCGGATGGCAGCCTCAAACAACGTTTAACCGCTGAAACTTTCGATGAAATCCTGCGATGAGAGCGAAATTCAAAGGATAAGTTGATTTGAGTATGAGCTTGTTATGGTAAACTTATTACTGCTTCGTTCGGAAAGTGTTGCCAGCACTGAACATTTACATCATTTGTGTTAGAGTTGAGTTTTGTTGCTTTGGATAAGGAATGGTTGATATGATTCTACAAAACAGTGTATTACGTCTTTCCACACTTTTTTGTCACTCAAAGACAATTTCTTCGAAAATTAGTTTTCTAGCGGTTCAGGTGCGCTAGAGTTTTTTTTTGTTTATCGCCTTATAGGATAGCATTAGATACATGCATTAGTTTTTCTTTCCACTTAACATAAGAATATGGAATGAAAATTTCACTTTCATTTACAGTAATACATATATGTATTTATAAAAGTATTTTGCAAATTTTTGCCAACTAAACGAATACCTCAGCCAATTATATTTTCGTTTTCTTCTTGTGGTTTTTACTAATGTTCGAAGAAGAACATTAGTATTAAAACCACTTCGGCCAAAAATTCATATTTCTATATATATATATATATATATATATATATATATATATATATATATATATATATATATATATATATCATCAAAAAATTTCAGTGAAAAAATCTCAGGAACGCGCCATCCGATTGAGCTGAAATTTTCAGGACACATTGGTGTATATGCAGACTAGTGCCAGGTCTCACAAAAAGTTAATAATCTTTAACCCTTTGGCGCCGGCGGCCATTTTAGTGATATTTTTAATATACCTATTATTCCGTACACAAATAAGTTTTGCAAAAATAAAGTTGACGAAATAAATTTTGAACGTGTTTTACATGTGAATCGGATAATGCTTTGGAATTTTTTAACCCCATGTGTGCGCTGGGTGCCTAAAAACAGAACGGGAAAACTTGAAAATTTTTCAATTGCGATAACTTTTGACAGAGTTATTCAATCATTACGAAATTTTTAAGACATATTGATATTATTTAGTTGTAGATTTTTGTAGCTTTTGATAAGCGTGCTGGCAACCATGTAGCTAGGGCAGGCACTGAAAGTGAAAACCTTCAAATCATCGTCTCTCTTGAAAAACTGCCGCTTCTTCAAAAAAAGCCACTTATATGTAAATCTTGTGCTTTGTTTACATAAACAAAAAAAAAATTTGATATGGTATAACGGGCACGCCTGGTACCCCTTGCCCAATTTACCTACATTTTTAGCATCAAAAACTTCTGTTCACGGAAACTCACGATCCAATGAGCAGAATTAATTGAAATTTGCAGAATGTATTGGTCCTTTATAGGACCAGGTCTGATAGAAGTGATTTTGATATGTGGCCCGTTCTGTGCCAGTGGTGCCATCTTGAAAAATCACTAAAAAAGATAACTGCTTTTAGCCCTAAAAATTCTGATTGAATCGTTCGATTTCGACGAAATTCACGCATTAACTGAATCTTACTTCAAACCACTTTTGGTAGAAATTTGGGTGAAAAATTCGGTTGGAGCTGCCAACTATGATAATTTTGGTGTCTTAAATTTGAAAAAATAAAAATTTGGAAGTGAAAACATTTAACCATCGAATTTCCAAAAACTGTCCGTTTCTTACAATAAAACCAATCTGTATACAAATCTTATACTTTATCTACACATTCAAAGTAAAACTTTGGAAATTTCATGTCGGACAAGAACGGTAACCCTTTCCCAGTCAACCTATATTTTTAGCATCAAAAACTTCTGTTCACGGGAACTCACGAATCAATGATCAGATACCATTGAAATTTACAGAATGCATTGGACTTAAGTAGGACCAGGTCTGATAGAAGCGATTTTGAATTGTGGGCAACTCTGTGCCAGTGGTGCCATCTTGAAAAATTACACAGAAAAAAAACTGCTTTTTGCCCTATGAAATTTGAATAAGTTACTAGATTTTCATGAAATTGACACAGTAGCTGAACCTTACTCTAAACTCTGTTTGATAGAAATTTGGTTGAAAAATTCGATTGGTGCTGCCAGTTATGGTAATTTTTATGTATTTGGATTTGAAAATTCGCTCAGGAAAATAAAACTTTTTGCCCTATAACTTCCAGTGCAGTCATGAAATCAATACGAATTTCATACAATTAATGGAACCTACTATAAACATTATTCAAGCCAAATTTGGTTTAAAAGCCACGATAGGGTTGCCAGCTATTGTTGGTTTTGTGTTTGTTTGCAATATCTTTATTAAGCGGTTTTATCGTAGAATTTTCAATCGGTAATGATATTGTAGTGACAATAAACAGCAAATATTAAGCTTTCCATTATTTCAAAATACTTGCTGCAGGTAATCCTAAATTTCTTTATACTCGTATAACTTCGAATGTAATATAACAACGTGAAGCAGATCTGATATATTTTTGGCTTTGATACTGGCGAAAGGTTGCCAGCACGAGTCGGTTGTGCTACTTTTGTATCAATAAATGCGGGTAAACTGGACTTGATGCCCCACACCTGGGAAATCCCGCCACCAGAGGGCGAAAAGGTGGTAGAATGGTTGAAAAAATGAAGAAAAACAGACAAAATTATACAAAGAAAGAAAAAAGAAAATAAAACAATTAAGAAAAAGAAAAAAAAGAAAGAAAAGAAGCCCCAAAAGCAAACGCACAACCACAAAAACGCAAACATATTAGCCCGACATCTATCGGCGAGATTCATGCAACAGCTGTGTGGGGCATCAAGTCCAGTTTTACCATAAATGCTAACAGTTAGTATTCATACCGGAAACATTTACAATGAAAATAAATAACCGATGTTTCAATTCCCAAAGTTCTGCAAATTTTTCGGATCGGAGCCCCAAACACCAACTTCAGTTACAGTGCTGCAGGCACTGAGCATTTTCTTCATTGATGTTATATGAGATGCTGCTTTCGAAATTTTGTGAAATAAGCAACTGATAACGAATATAATTAACCCGTGTTTTGCTCTCATAAACGTTGAAATTCATGCCAGTGGTAATTTCTGAAACCTTCCGCCATATGAGTTATAATGCATTCTGGAGACCAAAGTAGAAAGTGGCGTTTGAAACAGTTTGGCCGTAATAAGCAGCTCATGTGGTGGAATATGCACTCAAAACCTGCACGATTCTTCTACTGTTCTTCGAACATTAGTTTTCTAGCGGTTCAGGTGCGCTAGAGTTTTTTTTTTTATAAATTTCCGATAAGCGAAATTTAACTGGCGCAGTCGTCCGTCTTAAGGAGGGAGAACCACTTAAGATAGAACCAAAAGTTACGCGGCACTACTAAACACGAAAGTGTAAAGTGCATCCCGATGCATACGAAAACAAAAACTCGAAAACGACAAGGAGCGGGCAACCTAATTATTGATTAATTAAGTGAATTAATAATAAAAAAACTCTAGCGCACCTGAACCGCTAGAAACACTAATGTTCGAAGAACAGTAGAAGAATTGTGCAGGTTTTGAGTGCATATTCCACTACATGTGCTGCTTATTACGGCCAAACTGTTTCAAATGCCACGTTTTACTTTCGTCTTAAGAATGCATTATAACTCATATGGTGGAAGGTTTCAGATATTACCACTGGCATGAATTTCAACGTTTATGAGAGCAAAACACGGGTTAATTATATTCGTTATCAGTTGCTTATTTCACAAAATTTTGAAAGCAGCATCTCATATAACATCAATGAAGAAAATGCTCAGTGCCTGCTGCACTGTAACTGAAGTTGGTGTTTGGGGCTGCGATCCGAAAAATTTGTAGAACTTTGCGAATTGTAAAATCGGTTATTTATTTTCATTGTAAATGTTTCCGGTATGTATACTAACTGTAAGCATTTATTGATACAAAAGTAGCACAACCGACTCATGCTGGCAACCTTTCGCCAGTATCAAAGCCAAGAATATATCAAATCTGCTTCACGTTGTTTAATTACATTCGAAGTTATAGGAGTATAAAGAAATTTTGGGTTACCTGCAGCGAGTTTTTCCAAATGATCGGAAGCTTAATATTTGCTGTTTATTGTCACTACAATATCATTACCATTTGAAAATTCTACGATAAAACCGCTTAATAAAGATATTGCAATTAAACACAAAACCAACAATAGCTGGCAACCCTATCGTGGCTTTTCAACCAAATTTGGCCTGAATAATGTTTATGACAGGTTTCATTAATTGTATGATATTCGTATTGATTTCATGACTGCACTGGAAGTTATAGGGCAAAAAGTTTTATTTTCCTGAGCGAATTTTCAAAACCAAAGACACAAAAATTACCATAACTGGCAGCACCAATCAAATTTTTCAACCAAATTTCCACCAAACAGAGATTTGAGTGAGGTTTAGCTACTGTGTCAATTTCATGAAAATCTGGTAACTTATTCACATTTCATAGGTTAAAAAGCAGTTTTTTTTCTTTGTAATTTTTCAAGATGGCACCACTGGCACAGACTTGCCCACAATTCAAAATCGCTTCTATCAAATTTGGTCTTACTTAAGTCCAATGCATTCTGTAAATTTCAGCTGTATCTGATTATTGGTTCGTGAGTTTCCGTGAACAGAAGTTTTTGATGCTAAAAATATAGGTTGCCTGGGAGAGGGTTACCGTTCTTGTCCGACATGAAATTTCCAAAGTTTTATTTTGAACGTGTAGATAAAACACAAGATTTATATACAGATTGGTTTTATTGTAAGAAACGGACATTTTTTTGAATATTCGATGGTTTGAATGTTTTCACTTCCAATTTTTTTTTTTCAAAATGAAGACACCTAAATTTGCATAGCTGGCAGCTCCAACCGAATTTTTCAACCAAATTTCTACCAAACGTGGTTTAAAATAAGGTCCAGCAATTGTGTGAGTTTCGTCAAAATCGAACGATTCAATCAGAATTTATAGGGCTAAAAACAGTTATCTTTTTTAGTGGTTTTTCAAGATGGCACCACTGGCACAGAATCGCCCGCATTTCAAAATCACTTCTATCAGACTTGGTCCTATTTAAGGCCAATACATTCTGTGAATTTCAAATAATTCTGCTCATCGGATCGTGAGTTTCCGTGAACAGAAGTTTTTGATGCTAAAAATATAGGTAAATTGGGCAAGGGTTACCAGGCGTGCCCGTTATACCATATCTTTTTTTTTTTTTGGTTATGTAAATAAAGCACAAGGTTTACATATGAGTGGCTTTTTTTTGAAGAAACGGCTTTTTTTCAAGAGAGACGATGATTTGGAGGTTTTCACTTTCAGTGCCTGCCCTAGCTACAGTGTTGCCAGCACGCTCATTTAAAGCTACACAAATCTACAACTAAATAATATCAATATGTCCTAAAAATTTGGTAATGATTAAATAGCTCTGTCAAAAGTTATCGAAATTCAAAACTTTTCAAATTTTCCCGTCCTTTTTTTAGGCACCCAGCGCACACATAGGGTTAAAAAAATCCAAAGCATTATCCGATTCATATGTAAAACACGTTAGAAATTTATTTCGTTAACTTTATTTTTGCGAAAATCATTTGTGCACGAAATAATAGGTATATTAAAAATATCACTTAAATGGCCGCCGGCGCCAAAAGGTTAACAATAACTGACATTAAAAGAGACCTGGACCTATTCTGCATATACACCAATGTATCCTGAAAGTTTCAGCTTAATCGGATGGCGCGTTCCCGAGATTATCTCACTGAAATTTTTTGATGATATATATATATATATATATATATATATATATATATATATATATATATATGGAAATATGAATTTTTGGCCGAATCGATTTTAATACTAATGTTCTTCGAACATTAGTAAAAAAGGTTTTGCATCACCCCGAAGGCAGAATTTTAAAAGAATTCGCCTCCTTGCCTTACTGACATAGTATTGACAAGGCTAATAACATCCAATAATAACAGCCCTCGTGGAAGAAAGTTCCTGTTGCGAATTGTAACAGTTGAGGAGCATAAAAGACAAGTGTGTGAAATACTGCTGCATCCTGAATCAACCGAACCAGATCACACAACTCGCATCTTACAAAAAGAAAAACACAATGGCAAACAATGTGCAGTTACCACTCGAACTTCCCTTCGAAGAACTAATTAAGGAAGCGAGAAGGTTACCTACATACTTAAGACACGAGAGTGAATATTCGTTACTAACGTGGACTGAAGAGGCAGATACATTGCTAACACTCACCGAACCTGGAAACCAGCAAACGTATATATTCAGATTGATCCTTCGGAAAATTCAAGTCAGCGCAAGGAACGCTATTCAGAAAATCGCTGAATCAACATGGCAAAACGTTAAAGCAGCAGTTCACCTTCGGAATCAACGAAAGTTACCACAGTATCATTAACAGAATTCATAGAGTAAGTTACAAAAAAAATATTGATGACTTATATTCTAGTTTAATAGAATTGTCGAATAAATCAAACACGAAATTCCTGCAAGATCCTTTACAAAATCAACATACTGAGTTCAATCCAGTTAGAAATGAAAGTCTCATTTTAAATAAATTCAAAGCCTTAATACCTGAATATAAAGCATACCTACTTGAAAGTAAAGATTGTGCAACGTTAGAGCAAGCTTACAGTATATTGACGGAAATTCGACAAAACACAGATAATGATTCATCAGATTACTTTCATCATAATGAAGCTCGTAAAATTAACAAAAACCACTTGAACCGTAATAACCAAAATATTAAAAAGTGTAACAACTATAATCAAAATTCTAACTTCCGTCATAATAACTTTCAGAACAGAAATTATAATTATGATAATCACAATTTTAATAGAAATCGCTATAACAACGATTACCGACAGAATAATTTCAATAGAAACCAAAATTTACATCGACAATTTGATAATAGAAATAACTACTACAGAAATCGTCAGGTAGAACCAATGCAAGTCGACAATTCTCAAAGATATCGTCAACAGCCAAATCCAGAACCGATGGATATACATTTTCAGGAAACAGCCTCGGAAGTCTGTTACCAATAATAAATTTAAAAATTTGTAATGAAACAATAGCAGTTTTAATCGACACAGGCGCATCAAATACAAGTATAGACGAAAATTGCCTAAAACATCTTAATAGAATAAAACTTAGCAAACCAATACCAATAAGAGGATTAGGAGAAACATACTACGTGCTTTCCAAACTTAAAACAGATATGCCTGCAGAATTTAATTTACCTAAAACTCATAAAATAATTTGGAGTGTGATGAATTATGAAAATAGGAGATTCAAAGCTATAATCGGACAAAACGTATTGTATTCTTTGAACGCCAAACTAAATTTACGCGAAGGTAGGATTGAAATCAATGATGAAAAATGATATTTCAATTATGCTGCACCTGATGAGATAAATTTTCAGTATGAATTAGGAGAGAAAAGTATTGCAACCAAAAGATTATTTTTGGACTTAAACAACGAAGAAGCTACTTTTTTGAGAAGAATCCTCAAGGAACATGATGATTTATTCTTCAAGGAAGGAGACAATTTAACAAGTACCACGCAAACCAAGCGTGATATAGTGACGAAAACAAATAAACCACTCTACTCTAAAATATGCAGATTCCCTCAAGTACATGAGAAAGAAGTTGAAAGTCAGATTAACGAAATGTTACAACACGGTATTATTAAGCCATCATCATCACCTTATAATGCACCTGTATGGATCGTACCGAAAAAAATGGATAGCTCCGATTCAAAAATGCACCTGCCACCTTCCAGAGAATGATGAACGAAGTTTTACGAGAGTATATAAATAAAATATGTGTTGCGTATTTAGATAACATTCTCATCTTTGCCACATCGTTACAAGAGATGGAAGTTAACATCAAGAAAATATAAGGTACATTGAGAAAATACAAACTAAAAATCCAAATTGATTAATGCAAGTTTTTTGCCAAACAAACTGATTATCTTGGTCACATTTTATCCATAGATGGTATAAAGCCGAATCCTGATAAGATTGAAGCAATCAAAAACCTTAAAATTCCAGACACTACAAAAAAAATAAAATCATTTTTAGGTATCACAGGATACTACCGCAAATTCATTAATAGTTATGCCAAAATAGCATCACCTTTAACAGACGCTCTTAAGAAAACCAACAAAATAAATATAAATGATCCAAAATATATAGCAGCCTTTGAAAAGTTAAAAGAGTTCATAATAAACTACCCAATTTTGCGTTACCCCGATTTCAAACAAAAGTTTGTACTGACAACAGACGCCTCTGATAAAGTGATAGGCGCGGTTCTTTCACAGCAAGGACATCCAATGTCTTTTGCAAGCCGTACATTGAATGAACACGAGAGAAACTATGCCACAATTGAAAAAGAATTACTTTCAATTGTTTGGGCAACTAAGTATTTTCGACCTTATCTATATGGTGTGAAATTCGATATCCGTACCGATCATCGACCCCTCGTTTGACTTAGTGCCAAACCTAACAGTAAATTACAACGAGGAAAGATCAAACTTAATGAATACAATTTTAACATCGAATATTTAAAAGTTGAAGATAACAGAGTAGCAGATTTTCTTAGCAGAATAAATGCTGACAGTCATGAAATAAATGTCCTCACCGTCAACGAACATAATGATAACTAATATGATGATATTAGTGACAATGCAACGATACACTCTGAAGATGAAGACCAAAATGATTTCATTCCAATAAAAGAAGGTATAGTAAACCTATATAAAACTCAGATTATAATAGTAAAGAAAAACCAGAGAGAAGACATCGATGAAATTGACATTAATAGTAACAGTTTAATTAAAGATATACTGAGACGCAATATACCAGAAAAAGGAACTATTGGTATCTTCTGCGAATCAACTGATAGCCAATGGAATAAAAGAATTGATGACCGAAAAGACAACCAAATGGATTGAATATCATAATAGGAAACGAGAAATACCTCAAGAAATTACTCAAGATAAAGTTTTTATTGAAAACTATAAAAATGAAAGACATAAGGAAGAACCTAAACATCGCAAAGAGAAAGTAATGAAAAATCAGAACAACGAAATTATACTAATTAAAAACAATAAACCTCGTAATAAAATTCACCCAGTTAGAATAAAAAGAATAAAAAAATACAATAACGAATATAGCAACGAATTAAAAACAAAATTTTCCAAGTCACAAGAATTATTGATCGAAAAAGCATTAAACGAAGGATTACTAGACGAAGTCTTGATAAAAGAATTTGGAATCAATATGACAAAAAATGATCTTAACACATTAAAAGAAGATAGATGGGTAAAAACGATCAAGTAATCAACTTCTATCTGAATCTCATGGCAAAACGAAATAACGAAAACAGACAAGATAACCTACCAAAAGTATATGTAATGAACACATTTTTTATAAACCGACTTCAAGAAGCAGGATATGAAACAGTTAGTAGATGGACAAGAAGAGTAAATATTTTCTCATACAACATTATATTAGTGCCTGTGCATGTCAATCAAACACATTGGTGTATAGCTATAATAAATCTGAAAGAGAAGACAATAAAATATTATGATTCTTTAGGTAATGATAATGATCAAGTATTAAATACATTGAAGGAATATTTAGCAAAAGAATCATTAGCTAAACGAGAAGGAACTCTCGATACCTTACTATTCACAACTGAAAACGTAAAGGAAACCCCACAACAAAGTAATGGAACCGATTGTGGAATATTTAGTTGTATAATAGCAGAACTCATTGCAAGGAATAAAAAGATTAACTTCACACAAAAAGGTATTCCCTATTTTCGAAAAAGAATGATATTAGAAATTGCGCAAGGAAAATTACTTTCATAATATATTCAACTTTTTTTTTCCCCCTAGTGTAGATGGCAAAAAAAAATTTGCTTACCAGATCCCCGGGTAACCTATCACCACGGGGTATGTGAGGTTTGACTCACTAAAAAAAAGGACCATCTACAAGCCCACGAAGTTCCGAGTCGGGACCCGCCTAAGCACTGCTTCGACCCGGTCGTGATGACTCACCCATTGGTAACCACGAACTTCAAGAACTACCACAGCTTATGGGTCGGTAAGGCAACCCTCCTCCCGCTTTATACGCAGCACTTTCTCAACGTACGTTGAGACTGCGCGCCAGTTCTCCTCGTTTCGCAGCATTGCATCCACGATCGTCTCAGGCGCTACCAAGCCGATCGTGGACTCAATGGTGCGCCTCAAACTTACGAAGCGACTGCACATAAAGAATGTGTGCTGAGCATCATCGAGCTCAGTCACACAGTACCGGCAGTACGGTGTGACCACCTTACCCATTCTGTTCAGGTATTTCCTGAAGTAACCGTGCCCTGTCAAAAATTGACAAAGGTAAAAGTTTACCTCTCCGTGGCTCCGGCTAAGCCAAGGCTCAATAAGACCAATTAGCTTAGCCGTCCAGCGTCCTTTATCACTTTCACTCCAGCGTTGTTTCCAAAGTTGGAGGGTCAGTGTACGCGCGTGCGTCAAAGCCTCAGTTCTGTCCAGCTCTGAGCGAAAGAGGTACCCTTCCTTGCGTTCTCGCGCCAGCAGATCGATCGAGATTACTCCCGATACAACCATCACAGCCTCTTCTGAGACCGTGCGGTAGCTACACGCGATTCGCAGGGCACCCCTGCGCTGGACACTGGCAATGCGCTTCCGGAACTTCCTAGTTCGAAGCGCATCTCCCCAAATTTCGGCGTCATATAGCAAGATGGAATTGGTCGTCACCATCAGCAGCCTCCGTCTCGTCTCACTGGGTCCGCCAACGTTGGCCATTAGCCTACTCAGCGAAGTGACGACTACCAGAGCCCTGTCACATGCCCTGCGGATATGATCCCAATACGTCAGCTTGGTGTCCAGTGTCACTCCCAGATACCTGACCGACTTGCTGGTCTGGACCCCGACGGAGCCAACCGTCATGGGTATGACAGTTGGTATCCTCCGCTTCGTCAGCATGACAATCTCTGTCTTTGAGACTGCCAGCTGGAGGCCGTGCTCAGTCATCCACCGATCCACCCTTCTCATAACTTGGTTAAGTCTAAGTTGAGCGAAATCGGCAGATCTAGAAGTGATTACCGCTGCGACGTCATCAGCGTAACCTACCAGGAACACATCCGCAGGCATTTCCAGGCGGAGCAGATCATCGTACATGATGTTCCAGAGGTCAGGTCCTAAGATTGACCCCTGTGCGGCACCTGAGGTGACAGGCCTCCTTCTGACTCCGTCCTCAGTGTCATAGAGCAACCATCGGTCTCTGAGGTAGTCCCGCATCATGGCCAGCAAGTAGCCAGGAATACGGAACCTCCCTTCAAGGGCCCGAAGGATGTCCATCCACCTCGCCGAGTTGAAGGCGTTTTGCACGTCAAACGTTACCAGCAAGACGACCGGTCTGGCCCGGTAACATGCCTCTTCCGCTCTTGCTACAGCCCCAACAACTTCTGAGATGGCATCGATTGTTGAATGACCCTTCCGGAAGCCGTGCTGCCTGCAAGGCAACTAAACATGAATTATACAAATCCAATAATAGACGCGGTTGACTCTCCGCCACGACTTTAAGTGCCTCGACCGGCACTCCGTCAGGCCCTGGGGCCTTCCGGTTCTTCATCCTGGACACCGCACTGTTCAGCTCCTCGTTCGTAAAAAGAGGAACATCCGCGTGGTTAACGAATATGGGTCCATCAATCCTTGGCGGATGCACCGGGAACAGCGAACCAACGATATGCTCCATGGATATCGCGTCCATGAGAGTGCTAGATAGCATACAGCCAAGTCTGCGAGTGACTTATTTGTAGCCATCTCCCCACGGGTCTGAATTGACCTCCTCACAAAGAGCCTGCCATTTGGCACGTTTACTCCTTGTGATGGCCTTGGTCAGCTCCCTCTTTGCCGCAATGTGAGCAGCAGATAGCTCTGCCACTCCCAGCCTATTTCTGGCTCGCTGTGCCCTACGTCTGCACGCCAAAGCGATGCGTCGCAGTTCGGCGACTATTAATAAAACCAATAACTATTAATAAAACCAATAACGAATAGTCTAAGAAAGCACTTACTAATAGAAGTAATTAACATTAAAATTACAGGTAACTTCAGTTTTACCTAGATGGACAATAACGATCAAAATAATACTATTGTTTATCGTTCTGAATTCAATACAAATTAAAAAAGCCGAAATAATAATCGAAGAATTATCTACTGAATCAGGAATTATATTAATTAAGAAAGATCCAGTAAAATTAATCCAGGACTACCGTAGAATCTACCATAAAGTCGATTTAGACCAGTATGAAGAAGCATTAAAAGAAATTATCAAGCAAGTAGAACCGAATCCTTATACTTTGGAAACCATAAAAACAATTAAAGGAGAATTAAAATTATTAAATTTCGAAAACACTAAAAATATTGCAACAAGTAGTACTACGTCTAAACCAATCCGTATTTTCAAACAAATAAAGAAAATAAAAAATACTACAGTTGATCAATCAACATATTTTCATCCGCTTTATGAAACTTTTAAGTCAGAATTAGGGAAAAAACCAGGATATTTCGAATTATGTAAGAAATCTAACAAACAAAAACGAGAATATAGACCTGATGAAGAAAACTTGAAAGAAATCCGTAAAAGGAAACGAGGATTACTTAATCCAGTTGGAACTGTTTATAAATGGCTTTTTGGAATGATGGATAATGACCATTACGAAGAAATAACGAATCATTTAAATGTAATTAAAACAAATAACCACGCTATAATTGAATCCATGAACAACCAGATTCAAATTAATAACATATTTCAAAATAATCTCAATAAAATACTCGATAATATAAATCAAACTAATGAACAATATAAAAATTTCGAAAATCACATAAATAACTCTACAAAACAACTAAGTAATGCTTTGAATTGAACCACAACCTCGACCTTATAAAAGACGTGTTAGAAAAAATCGTTTCGTAATTTTACAAGAAGAACGAAAATCTTTATTCACTAAAATAATATGTGAAATATGCGGAAAACATGGCGACCACAGCAAGAAGGAAAGACACATCCGCACACGACAACGTCTGAGAAAAACCAGCGTGAGAAGAGCGAGTGCGAATGGTTCTTTTCCTTTTTAATATTCATGACATACTAGATATACATGTTTTTCTACATTAACGAATATTGGGAGGTGTTTTATATAAACATATTCTCAACACTCCCTCTCAACTCACTATATTCAAAAAAAGATTATTTATATTAATAAAAATTCAATTAATGCCAAAACGCAATGCAAATTTTTTAAATTTATCTGTGGTTAATGCCTTTGTCAGTATATCAGCTAACTGATCGTGAGTTGAAATATATCTTACGTTAATTTCGCCTTTTTCTTGTTTTTCACACGTAAAGAAGAATTGCACTTCAATATGTTTAGTGCTCTTGATTGATTCCGGGATTTGAACAATAGTAATCGCTCGTTGATTATCGCAGTACAATACTGTGGGCTGTAACTGCCGGTGTTGAAGATCATTTAACAAATATCTCAGCCAAACTACCTCCTTTGTCACCGTACATAAGGCT
Organism: Nemotelus pantherinus; assembly: GCA_963978885.1. Classification (NCBI taxonomy): domain Eukaryota; kingdom Metazoa; phylum Arthropoda; class Insecta; order Diptera; family Stratiomyidae; genus Nemotelus; species Nemotelus pantherinus. The sequence goes on along the minus strand of OZ022264.1, from coordinate 133,342,697 downwards.
GCAAATTCCGCTTCAGTTGTTGAGGTTGCGGTGACAGATTGCTTCTTTGAGCCCCAAGCTATAGGCCCTGCATTTAGTAAACAAACCCAACCAGTAGTACTGCGCCTTGTACCGCTGTCACCAGCAAAATCAGCATCACTGTATGCTGTAAGAACGCAATTTCGTGAGTCGGTGTCAAAACTTATTCCGTGATTGCTTGTTGCTTTTAAATACTTAAACACTCGTTTGACTCCTTGCCAATGCTCCAAAGAAGGATTCTCCATATATCTGCTTAAAACTCCAACAATAAATGCGATATCAGGCCTCGTTGCAATCATTAAGCACATAGGTGATCCTATTGCTTGTCTGTATGGAAATTCACTCCTCTCTTTGGAATATTCAGTTAACTTTGAAAATTTAACTCCTGGATTGGCGGGAGTAGAGACAGGTGTACAATTTTCATGGTTATATCGTCTCAATAATTCTTTGGTGTATGATTCTTGGTGAATTTTCAATTTACCACTGCCTTGATTCCTTTCGATTTGAAGACCAACGAAAAATTCGGCGATACAATGCGTTATCTGGAACTCAGTGTGGAGCTCACTCAAAAGATCTTTCATCTCTCCTTCATTTTCTCCAATAATCAACCCATCATCAACATAAATCGCTATATAAAGTGTTTTATCTTTATTGACGAATACACACGGATCTGCTTGAGATTGCTCGAAATCTCGCTTCATTAAAAAATTGGCAATTCTTCTGTTCCATTGTCGAGAAGCTTGTTTAAGACCATACAGGCTTTTCTTTAATAGACATACTCTGTTGTCCTTTTTGAAACCATTGGGCTGCTCCATGTATATCTGCTCTTCCAGATCCCCATGTAAGAATGCTGTCTTCACGTCGAATTGGTGAACTCCTAAATTCTCAGCTGCTGCTATAGATAGTAAAGTGCGAACTGAACTAAACTTGACCACTGGTGCGAAGGTCTCAGTGTAATCAATTCCCTCTTTCTGTGAACATCCTCTGGCTACGAGCCTTGCCTTGTATTTATCAACTTGTCCATTTGCTTTCAATTTCTTCTTGAAAACCCATTTATTCGTTACGATGTTAATGTTTTTTTGGCCGTTCAGTAAGTAACCAGGTCTCGTTGTCTGCAAGTGATCAAAGCTCAGTGTCAATAGCTTCCAACCATTTATCTGCATCATCACTCTGTAGAGCTTCTTCTATATTAATTGGTTCTGCATTTACCATAAAAGTTTCCGCAATTGTTGCATCGCTTGTGTCTATTTCGTTTGATTTCATTCGCCTTGGGTATGGACTCCTTGGAATAGGAAGTCGTGGATTCCTATACCTTGCCTGTGGTGTTGGGGATTGTTCAGCATCTTGTGGATTCTGCGTAATTTCTTGCTGTGTTGATGCTTGAACTGAGATTCCATGAGATTCCGTCACAATCTGTGGTTCGAAGCTCTCGTCAAAAATCACATCTCTGCGCACGTAGACCTTTCGTTTTTGAGGATCTAACACCCTGTATACCTTGTTTCCTTCGCTGTATCCAACCATGATACATTTCACCGAGTTAACATCCCACTTTGTTCGCTGATCTTTTGGGACATGTACATAAAAGTCACAGCCGAAAATTTTTAGATGTTTCACTGCTGGTTTTTCTCCAAACCAATTCTGGAAGGGTGTCAAACCCTGAAGGGTCTCAGACGCCGTACGGTTTTCGAGATAAACTGCTGAATTTACTGCTTCAGCCCACAAATGTCGAGGTAAATCTCGTGTATGTAACATTGCTTTTGCTGGCTCGATTATTGTCCTATTTTGGCGCTCGATGTACCCATTTTGCTCAGGTGCTCGTGGAGTTGTGACTTCATGCTTTATCCCATTAGCTAACAATAGCCTAGTAACTGCTGCGCTACAAAACTCCTTGCCTCCATCTGTCCGCAATTTTCTGATGCTTCGTCCATCAGCTTGTACATCTACTATAAACTGCTTTAGATTTTGTAGAACGTCTGATTTCTCTTTCAAAAAATATACAAAACAATATCGGGAATAATCATCTTTTAGTAATAAAAAATATTTTGAACCTCCCAGCGAAGAAGTGCTCATCTTACGACACAAATCAGCATGAAAAACATCACCTGGTTTGACAGCTCTTCTTGCACCGGATTCCGGGAATGAATTTCTATGTTGTTTACCATATACGCATCCCACGCAAAAAATGTCATTTCCCTTTGGATCGAATCGTAAGCCGTCGACCGATTCGCTATCTCGCATCTGTCTTAAAGTCTTGTAATTTACGTGTCCTAGTCTTTCGTGCCACACTTTTATGGATTCCGAGTTCGCAATATTAGCCTCAGCACCGCCGCGAATGGCAACTAGATTTAATTTGTATAGACTGTCATGTTTTTCACCATCTAATACAAAATTATGATTTTTTTCGAACACTACACGTTTTCCACCCCGCTCGAAAATGACTGTTATTCCCCTTTCAGTTGATTTTGCGATGGACAAGAGATTTTTCTTTATTTCTGGTACAAACAATACATCGACGATTGTATGTATATATCTTTCACCGTTTGTGTTTATTTGAACATCAATATTGCCTCTCCCTCTGGCATCGATCAATGCTCCATCTCCCACTCGTACAGTATAGCTTCGCTCAGGAAAAAGCTTCAAATTTTTAAACCATTCCTTACGAAAACTCATGTGCTCTGTCGCACCTGAATCGGCGTACCACGCATCATCTGGGTGTATGTGCTTCTGATGTTGTGTCTCCACGTTGAGTAGATAAGCTCCGTTAGTATCGTTCTCTGCTTGTATGCGCTGCCGATTTCGGCTCTGTAAAAGTAGCCCTTGAGCGACGTTAGATTGTGTGTTGTTTCGATTCTGCTGGTCGCGTGATTTCTTCTTACACTCTCTCGCCCAATGACCAGCTATCCCACAATAGTTGCAGTTGCCTTTTCGTGTGCTGCTTTTTCTTTGGTTGTTCCCCGTAGTGACTTTGTGTTGGTAGTTGAATTTTTTATATCCTCTTGCTTGGAACGCTTCCGAACTTTGGTTGTGCTCTTCATTCGAACGTGATGTTAAAAGTAACTCTTCGTTTACCAAATGATCCGTTAATCTTTCGATTGTCTGATCGCCGTTGGAAACTGCATACCAGGCCGTTCTCACATGATCGTATTTAGCAGGAAGACTTCCCATAATTTTAGCAATTACCACTGGAGTTTGCTGTTCTAGTTCCATCTCCTTTAGTCGGTGAGCTAGTGACGTCACTCTTGCCACGTAGTCGCTTATGTTTTCATCGCTGTTAATTTTTGCATTTATGAAACGATCAAGCAGAACTTGCACAGACTGGTCGCTTTTCTCCGCATGAACAGTTTGGAGTCTTGTCCACATTTGAGAAGAGGTAGTGCAGTCCGACATGTACTTCAGCTGTTCTAACTCAAGGCCACGCATGAGGAAGGCCTGTGCCTCAGCGTCCTTTTCTTCCCAAGTAGCGGCATTCTCTGCAGTACGGACTAATGTGCCTAAAATGTAGGGCTTCATTTTATTTTCAGCCATGAAAATTTCCATTTGACGTCTCCACAATTGAAAATTGGATCCGTTGAATCTATGTATGTGATACGTCTTCGTTTCCGCCATATCGTTTGCGATTGTCGACTCAGCCTGTGTCGGAATGTCCGGAAAAACACTTTTGGCTTGCACACGCAATTCACCAGAGCCACTCGAATGTTCAGTAAATAATTTTTCGATAAATATCTCTTCTTCGGCTTTGAAGTTTTTATCGTCAGTCATGCAGTAAAAAAAATGTTATTAATGAAATTTACGATAAGGCAGTCGCGACTCTGGGCCCATAACCTGTAAGAAAAAATCGTTTCGTAATTTTACAAGAAGAACGAAAATCTTTATTCACTAAAATAATATGTGAAATATGTGGAAAACATGGCGACCACAGCAAGAAGGAAAGACACATCCGCACACGACAACGTCTGAGAAAAACCAGCGTGAGAAGAGCGAGTGCGAATGGTTCTTTTCCTTTTTAATATTCATGACATACTAGATATACATGTTTTTCTACATTAACGAATATTGGGAGGTGTTTTATATAAACATATTCTCAACAAGACGAACTTGAGAAAATCATCGATAGTGTAAATTCAGCAAAAACAGGTGTTATGACTAGATCAATACCTACTCATGACGAGATTGATTTTAACAATTTAACAATTGACGAACTCAAGCAAGTAACAATAAATGTCCTTACGAAAAAACTACGCTAGAAGTTATACGGGTGAAAATTGTTAAGGGTTACCACCCTCAAAACTTTTCAAATCTTTAAAGCGTTAAAGCGTTTTTGTTAATTTTCATTGCAGGATTGTTCCCATTTGCAAATCTAATGACATAATCGCGCAGTAAAGAGATTCCAAAAAATTACAAAAATGGTCATAGCTGGCAGCCTTTTCATGATTTTTGTACAAAATTCCTATGACATTTGGCTCACATCAAAATCTATTTATTGCATAAACTTCATTTTGATATCATGACTGCACCGGAAGTTATAGGGGAAAAAGCTTTATTCTGCTGAGCAAATTTAAAAGATTTAGCAGACAAAAATCACCATAGCTGGCAACTCTATGCTAATTTTTCAGCCAAATTTTCACCAAATGTTACCTTAAGTAAGATCCAAATATTGTGTGAATTTTGTTTAAATTTGATGCCTGAATCGGAAGTTATAGGCCAAAAAGCTGTTTTTTTCTCAGTGATTTTTCAAGATGGCACCACTAACACAGGATTGCCCGCATTTCAAAATCACTTCTATCAGACTTGGTCCTAGTTCATACCAACATGCTCCGTGAATTTCATTATCATCGGATAATCCGGTCGTCAGTTCTCGTGAACAGAACTTTCGAGTGCTGAAAATAGAGGTAATTTAGTGATGGGTTGCCGTTCTTGTGCAAATCGGAATTTTCAAAATTTTAATTTGACATTATGCACAAACGTTAAAATTTATCAATGATTTGAATTTTTTGTCAAAAATCAAAAATTTTTCAGGAGGTCAATGATTTGAAGGATTTTTTCAAGAGCCTGCCGCAGCTACAGGGTTACCCGCTCGACCTTGGAAATCCATTTGCATTAAATTTTAGTCAACATCAATACGCTCTGCAAATTTCACGATGATCCAATGTTTTTGTCAGAAGTAATGACAAATCAAAATTTGAAAAAAAATCCTTGCTTACTTTTAGGCATGCTGCACCCACACATGGCTCAAAATATCAAATTTTTTGTAATAGGCAAGCTAAAAACATAATCAGTTTTCATTTCCAATCCCTTTATTGAACAAAAATTCACGCTGCTTGGAAATATAGGAGTACCTCAAAATTCACTAAAACGCTCGCCGCCGCCAAAAGGTTTAGGATATCTGAATTCTAGCAATTTTTGGACCTACCTACTAAACACATCTTCGTTCTCCGAAAGTTTCAGCTTAATCGGGTCGGCCACTCCAGAGATTATCTCCCTTAATCATTTTGATGATATATATATATATATATATATATATATATATATATATATATATACATATACATATATATATATATATATATATATATATATATATATATATATATATATATATTTATATATATATATACATATATATATATATATATATATATATATATATATATATATATATATATATATATATATATATATATATATATATATATATATATATATATATATATATATATATATATATATATATATATATATATATATATATATATATATATATATATATATATATATATATATATAGGAAGAAATATGAATTTTCGACACGAGTTAAATACTACTTTTCTTCGAAAATTAGTAATTATAGCCAATTAATAGAGTACTTTCTATGAAAAACAATATTTATTAAACATACAAATATAACAAAGTATGGCAATATTCAAGAGCAGTCGTGACTGTCGTAGGGAAGTGAAGTTATGCACTTGCGATGGTTACTTATATACGTTCTTGGCTGGAGCTTTCTATGAAAAGCTCTTAGGCTAAAAGCTCATTTGCAAGTTGTGCTTTGGTCGGCTGCTTTCTAATGCGATTATTTTGTTGATTCTATTTTTGATTGTTACAGCCTCCCCTTCTGGCTCCGTCAGACGACTCGGCAAGGAGACAGGACTACAGGGCTTCATGGTCATGGTCTTCCTCGGACGTCCTCTTGTTCGAAGAGGTCGAACAGGGACTGGGTGCTCAGCAGATCCAGGTGTAAACTTCTTGAGTGCTGATGCGTGATATAAACCCAACAAAGTAGTTGGATCGTCTACACTTGCGACTTCGTAGGAGGTGCTTCCTTTTGCTATAAATTGAAACTAAATAAAGTAAAATAAAACGAAATTTCATCATAATTCAAGGTAATATTTCGTAGGATAAAACGCATGCTCTTAACTTATCTTTAAAGGTGCGTAACGAAGGCGGAAGAGGACCAATATTCAAAGAATTATGCTGCCTAGGCAAGCGTAAAAGTGGAGAGTAAAAATATGTATGAGTACGAGCAAAGGGTACGTTGAGAGTAAATGGAGACCTGGTAAGACGAACCGAGTCCCGAACAGAAAACTGACTGGGGATAGAAGTAATAGAACCAGTAATCATCTTGTATAGGAGACATTCGTCGAAATACACTCTGCGTGAAAGGAGGGTAGGGATTCCAAGGATTGAAAGACGCATACAATACTCACAGTAGGGAATACGGAACTTGAAGAATAGAGAGCGAGTAAATTTACGTTGTACCGACTCAACAGCATCAATTAAGAAGCGGTAATGAGGACACCAAATTTGACAACAATATTCGAGGACACTACGCACGAAGGAGATGTACAGACGAACACACGAGGAAATATCAGTGAAAGGTCTGGACGCTCTTAGAATGAAGCCACATAAGCGCGAGGCCTTGGATGTCACACGCAAAATGTGGACATCAAATTTTAATTTACTGTCAAACACAACACCAAGGTCCATGAAATTATTAACCGGATTGAGGACGGAGCCAAGGATAGAATAGGAAAACGTGATGTGGGAAAATTTACATATGAAGGACATTTGGAAACATTTAGCAACATTGAGGGTAATACAGTTGGCAAAGCACCAGTTACCCAGAGCAGACAGGTCATCTTGCAGCTTGGAGCAGTCGTCCACTGACTCAATAGCCCTAAAAATTTTCAGATCGTCAGCGTACAAGAGACAAGGGGAGTTGAAGTGGGAAGGAAGATCATTTATAAAGAGGAGGAAAAGGAGAGGACCAAGAATCGACCCTTGCGGGACACCACAAGTAGGATAAAAGGGGGAAGAAGAACAAGAGTCAATCGTTACAAAACAAGCACGATCACGAAGGTATGAGGAAAACCAGCAACGCAGCTGACCCGAAATATTGAGACCATCGAGCTTAGATAGGAGGATTTCATGGTTCACGGAGTCAAAAGCCTTGGCAAAGTCTGTATATACTACATCCACTTGCTTTCGCTGGTCGAAGTCAGAAGCAACAGTGTTGGTGAATGAAAGTAAGTTGGAAACTGTTGACCTACCCTTAACGAAACCATGTTGCTCAGAAGCGAGAAGACGTTCAATTAGGGGATAAACCCTATTGTAAACAACTCTTTCAAGAAGCTTACTGAAGCAAGATAGAAGGGATATGGGATGATAATTGGAGACACAGGATGAATTTCCGGTTTTAAGGATGGGAAAAATATTCGCAGACTTCCAGGGAGAAGGAAACGTGCAGGAAGAAATACTTAGGTTAAAGAGGACAGATAAAGGAACACACAAAGATGATGACAGTGACTTAGCAAATATGTTAGGTAAGCCGTCGGGTCCGCAACTGGTGCTACTATCTAGGTTAGCAAGTAAACCTTCGACCTTCAACGGGTTCGTTAAAGACAAACAAAAACTATTAACATACGAGGAGGGAATATTATCAGAGAAGAATGGATTAGGTTGAGAGGTGGCAGAGGAAAAGAAATGAGCAAACAGCTCACATATTTCTTTAGGCGAGGAAGCAGACAAATCGTTTAGGTGCATCAGAGAAGGAATAGAGGGAGACTTTTTAAGAGAACGGACGTAGGACCAGAAGGGTTTCTGCTGACAGGATGATAAGGAAGCTTCAATGTAGGCATGATACGCACTCATCGCATTTTTAACCAACTTTTTAGCATACGAGCGTAAATTTTTGTATCTAAGTAAGTCAGCCTCTATGCCGGAGCTTCGAAATCTACGACGCGCAACGCCTTTGGTTTTAAGAGCACGTATCACGTCAACAGTTAGCCAAGGTGAATTACTATTTCTTCGAACACGAAAAGTGGGAGTGTGACGTAAAACAATAAAAGACAAGAAATTATAGAACGCATGAAGGCCATCATCAACATTCAGACCCTTGAAAAAGGCAAACCAGTTAACAGCATTAATAACATTGGACATGGAAGGGAAGTCAGCTTTAGCAAAATTATAACGTAACGCAGAGGTATTTTTATTCTTAGGGAATGAGGTGAAGGAAAGTTCGATGGCTAGAGGTGGATGATGAGGATCAGGACTGACATAAGGCGACAGAGCAGCACATAAACGAACAGACGACAAAGGAGAGTTAGTAAGAACAAAATCAAGTATTCTGTTATTAACATTAGGAACATTATTCAACTGAGAAAAAGAGCAAAGAGAGAAAAAGGAGGATGTAGCTAAAGAAATATTACTCCTCGATAAAATTTCCGTGAAGGTTGTATCCCAGACCAAGCTGGGAATATTAAAATCACCACATAAAAGAACGAAAGAAGAGGGGAAGTAGGTGTTAAGAAGAGATCTCCGTGAAAAAGCGTTCATAGACAACAATAGGACTATTACAAGGGATATAAATCGAAGACACAAGTAATGCTGAAGATGGAGTAACGGATAAACGAACAAGGATACATTCAACAGGCGGAGAAGGCATGAAGTCGGTACAGGAGGACACGCAAAGTGTATTGCGAACAGCAACTAAAACACCGCCGCCGTCAGATAAACCAATGGTGGAGCGATCACGATCTTTGCGGAAGACTGTAAAAAGTGGTAAAATTTCATTACTGAATATATCCCCTGTCAGCCAGGTTTCAGTTAAACATATTATGTCGTCAGACCCGACGGTTGAAGCAATTTTAAGCTCAAGGGTTTTGGTCCTCAAACCCGAACGTTTTGATACTAAACTTTAAGACTAATCTTACGTTCTAAGTATGTTTTTTTTCCAACGGTTTCTGTTGAAAGTTTCCAGATGTTGTTGCTTGGTTGATTGAAGCTTGGTTGACTGGAATCCGAGGCCGACCTTTCCGAAAATTTAAAGGATGTCGACGATGTTCAAAGGTCTTGATAAGAATACCAGTGGTCCAGAAATCAATGTGACCAACAACACTATGAGCGGCAGGAAGAGTCAGTTTAAATGATCCCACAAAACGATCGTTGGGAGTTAGTTTTTTGCAAAATACGCTCGTGGAACTTCCCAGTTTACGATGAATATATTCAATAATGTCGCCTTCAGAGGTATCAGCAGAGACGCGAGATAAAAACAGCTGCAGAGGAGGCGCAGTAACTCTAATGAGACCATCCGCATTAAAGTTATATTCCTCAGCAGGATTAGATGATTGCGGAGTCAAATAAGTCGAAGTACTTGGCACAGGCGAAACTGGAACCTGAGGAAGTTGAAGTGCAGGAATAACAGGCTGTGAGGGAATATCCAGATGCTGCGGCTGCATAATATAACGTAAAGTCCGTCACGTTTGGGATAAAACTTGGATGAAAGCTTCTTTGCTGCATTACTTCTAGCTTGTGTGGATACTAGCACGAGATCTCCGGGCTGGTATGGCGTAGTGGCTATTCGGTGTCTATCTGCGTATTTCTTTTGTCGATCTTGTTCCTTATCCGTTATTTCCTGGGCGATTCGCAAACCTTCAGACATGCGCAAGAGATACGGGGAAATTTCTTCAATAAAGTTTGTGCTCGAAGCGATATGAGAGAGGTCATCACCAACTTCGATCGGGCTCCTTAATTCTCTTCCAAAAGTAAGGTAAGAAGCTGTTGCTTTTGTATTTTGACACCAAGCAGTGTTCATCACGAATCGTAATGGCGGCAGTTTTTCGTCCCAATTGGTATGTGAGCAGTCCACGAATATTCCAAGTTGCACTTTCAAATCGCGATGCTTTTTCTCTACCGGATTAGCCTGGGGGAGGTATACTGGGGTGAAACGTTGTTCCATCTTGAAACAATGGACAATGTGCTGCATTACGGCACTGACAAATTGAGTTCCGTTGTCACTTATTATCCTACGTGGGATGCCATAGCGAAGTAGAATCTCAGCAACCAGAAGTTTTGCACAAGAAGTGCCGGTTGCTTCCTTTAATGCGAATAGTTCGACCCAGCGGCTTGCAACATAATCTACTGTTAGGATCCATTTGTTTCCCCTAGGCGTTTCAGGTAGTGGTCCAAATAGGTCGATAGATATTATTTCAAAGCGCTGGCTGACTGAATGGGATTGTAGCAGACCTACTGGCTTGGTATTTGATGCTTCGTAGCGCTGGCACTCTCCACAGGAGCGAATGTATTTTGATATGTAGTCGCGCATTCCGGTCCAGTAGTAGTTCCTCGCGATACGTTGGAAAGTACGGTCAGCACCATAGTGTCCAACAGTAGGGGTGTCGGGCAACGCCTGTAATATTCGTCCTCGTTCATGTGCTGGAACGACAAGCTGTGCCTCCTCACCTTCTTCTTCTGATCCGTACCTGTAAAGAACTCCATTACAAGTAAGGTAACCTTTTGCTGTCCATCGGACATAGTCTTCGTTAGGCAGAGTAGTTTCAAAGCAGTCAATTATCTTTTTTAAGTCTGTATCTTTCAGCTGTGCCAGTCGAATGTCTTCCGCAGATCTTCGTGGTACGTCCATTTCAATGCTGGCTGCTGACAGGTCATCTATTATGGGACGCTCATCAATAGGGGGTCGAGAGAGTGTATCAGCTACCACGTTCACTTTTCCTGGCGTGTACACGATACTGATATCGTAAGATTGAAGCGTCAAGGCCCACCTGGCCAGGCGACCCGTTGGTGACTTTAAAGACATAAGCCAACGTAGGGGTTGGTGGTCAGTTGACAAGAAAACTTTGGACCCTTCGATGTACCCGCGAAATTTTGAAACGCTCCATACCACTGCCAATGCTTCTTTTTCGGTGGTATTGTAATTGCATTCTGCTCCAGTTAGAAGTCGACTAGCATACTCCACTGGACGTTCGTCTTCCTTCTCCCCTTGTAATAAAGTTGCTCCCAGGGCGTAGTTACTAGCATCAGTACGTAGGATAAAAGCCTTGGTCTCGTCGGCCTGACGTAGAATTGGTGCTGAAGTGAGACGTCTCTTCAATTCATCGAATGCTGTTTGCTGGCTGTCCGTCCATTCCCATATAGCTTTCTTTTTCGTCAGAACCGTGAGTGGTCGTGCGATTTCTGCAAAGTTGGGGATAAAGCAGCGATACCAAGAGGCTGTTTGCAAAAATGTGAATAGTTCCTTTAGGTTCCTGGGTTCTTGTCTGTTGTTTATCGCTGCTGTCTTCTCGGGGTTAACAGATATGCCTTTGTCATCCAGTATGTGTCCTAAAAAGATAATTTTTGGGCAACAGAAATTACATTTTTTCGTGTTGATTCGGAGTTGGAACTCTTGGAGCACTTGAAAAACTTCAACTATGTGCTGTAGATGTTCTTCAAAACTTTTCGATAGAATCAGAAGGTCGTCTAGGTACGAAAAGGTTTGAGCCAGTTTGAGCTTCGTCTGAATGCGAGTCATCATGTGTTGGAACGTGGCTGCTGCATTTCGCAAACCGAACGGCATCCTTTTGAACCTGTAGACTCCGAATGGTGTTATGAACGCTGTCTTATCTTGGTCTTCGTTGCGCAATTTAATCTGCCAATACCCTGCATGAAGATCAATAGACGTCATGAACATGGTTCCGTGAGCGGCATGCAGGAGATCATCTATCCTCGGGAGTGGGTAAGAATTCGGTACTGTTACGGCGTTAAGTCGCCGATAATCCACACAAACGCGAATGGTTCCATCCTTCTTTGGAACCATTACCACAAGTGAGGTCCATGCGGATTCACATTCCTCGATGATGTCCGTGTCTACCATCTTCTGGATTTCCTTCCGTAGTATTTCTTTCTTTTGTTGAGATAGGCGATATGGTGCGGATGCGATGGGCGAGCTATCTCCTGTATTGATGCAATGTTCGAAATATCTTCCTGGTGGGCCGTTGGCTTCAAACAATGTCAAATGGCTCAAGAGGACATCGTTAAGCCGCTTCCTATCTTCTGATGAAAATTTGGGTGCTTCATCGTCTCTTAACAACAATTGGTTGATTTCGATTTCAGCAATCTCCACGTCTGAAAAGGTCCTGGCCATTTCGAGTCCGACTTCGTTTTAAGTGAAGAGACGCCTTGGTGCAGGAGTTTTCGAGAAATTAAGTTAATGGTGGATGGTGCGTATTTTGCGTGCTTCGGAGTTTTCGCAATTGGGCTGATCGGCTTCGAGACTTGCTGTATGAATCGAGACATTGGTGATTCAGTTGAATGTTCTGAGCTTCGTCGGGTTGGTGTTGCACTGATGGGGCTTATTGGTACAGGAGCATTCATTTTAGAGAAAATTTCAACTTCGCTAACATCCCTTGTGTAATTAGTGGTGGTCGTAGGCTGTATGGTTTCGTCACTGCGGCTTTCCTTCTGGAAGATGTCAAACTTAGAACTTGGGTTGTCTCCGAAATACCAGAACTGCTGTGGAATATTCAAAATAATGTTAGCATCTTCTATGAAATGAACACCGAGCAGAGTGCGATTATCTGTAGATTCAGGGAGAACCATGAACTGGATTGGAATGGTGCGTTGCAACAGAACCACGTCCACTTTGACTAAGAGGACTACCTGGGTTCTGCCAACGCCATCAGCCAAAATCACGTTTGTGGTGTAAGGTGTAAATTTACAACCTTGTCTTTGTAGTTGTTTGTAGAGCTGGGCTCCTGCGACACTAACTCTTGCTGTTGTGTCGATAAATCCACAGCCAATGATGCTGTTGACGCTTATTTGTAGAACTGGACGAAACCGAGGACGCAGTTGTTCTCTGTCTGTGTCGACTGAGCAGAAGCCGGTTGACTCTGGTCCAGTTGGTTTGCTGCAGCGAGGACACTGGCTGCGAACGTAACCTGGCTGTCCATATCCATAGCAAGATATTGGTTGCTTGCCTTGCGACGTCTTCAGTGGGACCTGTGATGTTTTGTCCTTCTTCCTACAAGTGTCGGCTGTATGTCCGAAACTGCGGCAAAAGTCACATTTTTTCCTCATAGGCTGCTCATTTCTGGGATACGCTTCTCTGGGTGTTGTCTTCTCTGCGTAGTTCTCTTCGATTTGCCGCGCTTGTTGAAGTAACTCGTCGAATGTGTGGATGCTATTGCGTAGCATGTGTTGTCGTATCTTCAAGTGCAGGAGTCCGAAAATTAAATCCAGCTGCTGTTCTTCATTGTGAGAATCCCTCGAAAGTTCTGCCAAGAGAGCTCTTTTGTTGCATATAAAGAGATCGGTCGGCATATCGTGTTGTTGCTTGGTCTCAAATATTTCCAAGTACACCTGATATGCTGGCCGTGCTGGTGCAAACGCTTTTTGAAGAAGAGCTACCACTTGGTCCCAAGTGCTGACTTCTGCTTTGACTCCTTGCCACCATATAGATGCGACTCCCTGGAGAAGTAACGGCATTCCTAAAATGGCGTTGACGTCAGAGATGCTCTCCACCTGCTTATAGATTGTCGCCGTCCCGATAAACTCGTCCACTTTCGATCGGTACCGTTCACCATTGAAGCGAGCGCTGCAATTGGCAAAATTCCCGCAGTGGTTGCTTGGTGGTGGACTGCTAGTGGGGCGTAAGGCCGCAATAATCTGCTGTAGTTGCTCCTCCGTCATTTGTATAGCCGCCATGGCAGGTCGATTTCGGCTTGATCTTCTCAGGGTGATGCTCCGGGCCACAAGTTGGGCGTCAGTTATAGCCAATTAATAGATTACTTTCTATGAAAAACAATATTTATTAAACATACAAATATAACAAAGTATGGCAATATCCAAGAGCAGTCGTGACCCTAAAGTGCGCGACTGTCGTAGGGAAGTGAAGTTATGCTTGAGGGGGGGTAGGTTTTCGTGGTAGTGAAGTGGTGAAGAATTTTGAAATAGATGACCTAAAACTATTTCCCTAGCATGATAGATGGTCGTTTGAGCTTTGCCTTTAGTGGCTTGTGGCTCGAAATTCTAACGTTTTTGAAATTTTTCAAATACAGAATATGTTAGTAGCTAAGCTCATCTACTTAGTTACTTTAGCTGTTTTAAGGAAAAGAGGGAGATCGAGTTGGTTCGTGTCCGCAATTAAGGTGTCTTAGAAGAGAAACCTGGGATATAAAAGATAATTGGACTTTGATCAAGTTAAACAAAACAAACAAGTTCACTTGGGAACTTTAATTGTTGTTAGCAAAAGCTCATTTACCTAAGAGCTATTCCTAAGATGATGTTCTGATCGTTAAGATCCAGGTCTAGGATGGAGCGATTGGATGATAGGATTGGGGTGATCTATGGCGCGTCGAATAGAGTTGTTTTTGAGATGAACCAAGTAAGAGGCAAGAGGTGCTATTTTTGATTCGTGGTATAGCTCACTATTCCTGTGGTAGTGGCCATTGGCCTTAAAGTAGAGTGACGTGATGTTTCGGAGGATGTGGCGTTCAAATTTTGCCAGTTTCTCAAGTACGTAAGGAGGGGCGGAGGACCAGATAGGAGCACCGTAAGTAAGTATTGGTCTAATCAGTTGTTTATAGGTGATTGTTTTTGCTCGAGTTGAGATAATGGAGTTCGGCTTGAAGATACAGCCTATGTGGTGGTATGCGCTGGCTGCCCTGTTGAGGCTTGTCTGAACGTGTTGACTACAGCTCCAGCGAGAGTCGAGCTTTATGCCAAGGTATTTAACTGTTTTGGAAGGGGTGATTGACTGCCCATTAATAACAATTTTGGAATTTTTGATTGCTTTTATTCTTCTCTTGAAATCGGCATGGGTGCCTCTGAAAAATATCAGTTCGCTTTTGTTGGCATTTATGTTCAAGCCCCATTTTGAGTAATATGCCACGAGCTGATTAGCGTACCTTTGTAACATCGCTGTTACGAAGTTCGGGTTATGTTGCGAATTCCAGAAGAGGAGATCATCTGCGTAAAGATTGACAGAAACACCTATGGGAGAATTATTTGAAATTCCAGGGATATCTGCTGTGAAAATGTTGAATAAGATAGGTCCGAGAACGGAGCCCTGAGGTACACCTGAGTCGATTGGAAATTCGTCCGAAAGAGCCCCATTAAAAGTGACGAAAGCCTTCCTGCTACAAAGAAAGTTATCAACAATTTTAATTAACCAGGTTGGGAAACCAAAATTGATCATTTTGTATAAGAGTCCTTCAATCCAAACGGAGTCGAAGGCCTTCTGCAGATCAATGAGACAGGCACCCAAAACCCTTTTGTTTTGGATACTTTCTTCAACTGCACTTTTTAGAACCATTAATGCATCCACTGTGGAGTGTTTGGCTTTGAAGCCGAATTGTCTACTGGGTATGATGTTATTCTCTTCTATGGAGTGGTTTAGATGTATTTTAATGATCCTCTCGAGTAGTTTTCCCAAATTTGAGAGGAGAGAAATTGGACGAGTGTTAATGACATCACAGGAACCTGACGCTTTTGGGATTGGAAATATTTTCGCACGCTTCCACGCAGTGGGAAAATATCCAATATTAATACAAGAGTTGAATAGGACGGAGAGGTGATCAAAGAAGCAAGTAGGGAGCCTTTTCAAGATGAAATTGGAAATTTTATCTTCTCCGGAAGATTTTTTAGAAGAGAGGGTCGACACCAGGGTAACAAGGGTTTCTTTATCTACAAAGGAACCATGGCCTTGGGAATTTGTGGAACGATTTGCTGGACTGAACCTTGAAAGGGTAAACAATTGATTTTCTTCCCGAAAGTTAGAGATAGAAGTCTTGACGACTGAAGCAAAGTTGGAATCAGAGCTATGTTTCTCACCACGGTAGATGAGAGAAAAGGCAGCAGCAATAGCGTCAGCAGTGGCTCTATCATCAGGGAGTGGGCTGCCATTAGTAGTGAAATTACATTCAAGTCTCTTCCGACCTGTGATTTTATCAATTCCTGGAACATGTCTTTACCAGGTACTATTTTTTGAAGACGTTCTTCGAATTTCCCGTTAAGATGGGATTTGGTTTTGGCCATGATTAAAATGTTCAGGTATTTAATTAGGGCAGAGGTATACTTGTATTGGTTATTTTCCGTATTTAGTTGTCTGTGGTAGATTCTGGTAAGACGACGTCTTAATGATTTCCGCCGATTATGGAGCTGAATGATATCTTGCGGTAAGTCACGGAAGGCAAAGTTTGTTGATTTTTTTGGGATAGCTAAACTATCAATGACCGAGGAGGTGATATGGTTGAGCTTTTCAAGAGCCTCGTCAATTTCTTGTGAGCAAAGATTTCGGGAGCAGTCAAGACCAAGGTTTTGAATTTGAGTTGCAACGTTTGTTGCGAATCGGTCCCAGTTGATTTTATTATAGGGGATGAAATACTCGGGGTCAACGGTTAGAAAGTCTAGGCCACGTTTTCTTTTGATGCATAACTGGATCAACTGATGATCAGATTCAGCATCGTGGACTTGGCATTCGTAGCTGCCAAATTGTGGGAGAGAGCTAACCAGACTTGGGGACACAAGGAAGAAGTCAATTATTGATGAAGATCGACGAAAGGTTGGTTCCTGCGGAAAGATGGGCTTGATAAGGCTTGGGGTCTGAGTAAGCCATATCCCTATTGCCTCGCCGTATGGGTTGTTGGTGCTATTGCCCCATGATTGTGATCTGGCATTAAAGTCACCCCCGAGGATGACCAGCCCTAGTGAGGATGCAGTTGCCAGAATGCAGTCCAGGTCCTGAATCAGCATTGAGCCACTGTTATGATGATGGACATAGATACCTACAAACACTATGTGGTCATTCCCCAGCTGAAGGCTGATGCAGATAACTTCCATGATTGTGAGTCCTGGAATCAGATGCCGTTGGGTTTTGAACCGTTCTTTTACTAAAAGTGCGGTTCCCAAGTTAGAAGAATTCAGATCCTCAGACATGTCTTCTCGAATGATTTTGTACCCATCCATGGCTACACGGTGGCGGGATTTCAGCTTGGTTTCAGAGAGGAAAAGTATATCAGGATTCTCATTGTTCAGGAATTCCTGAACGAAGTTCCTTTTATAGATAGGAGCTAAGGTAACAATATTTAAAGCTGCGAATTTAAGAGGACGCATTACCGGCTAGGCGAAGGGCAAGTGAAATAAAGGCATCTCGTTTCTCTGATTGAGAAGAAAGTTTACCAATTGTTGGGATGAAATCTTTGATCTGGTTTACCAACGCGAAGAGATTACATCCAAAGAGATTTTGGCATTCACCAAAGACTACTGAGTCGATGGTTGGCTGTGATTTGTTTTTAGCCGTACTAGTTGTTTGAGTAGAAGGAGCAGAGGGTTTTCTTGAGGTTATATTTTTATTTTCTGCCGCAAAGTGGCTGGCATAGGAAACACCAGGTCGGACATTATTTTGAATGGCCGCAGCCACAAAGTCTTTTTTGTGAGCTTGTTTAATTACTTTCGCTGCTTTAGTAGCATTGCGACGCTCTTCGATTTTCTTGGCCTCAGGACAGCCCCTGTAGCTTGCTGGGTGGCCAGTTGTTTTACAATTTACGCAGTAGACTCCATTTGAGCCCTTTGGTACATCGCACTCCTTAGTTGCGTGTATTTGATCGCACTTGACACAGCGTGTGCCAAGGCCGCAGTTAGACGCAGTGTGTCCAAAACGTTGGCAGTTGAAACACTGCATGATATTCTTTTTTTCTAAGCGGTCCCACTGAATCCGCTGGTGCAACAAAAATTTGATGCTTAGGACTACCTTAGCATCTACTCCAGGTGCGAGCTGGACTAAAAAGATTCCTAGTTTTTTAGCTTCTTTCCGTGAGTGAACAGTAGAAAACCGTTTCACGTTAGAAACCTGTGCTCCTAGAAGCCGTGTCAGCTCAACGGAGACATCTTCTTCGTCATAGGAAGTGTGTACTCCCTTTAGGAGGATAGTTGTCCTCTTAATGCTTTATGGTGTGTATGTAAAACAAGGTATGGATTTGGTTTTTAGAATTTCAAAGAGCCGCTGGTGCGACTCAAGGCTCCCAGGGAAGAGAGTCGTTTTATTGAGGTTGGTAACCCTCGCCTCAAATTCAGGAATTTTTTCCCCGTTGCTTACGCAAATCGCTTCAAGATTTTTCCTGAAGCCTTTAAGTTCCAATCTTTGACACACTATGGGAGGGGATCCTCCCATTTTTCTCCTTGGTGACTTGGCCTTGAGGAGTCGAAACCTTTCTTCTTTCAGGGTTCGGGACCATTCGACGTGGAGTTGGAAGAGTAGGCTGAGGGGCAGCAGAACTAGCCCTTTTGACTACGTCAGACAGTTCCGGAAAGCTGACTGATGTGTCATTGGTGCCTTTTTTAGGCTTTGGGCCAAAAGGCGATAGGGGAGGTGAAGTGGGGCTTACCCTTTTCCTTCCACCAGGAATAGAAGTTGGTGCTTTAAAAGGGCACTCAACTAGCTCTTCTGTGGCCTTTGCTCCTAGGTCACTATTATTATGGACATCGCCTGTGTCCATTTTTTCTTCGTTCACGCTTTCCTCGATCGTGGTTTCTCCCACGTCCGTTTCGAAGTCCGCTGCAAGATCTTCCGTCTCATCATCACCAGTTAGCTTACCGGCGCACAAAGATAGCTTGCATTGTTCGAGAAGCTCCAGAAGGAAATCTTCTCGGACATCAGCGTTAAACTTTTTGCAGAGCTTTCCCAGCCTCTGCTTAGTTTTCTTTGCGAAATAATTGCGTTCCTTATCTAACTCGGTGGTATCCGTCCCACCGTCCGTCATCGCGGCCAGTTGCGCACTTAAAACTTTTTAATATTTCTTTAAACAAAATTTAATCAAATAAAGGGTAGAAGCAAAATGATTTTAAATATGATTTTAACCAATTCACTCGCGATCAATGCCAAACGTGTCACAAAATACACTTTTAAAATATAAATATTCAAAAATATGTATTTTCACAAAGAAATTCAACTTACTCACACCATATATACGCTCGCTGCACAATCCGCAACTAATCGGCTTCGAATTCAGTCGTCCTCGGCTCGAACCCACTATAATGTCGATATCGATTTTCGCTCCTCGCACGTCTATCTCGTTCGGGTGCTCGACTCGAACTCTGAGTGAAGTTATGCACTTGCGATGGTCACTTATATACGTTCTTGCCTGGAGCTTTCTATGAAAAGCTCTTAGGCTAAAAGCTCATTTGCAAGTTGTGCTTTGGTCGGCTGCTTTCCAATGCGATTATTTTGTTGATTCTATTTTTGATTGTTACATGATAAGAAAACAAATATAAATATAAATATAAATAAATCAAGAGATGTAGAATTAACCTGTTTAGGACAACAGAAATCTTAAGGAGGGAGAAGTTACGCAACCAGCACAAAGCATAATTACAACAAGATTCAGTAAGAAACCTGAATAAACATTATAACTTAAATACTTAACTTGCAACATTATGAAACAAAAATGCAACATTGTAAAACTATCTAACTTGCAACTTTGTAAACTATTTTGCAATACTGGCAAATCTACTTATGACTAATAACACATTAACGCAAAGCACTTAGCTCAGCAATAATTCAATCATAATCAAAGCACATAAGATAGCAACAGTAACATAAACAAATATACCAAACAAAGAACAATTAATATCAAGCCGATCATAAGTTAGAAATCAAATTAGCAAACTTGCAAATCGTTAAGTAAACATTCACTTTAGATTGAAAGAAATCAATTCCGATTTTGGCCATTAAGCATAATGGACCAATTCCAATCCAATTCGCAAATGCATTAACGTAAACAACATTTTGCTATATAAGAGGAGGAACAGTTTTTAGTTTTTGTTAGTTCTGAGTTCTTGTTCTTCAGTTCTCATACAGTTCGTACAGTTGATAATTCCGGTTGTTGTAACACTATTCAAGAAGTTAGTGAATAATTTCAAAGCTAGATTGTTCAAGGAAAACTTAAACAATATTAATAATAAAGTATATTCGTGAAAACTTCAAGTATTTCATTTTAAAAGTTCCTTGGAGGAACTCAACAAACTTATTTTTTTTTTAAATTTCCGATAAGCGAAATTTAACTTGCGCTAGGTGTCTAAAAAGACAACGGGAAAATTGGAAAATTTTTTAATTGCGATAACTTTTGACAGAGCTATTCAATCATTACAAAATTTTCAGAACATATTGGTATTATTTAGTTGTAATTTTGTGAAGCTTTTAATGAGCTTCTTGGCAACTCTGTAGCTAGGGCAGGCACTGAAAGCAAAAACCTAAAAATCATCGTCTCTCTTGAAAAAATGCCGCTTCTTCAAAAAAAAGCCACTCATGTGGAAATCTTATGCTTTGTTAATATAGCCAAAGTAAAAAATTTGATATGGTACAACGGGCACGCCTGGTAACTCTTGCCCAATTTACCTATATTTTTAGCATCAAAAACTTCTGTTCACGAAAACTCTCGATCCGATAAGCAGAATTACTTGAAATTTACAGAATGTATTGGTATTAAATAGGACCAGGTCTGATAGAAGTGATTTTGAAATTGATTTGATTTTCAGTGGCGCCATCTTGAAAAATCACTAAAAAAGATAACTGCTTTTATTATATATTTAAAAGATAACTTGATTATTGAATTA
>OZ022264.1:133263147-133321596 GCA_963978885.1 Nemotelus pantherinus | reverse complement strand
AAAATCATCAGAAGTGAATTTTTGCGTGCATTGATTTATTAGAGAATTCGGTTGGCTTGAGGTTTTAGGCTCACTCAACTCAGATATATGTACATAGGAAAAATTGGGAAAATTTGCCGCCCCCGAAATTTGCCGCCCCCGAAATTTGCCGCCCTAGGCCCGGGCCTACCGGGCCTAGTGGCAAATCCGCCCCTGTATATATATATATATATATATATATATATATATATATATATATATATATATATATATATATATATATATATATATAGATATATATATATATATGTTTATATATATATATATATATATATATATATATATATATATATATATATATATATATATATATATATATATATATATATATATATATATATATATATATATATATATATATATATATTGTTACCGTAAGACCCACGTCACGACCAAATAACCTCGATTCCTTGTACAGAGAACGAGGGGGGCAGCCTCGGGCGACTTAGCTCACTAGAGAGGGGTGAGTTTGGGCGCCACTCGTTTCTGAAAACCCGCTGCTGCCAAAAACTACCGCCACCGCGAAACGAGAATTCGGTGCGGCTCTAACTTCTTTTTCCCGAATCGAATATCAATTAAACCAACTAAACCGCTGAGGAAAAACACCCGTCACAATTTCTTATTACAAACTCCAATGAACTTTAACGTTATCACTTCAATCTAAACACAATCCAACACGGCGCCGCGATCTTACTTTAAATATCACTTATCGAAATATAACAGTTTCTTTACAATCTTTTCCTACTACTTAAAACTAACCAATTCAATTTTCCTCGTAGATTCGCCTGACCTCCATCAATCTTCTGCCGTGCGATTACTGGTACTTCCCCTGATACGTCGTCTTCGTTTCGTTATTTCACTGACGTGCCGCTATAATGTTATCAAGTTCCTTGCGCAAACATCGACATTCAAATTCGATAGCGCGAACTATTCGAAATTCTCGTTCTGTCAACGCCGTAACCACCTTCGCTCGCCGATCTACACCAGTTTCAATCAATCTTCTCTACTCGTACTCCCATCCGAAAGGTTCTACCTTCAATCACCAGGTTCCCGGTTTTTCTCGTGGAAATTTTGAAAAGAAAAGAATGTATGTTAAACTCCGCAAGTTGCAACCACTCGACCAATATCACCTCTTCCTCGTCGCAGAATGACCACAGTGCTCTCGTTGACTTCCACACGGAATCTCGACTATCTGTCCCGAGTCCTGTTTACGCGGTACTTCTTCGGACCGTTGAGCCTGCTTGCAACTATCATGCACTTCTTGCATGGTTAGAGCAATGCACTTTGTGGTCGGGCATTCACCTCTATCTTGCTCGAGCTCTTGCTGGCAGTACTAATGCTGCATGCGATGTTTCTTGCTTTCTCCCATATTGAATTGCGCGTGCGCCCAAGTCCCAGTATTTCGTTTGCAGCCGTATATAACTTGTTTATCAATTTTATCTGTCAAATCACGCGACGGTAATAACCTAGATTTCGCTGTTGTGAATTCATTTCGTACAACTATATTCCTAGTTCGGAAACATAATAGGATATCTCAGTTTATGTTTGCTTCTTAGGTCCGTGTGGTCACGAAATTCCTTGGTTACTACGTTCGGATGGTTGTTCGGATGGTTAAGTTGCTTTGTGCTGTATTTTGTGTTGTGTTCCAGGCGGCTCCCCAGGTTCGTCCACCGGCGGGTCAAAGCAGGCGCTGGTTGTGGTGTTGATTTTTTTCGACCACGACTGTCTTGGCTTGACGATGCCGAACTGCTTCATCCGTAGGATCGCTAGGCGTTGACGGCTCGATCCACCTACTTCCTAGCTATATAATTTGGCCTACCGCGAGATGTTTTTCCCCGGACTCGATTGCCTTTCGCGCACCGCCCCTCTTTTGTTCGCGTGAGTGCCGTGACATCTACGAGTGGCAACCGTGACATCACCCCCCTCCGCAGAGAATGACGTGGGAATTCTCGGCGATCTTCCTCCCGATCCAACTTCTGGATTCAATTTTGAGCCGAAGGTAAGAATTCCGTCAAAATTCTTGAGAACCTAGTTTCCGCACTTAGTGTTTGAAAATCACCTGCCTATTTGAATTCTGGGTTGTTCCTTACGATCACTGGTTCTGTCACACTCATTCACTCCTGAATTTCATCCTACCATTTCTCCTCTGACACTATCTCTACCCATGCATGTTAGTGTTGTACGTCTCGTCTCGTGGCACGAACGGTGTTGGTATATGTCTACCTTATACATGCAAAATTCTAAAATGTACTGAACTCGTTTTTAGGATCACCACTCCTACCCCCGCTAACGGAGAAAATTGAATAGACAACAGCGCGAGGAATGAAATAAATATGAAAAGGAACCCAGAAGGAAAGAGCAACGGAAAGAAATAAAAACGAAGGAAAAAAGGAAAAGAGCTAAATCGGATCCACCACCAACCTGACGGTATTGCTTTCAAGTACCATCATACTAGTACTAATATCCTACACAATTAACCTCTCTACTAACCTAAATTCCATCTCAACTACCGTTTTAACCATCATTACCTGTCTGAGCTATCGATTAATTTAACCACCACCACCCAATTACTCTATCGATCTATTTTCTTAACCCACCACCGCTAAGCTATTCTAACCCACCACCACTAAGCTATCTTATTCCTAATCAAAATCTCTCTTGTGCCTTTCCACTTGGTGACGAATGTCTACACAGCTCACCTTATTTCGCGATCTGGATATTAAGCTAGCACACATTCGAGTCCCCTAATTTGCTACCATTACCGTACAAGACCTAAAGCCGGAAAAAGTATCATACACTCGCACGTGTTTTTCATATTCATGAATCCTCTATTCTATTAACCTACGACTATGTTATCCTAAAGTAACCCCTTCTCGCCCTCTTATAGTATACTGGCAACTTCTAACTAAAGGCTATCGGCTGACGCCTGGAACAAAGCTTCTAGCTATCTTCAAATACGGGAATACTTTCGACATACCGTTTAAGGTCTTTCGCGTGCCAATTCCCCGCAGGTTTACCCTTCTCGTCAACCAATTCGTAGGTCCACGCCGACGTCTTCCTTCTCAGCGTAAAAGGTCCGACGTATGCTGGGGCCAATTTCGCTGAAAAATTCTTACTGGCATCCGACAACACGTAATTCTTCCGCCAAACTCTTTGCCCTACCTGAAAGTTCTCTGCACGACGACGGAGATCATACCGCTTTCGACTGGAAGCCGCTGCCCTCTTCATTCTCTGGCTTACCTCTTCCCGTATCTTTTCTAAATTCCTCGCATTTTTAAGTGGTGAAAACGCTTCTTGTGCTTCTGCGGGTGGCTCCATTTCACCCCTAAACGTGATCATCTCTCTCCCGAAGTTTAGAAAGTAAGGAGTGAAACCCGTGACTTCATGTTTATATGTGCGTAGGGCGCACGCGATTTGAGCCAGATACTGGTCCCATACGCGATGATTGTCAGAGGCATAGCAGCGCAGCATGCATTTTATGTCTTGATTTCGACGTTCTGCCGAATTTGCCTGTGGGTGATACAACGCCGTATAGCTAATTTGTACCCCATACTCTTCTACGGCTTGCCGAAATTGTCTGCCCACGAATTGCACCCCGTTATCACATACCAGAACCCTAGGGACACCGTATACCAGGAAAACATTTTCTTCCAACAAACGGAACACAGCTGATGCTGTCGCCGATCGCATTGGCAGTATCACAGAATATTTCGTGACATAGTCGATAATTGTCAAAATATACGCGTGGCCCCTCGTTGACCGTGGAAGCGGTCCGACGAGATCCACGCAAATCATCTCCCATGGAGATGTTGCTTCGCCGGTCCTGGTGGACATTAGGCCAATCGGTGCTTTACGCTCCACTTTGCACGCCTGGCATACTTTACAACTCTTCACGTACCTACTGATATCTGTTCGCATTTTTGGCCAATAAAAATTTTGCGTGATCCGTGCCAACGTGCGTGCGGCACCCATATGCCCCGCCTTCGGATCGTCATGGTATCGCTTGAGTATAGCTCCCCTCTCTACCTTAGGAACCACCTTCTTCCACTTCATGTCGACTTCTCCGCCCACTACTATTCCCGGGGATTGTTTCCACAATACATCTCCTAAAATTTTCCACTCCGAGTACCTGTCTGGGTCATCCCGTACCCTATCCAGCATTTTTGAATACCACTTCTCTGGCCGCTGAGAAACGGAGATGCAATCCACCCTGTTGACCGCTCGTGACAACGCATCGGGCACTAGGTGTTCCTTCTCCCGCCGGTGGATTACTTCAAATTCAAATTGCTGAAGTCTCACCGCCCACCTTGCTAATCTGCCCGTCGGATCTTTAAGATTGTTAAGCCAGACCAGTGAATGATGATCAGTAATAACCACGAACCTGGTCCCCTCTATGTAGGGTCGAAACTTCTCGACAGCCCACAACACGGCTAAACACTCTCTTTCTGTCACGGAGTATTTCCTTTCTTGTTTTGAGAGCGCACGACTCAGGTAGCACACCACCTTCTCACCCGTTGGGTGTGCCTGGCTTAATACGGCCCCTATACCCACGTCTGACGCATCCGTCTGTACCTTGAAAGGAAGTGTAAAGTCGGGGCACGATAATACTGGTGCCGTTGTGAGCCTTTCTTTACACGCAGCAAACGCACGGGCACACTCGTCAGTCCACTCAAACTTGCGACCTTTTTTCAACAAATCGCTTAGAGGCGCCACCATAGTTGCGTGATCCGGTATGAAACGGCGGTACCAGGACACCATCCCCAACAATTGTCTGATCTGCTTAACGGAAGTGGGACGTGGGAATTCTTTCACCGCTTTCACCTTTTCGGGGTCTACATGTAGGCCCTCGACACCAACCAGGTAGCCAAGATATTTCAATTGCGCCCTGCAAAATTGGCATTTTTCTCTCGAGACACGCAATCCCGCTTCTCTCAACCGAACAAATACTTCTTTCAGCACTTCCAAATGCCGCTCAAATGTCTCGGTTACAATTATTACGTCGTCAAGGTACGTAAAGACGAAAGGCTCCAGTGCGGGTCCGAGTACTGTGTCGATCAGCCTTTGCCAAGTGGCCCCCGCATTGTGGAGTCCAAAAGACATCCTCAAGAAGTGGAACAAGCCCCTTCCTGGTACGGTAAACGCAGTATATTGCCTAGAGTCCTCCGCCATTGGCACCTGCCAATACGCAGACTTAACGTCCAGCGTCGACAGATACTTGGCATTCCTCAGCTTGTCTAGGGTAGCCGAGATGTACGGCAGCGGATATGCATCTTTTTCAGATACCGCGTTCACCTTCCGAAAGTCCACGCAGAACCGGTAGGACCCATCTTTCTTCCGGACCAACAAGATTGGCGAGGACCATGGGCTTGACGACGGTTCCACCACCCCCATCTGCAGCATCTCGTCTAGCTCTTTATTTATCTGACTCTGTACCGCCGGTGAGACCGGGTAGTAACGTTGCTTGATCGGCGAGGCTGTAGTCTTGATAGCATGCTTCACCCCTTTTGCGCAGCCCAGCCCGTCACCCATTAAGCCGAATTGCTCCTCCAACAATCCTTCTAGAGTCTCTACCTCCCCTGGCGATAAACGAGTCCAACTCCGCAGTGCTTGACCCGAGCCCCCATCAACCGAAGCCACGGAAGTCCACTGCCGCCCTTCCATATTCAAAACCACACCGAATCGCTGCCAGAAGTCGATGCCTAAGATTATTTCCTGCGGTATCGATAAAATGATCAATGTTTCAAGTCTATGTCTACGCCCGTTCAAAACAAACTCCAACCCCACAATCCCGTCTACCATACACGTCACTCCGTTCGCGAGCCGAACCTCTTCAACTCCGTCTCGCCTCAGTACCAACCCCTTACCAGCCAATCGTGACCAACCTTTCCGGCCCAGAATCGTGCGACTCGCACCCGAATCTAACAGTCCCTCCATCATCGTACCCTCGACCTCCACTTTTAAGTGCGGGCGACTGTCGAGACTATTATGTACTAACGCGTAGTCAACGTTAGCCCGGCGTCTTCCCCGTTTCGGCCTTGATTTCGTGTTCGCTCGGCCGCCTAGCGAGCACGACGGTCGTTTCCCGCGCCCCGTCGCTCTTGAGTGTCAGAACCGCTAGCTCTCGCCTGACAAGATGGACATGTGGACCGCATTACTCCCGGTCGCCCGCATCCAAAGCAACGCCTCGGCTCAGAGCACTCCCTCGACATATGTCCTTCTCTCTTGCAATTCCAGCATTTAACCCGCCTAGGATCCGACACTACCGCCACCCGTTCCGTAA
This sequence comes from Nemotelus pantherinus, assembly GCA_963978885.1. Classification (NCBI taxonomy): domain Eukaryota; kingdom Metazoa; phylum Arthropoda; class Insecta; order Diptera; family Stratiomyidae; genus Nemotelus; species Nemotelus pantherinus. The sequence goes on along the minus strand of OZ022264.1, from coordinate 133,315,277 downwards.
CATCAGTACTCACGTACGCCAAGTCTGGCTCCAGACATCGCCTCGATCGCGTATTTGGAGGTACAAACGCTGCCACCGATGCCCTCGTAGCATCTAAGGTACGCCCCATCTTCACCAGTTCCGATATGGTCGATATTTGCGTTAGACCCAGCTGCTGCTGGTAGAACGGCGCGATGTTCCTCCTTAACGTACGAAGCTTCTTTTCCTCCGAGCAACTATTCTTCAGTCTGCCGAAGAGACGCTCCATGACCGCCACATACACTCCCATGGACTCATTCTCACCTTGGGTGCGTCTCCGAATCTCTTCCCAGAGGCGATCCTCGTAGTCTGAGGGCAAAAATTCTGCCTTCAACTCCGCCACCAACTCGTCCCAACACCCAACAATGCTTCGGTTAGCCCTAAACCAGATTAGAGCCCGCCCGTCGAAGAGATCGACTGCTGCCCTGAAAAGCTGTGATTTGGTGAGTCCACGCGCCTGACGCAACTCTTCGACCCGTTCTAAAAAGGCATTAACCGAACCTGTCGAATCACCACTGAATTTAAGGCCCCATTTCGCCACTTCCGCTAGATTAGTGCCGCGTGCTGTTGGTGTTACAGAGACCGCTTGGTCTTCGCTCGGCTGTTCCGCCTCATCGCCGCTTGAATCGTCTACCCTCTCCACCAAGAAACCCATCGCCAGGATGAACCTATTCCGTAGTGACTTCGCATCATTCTTTTGCTCAATGGTCACCGCCTGCATGTTCTCCAACCGCCGGAAGCCGAATTCGATTTTCGCTCTCACCTTGAGATAATCCGATGCCGTCTTATCACCTGTAACCCGAGCTACCAGTTCTTCAACTTCAGATGCTTTTGCCAACAGTTCCGCATGGTCCGTCGCGTAGTCGAATGGGTAGTCTGCCGCGACATACGATGTATCTTGCTCCGTTTCAGCCTTTAGCGCCGCCCTCAAAGATTTTCTCATCGCGTCCACTGTGTCTGCTGGGAAACCCCGGATAGCGAGCTCATATGTAAGCTCGTCTTTGTTTAGACGATCCACCGAAATTTTCATGACGAATAGGCTCCTCGAATAGCTCCTTATAATCCGAAAACTGTTAGTAAAATTTTCTCCTCCTCAGCTCTGTACGTTTTTAACGATATTCCCTAAGATTCCGTTGATCAAACCTATAAAACGCAGTCTCTTATCCACTATTCCGCGCACCCTTGAACCTGCCCACAAAAACTCTAGCTTACTTCTATCACCACTCTCAACCCGCTATTTCCTACAAACGCTTCAGAATTCAAATAGCCAGCATGTAACTCCGGAATGTATATTTCAATTTATATGAGATAAGAGTAAAATATCCAGCTAGTATACGTGTACACCAGGGCTATTTATGACCACGATATTCCACTACTTTGTAAGCATTCGCTACACAATTTACTTCATAGATCCCAATATTATATGACTCCAATCAACAGAACCGAATCACTTCAAGGCCAGCCGCCTTCCTCAAGAAAAAGAAATGGCATCTAAATAGCTATCCTATACTACACATGCATTCCTAATTCGATCCACATTCATACGGGTATATTTCACTATGCACTCTCACACCCGTCCACACTGTACACACTTTGGCTCGCACAATACGGAATATGATTATTCTTTCAATGATATATAGGTATGTATATGAAAAAGTTCCATGCAAGTTTATAAATTCTAAGTTCGGAAATGTTTGAAATAACGGTCTTCTCATGCAAACCGTAAACCGATTGCTTTGATCACAAACAGTACAGCAATTTCCGCGGACGATATCTTTAGATACGAATTCCAAGTAATGTCAATTCACGCGCCTATAGGCCTTCCCACAATTTGGGACTCGGCTATTCAATTTCTGCACGACTTCCGCAAACTAACGTTTTCGCTACTAGAACCGTTATAGCCCCACGTTGGGCGCCAATTTGTTACCGTAAGACCCACGTCACGACCAAATAACCTCGATTCCTTGTACAGAGAACGAGGGGGGCAGCCTCGGGCGACTTAGCTCACTAGAGAGGGGTGAGTTCGGGCGCCACTCGTTTCTGAAAACCCGCTGCTGCCAAAAACTACCGCCACCGCGAAACGAGAATTCGGTGCGGCTCTAACTTCTTTTCCCCGAATCGAATATCAATTAAACCAACTAAACCGCTGAGGAAAAACACCCGTCACAATTTCTTATTACAAACTCCAATGAACTTTAATGTTATCACTTCAATCTAAACACAATCCAACACGGCGCCGCGATCTTACTTTAAATATCACTTATCGAAATATAACAGTTTCTTTACAATCTTTTCCTACTACTTAAAACTAACTCTTTACGAGACGTACCTCCAATTCAATTTTCCTCGTAGATTCGCCTGACCTCCATCAATCTTCTGCCGTGCGATTACTGGTACTTCCCCTGATACGTCGTCTTCGTTTCGTTATTTCGCTGACGTGCCGCTATAATGTTATCAAGTTCCTTGCGCAAACATCGAAATTCAAATTCGATAGCGCGAACTATTCGAAATTCTCGTTCTGTCAACGCCGTAACCACCTTCGCTCGCCGATCTACACCAGTTTCAATCAATCTTCTCTACTCGTACTCCCATCCGAAAGGTTCTACCTTCAATCACCAGGTTCCCGGTTTTTCTCGTGGAAATTTTGAAAAGAAAAGAATGTATGTTAAACTCCGCAAGTTGCAACCACTCGACCAATATCACCTCTTCCTCGTCGCAGAATGACCACAGTGCTCTCGTTGACTTCCACACGGAATCTCGACTATCTGTCCCGAGTCCTGTTTACGCGGTACTTCTTCGGACCGTTGAGCCTGCTTGCAACTATCATGCACTTCTTGCATGGTTAGAGCAATGCACTTTGTGGTCGGGCATTCACCTCTATCTTGCTCGAACTCTTGCTGGCAGTACTAATGCTGCATGCGATGTTTCTTGCTTTCTCCCATATTGAATTGCGCATGCGCCCAAGTCCCAGTATTTCGTTTGCAGCCGTATATAACTTGTTTATCAATTTTATCTGTCAAATCACGCGACGGTAATAACCTAGATTTCGCTGTTGTGAATTCATTTCGTACAACTATATTCCTAGTTCGGAAACATAATAGGATATCTCGGTTTATGTTTGCTTCTTAGGTCCGTGTGGTCACGAAATTCCTTGGTTACTACGTTCGGATGGTTGTTCGGATGGTTAAGTTGCTTTGTGTTGTATTTTGTGTTGTGTTCCAGGCGGCTCCCCAGGTTCGTCCACCGGCGGGTCAAAGCAGGCGCTGGTTGTGGTGTTGATTTTTTTCGACCACGACTGTCTTGGCTTGACGATGCCGAACTGCTTCATCCGTAGGATCGCTAGGCGTTGACGGCTCGATCCACCTACTTCCTAGCTATATAATTTGGCCTACCGCGAGATGTTTTTCCCCGGACTCGATTGCCTTTCGCGCACCGCCCCTCTTTTGTTCGCGTGAGTGCCGTGACATCTACGAGTGGCAACCGTGACAATATATATCAGCAAAATGATTTTCCGAGATAATCTCTGGAGTGGCTGATCCGATTGAAATGAAATTTTCGGAGGACGTAAACGTATATGGTAGGTAGCTTCGCAATGAGCTAAAATTCAGATGCTCTAAACCTTTTGGAGGCGGCGAGCGTTTAAGTGAATTTTGAGGTACTCCTTTATTTCCAAGCAGTGTAAATTTTTGTTGAAATAAATGTTTGGGAATAAAAACTTATATTGTTTTAAGCTTGTCTATGCTAAAAAGTTGGAAATTTTGAGCCGCGTGTGGGTGCAGAGTGCCTAAAAGTAGGCAAAGTTTTTTTTTCAAATTTTGATTTGTCATTGCTTCTGTTCGAAACATTGGATCATCGTGAAATTTGCAGAGCATATTAATGTTGAGTAAGATTTAACACACATGGAATTTTAAGATAGTGCGGGTAACCCTGTAGCTACGGTAGGCTCCTGAAAAAAAAAATCCTTCAAATCATTGACCCTCCTCAAAAATTTTTGATTTTTGACAAAAAATTTAAATCATTGATAAATTTTGACCTTTTTCCATCATTTTAAATTGAAATTTTGAAAATTCCGGTTTGCACAAGAACGGCAACCCATTACCAAATTACCTCTATTTTCAGCAATCGAAAGTTCTGTTCACAAGAACTGACGACCGGGTTATTCGATCGTAATGAAATTTATAGGACATGTTAGGATTCGCTAGCACCAGGTCTGATAGAAGTGATTTTGAAATACGGGTGACCCTGTGGCAGTGGTACCATCTTGAAAAATCACTGAGAAAACAAACCGGTTTTTTGCCTATAACTTTTACACAGTAATCAGATTTTAACAAAATTCACACAGTACTTGGACCTTACTTTCAGTAATATTTCATGAAAATTTGGCTGAAAAATTAGAATAGAGTTGCCAGCTATGGTGATTTTTGTCTCCTAAATCTTGCAAATTTACTCAGCAAAATAATGTGTTTTCCCCTAAAACTTCCGGTCCAGTGTTGAAATCAAAACGAAGTTCACGCAGTAAGTGGACCTTTATGTGAACCAAATGTCGTAGGTGAGCGGTTTTGCTGTAAGATTTGCAAATGGGAATGATCTTGCAATGAAAATTAACAACAAATATTAACGCTTTAAAAATTTGAAAAGTTTTGAGGGTGGTTACCCTAAAAATCTTTCCACCCGTATAACTTCCAGCGCAGTGATTCAATCGAAACGACATTTACTGGTTGGGTTCAACTTAACGTGAAGCAAATTTGGCATATATTTTGCTTTGCTGCTAACACAAGGTAACCAGCATTGGCCATTTTCGTAAATATTGCGCCAACAGATGCTTCAAATTACGTACTCATATGCAAAACATTTGCAATAAAAATAAGAAACCAATTTCTAAATTTTCCGAGTTTTAAAAATTTTTCGGATGGCAGCCTCAAACTACGTTTAACCGCTCAAGCTTTCGATGACATCCTCCGACGAAAACGAAATTCAAACGAAAAGTTCATTTTAGTATGAGCTTGTTAAGGGAAACTTATTGCTGCTTCGTTGGGAAAATGTTGCCAGCACTGAACATTTTCATCATTTGTGTTATAGTTGAGTTTTGTTGCTTTGGATAAGGAATGGTTGATATGATTCTACAAAAAAGTGTATTACGTCTTTCCACATGTTTTTGTCACCCAAAGACAATTTCTTCGAAAATTAGTTTTCTAGCGGTTCTGATGCGCTAGACTTTTTTAGTTTTAATTTGTTTGTTTCTTCTGTAAAGAGTATCACCTTATTCGTAACGCTTTGGGGTAGTGCGTTTTGCATATGTGTTTTTATCTAGACTCGCACCTAATATTCTCCCGTGACTTGAGCCTAAAATCTAAAAGGTTTTGGTAAATTATGCTTTTGGGACCTTCCAAAGAAAGTATCCACCGGTTGGGCTTTAGTGATTGAATGATATGTGTTCTTATCTATCTACAGCGATGTTTACTATTTCCGTCAAGGAGTACTCTGGATTATCTTTGGAAAAACATCTAATTATCTCTACTATGGTGGGGTGAGCACGTTATATTGCTCCGTTGGCTTCGCTTTTCTGCGGTGGCTACATACACCTTGATTCTCAGTGATTCTGTGTAATTCAAAGTGAGAGGACTTATAAAGTTACCTTCATTGACTGAAACTAGGACATTGGGGACCGTGAAGTAATGAATTGATTTCGTTATTTTCTCCCGAATATGTGGAGCAGGTTTACTTTTGATTCGAAAGTATTAAACAAATTTGCTGAACTTGTCGATGCAAGGCAAGAATCGCTCGCCACAAATTGCTATTATGTCCACATGTAGCATTTCCGTTGGATATTCAGAGATTGGTGTTTCTTGTAGCTCTGGCTGATTCGGGTGACGGTCATATTTGCACATGTTGCAGGTGTCGCAAGTCGCATTATATTTTTACTAATTTTCGACGAAAAGTAGTATTAAACTCGTTTCGCCGAAAATTCATATTTCTTTATATATATATATATATATATATATATATATATATATATATATATATATATATATATATATATATATATATATATATATATATATATATATATATATATATATATATATATATATCTATATATATATATATATATATATATATATATATATATATATATATACATATATATATATATATATATATATATATATATATATATATATATGTATATATATATATATATATCATCAAAATGATTAAGGGAGATAATCCCTTGAGTGGCCGATTCGATTGAGCTGAAACTTTCGGAGAACGTAGATGTATTTGAAACTTTCGGAGAACGTAGATGTATTCAGTAAGTAGGTCCACGACTTTTTAAAATTCAGATATCTTAAACATTTTGGCGGCGGCGAGCGTTTTAGTGAATTTTGAGGTACTCCTATATTTCCAAGCAGCGTGATATTTTGCTCAAAAAAAGTATTGGGAGTAAAAACATATTACGTTCTTAGCTTGCTTATGGTAAAGAATTGGAGATTTTGAGCCGTGTGTGGGTGCAGCGTGCCTAAAAGTAGGCAAGGATTTTTTTCAAATTTTGATTTGTCATTACTTCTGACAAAAACATTGGATAATCGTGAAATTTGCAGAGCATATTAATAGGTGCGTTTTTTTGCTCCGATGCAGTGCAGAGTACAACTATGCCGGAAAAACAACGATCTAGTATAAAACAGCAGTGCACTCGCTAAACCTGACATAGGTTGCTATATTCGCTGTGGTCCCACAAAACAGCTGAAAAAAAGGGAGAAAATAACGAGTATACACTACCACAATCGATAGAAAATAGAAAAAAAACTAACAGAAAATTAATTCTTTTAACTTTCTACACATTATGAGGGCCTTTTCTAATTTCGTAACTACCAAAAAATTCAACATAACCATGAAAACCGAAAGCCATCTCACAGAAAAAAATACAACTTCAAAATACAACTATCAGCACAATCTACACTTCAACACGTGAACTACAAATGACGCATAGAATTTCTGTACTAGTGAATTCACTGGTGTAGGAGTGTTGTTGTTTTCAATGCGTCTACTCTACTCTCCGCTGGATAGAGGAGCAAAAAAACGCGCCTAATGTTGACCATAGTTTAATACACATGGATTTCCAAGGTAGTGCGGGTAACCCTGTAGCTGCGGCACGCTCTTGAAAAAAAATCCTTCAAATCATTGAACCTGATGAAAAATTTTTGATTTTTGACAAAAAATTCAAATCATTGATAAATTTTAACGTTTGTGCATCATGTCAATTTGAAATTTTCAAAATTCCGATTTGCACAAGAATGGCAGCCCATCACTAAATTATCTCTATTTTTAGCACTCGAAAGTTCTGTTCACGAAAACTGACGACTGGATTATTCGATCATGATGAAATTCACAGGACATGTTGGTATTAATTAGGACCAGGTCTGATAGAAGTAATTTTGAAATGCGGGCAACCCTGTGGTAGTGGTGCCATCTTGAAAAATCACTGAGAAAAACAACAGCTTTTTGGCCTATAACTTCCGATTCAGCCATCAGATTTAAACAAAATTCACACAATATTTGTATCTTATTTAAGGTAACATTTGGTGAAAATTTGGCTGAAAAATTAGAATAGGGTTGCCAGCTATGGTGATTTTTGTCTCCTAAATCTTGCATATTTGCTCAGCAAAATAAAGCTTTTTCCCTTATAACTTCCGGTGCAGTCATGATATCAAAATGAAGTTTATGCAGTAAATTAATTTTGATGTGAGCATGTGTCATAGGAATTTTGTACAAAAATCGTGACAGGCCTGCCAGCTATGACCATTTTTGTAATTTTTTGGAATTTCTTTACTGTGCGATTATGTCATTAGATTTGCAAATGGGAACGATCCTGCAATAAAAATTAACAATAACTATTAACGTTTGAAAACTTTGAAAAGTTTTGAGGATGCTAACCCTAAAGATTTATTCACCCGTATAACTTCTAGCGCAGTGATTCAATCGAAACGAAATTTATTTGTTGGGTTTAGTTTAACGTGAAGCAGATTCGGTATATATTTTGCTATGCTGCTGACACAGGGTAATGAGCTTTAGCCATTTTCGTAACTTTTGCATCAACAGATGCTTCAAATAACATACTCATATGCAAAACATTTGCAATAAAACTAAGAATCCGATTTTTAAATTTTCCGAGTTTTGAACATTTTTTGGATGGCAGCTTCAAACAACGTTAACCGCTAAAGCTTTCGACGAAATCCTCCGATGAGAACGAATATCAAAGGATAAGTTGATTTAAGTATGAGCGTGTGAAGGTTAACTTATTGCTGCTTCGTTGGGAAAATGTTGCCAGCACTGAACATTTTCATCATTTGTGTTATAGCTGAATTCTGTTGCTTTGGGTAAGGAATGGTTGATACGATTCTACAAAAAAGTATATTACGTTTTTCCACATTTTTTTTGTCACTCAAAGAAAATTTCTTCGAAAATTAGTTTTCTAGCGGTTCAGGTGCGCTAGAGTTTTTTATTTGCTTACTCATTCCTGGGAAGTAACATTTTTCCAATATTTGTTCTTTATTTTCTTTGCAGTTCCTATGAGCCTGTTTATGTTCCGCTTGAATTATCTGAAACTTGTTTTCTTCATTTGAAATATCTTGAACAACGCTTTGAGTTATTTGAATTTCGAATTTGGCAAAATTTTCCTTGAAGACTATTTTGAGTAGTTGTATAAATTTCACTGGAATTTTGATTCCATTTACCACATTTGGATTTAAATATTCTTTCAGCAACTTAATTAATTCCGATGCAGTTATTTCGTTCAGACTTATGTAAATTCTGTGATATGTTGGATGTGGCTCTGCTTGGGCGTTTACTTTTTTTTCCTTCTGATATTATAATCTGTCCCTTGAAAACATTTATCGGCACTTTTACTCATGGTTTGAGATCAATGCTGTCTGCATCTGCACTTTGCGCTATTCCGGAATCATCAGTTAAGATACTAACTTCTATAGGGAGTCTAGATAGAATGTCTGCTTCTATATTAGTTTTCCCGGGCTTATACACAAGCTCGTAGTTATATTCTTCTATTTATTAAGCTTAGCGTTATGGTTCCTGTTGGTTTGTGCAGAGGTCAACGGTTGATGATCGGTGAGATTGTTTACTTTTTTTGAACCATACAAGTATGTTCGTAGCTTATCAAGGGCCCAAACAACAACCAGCATTTCTTTTTCGCCTGTTGAGTAATTTTCTTCTATTTTATCTAAAGAACTTGAGATATAGGTGATAGGTTTATCTTAGCCTATTTAGCCCTGGGAAAGAACGGCTCCAATTGCGTGATCTGACGCATCAGTGGTTAAAATAAACGGCTTATTGAGGTCAGGAAGGGCCCAAATTTCCGAAGAGGTGAGAAGCTCTTTCAAAGCATTAAATGCTTGCAGTTCGCTTGCGCCGAGGACAATTTCTCTTTTTTGGACTGATTTGCTTACAATTGAGCATTTTTTCCTCTCGTCAATTGTGTTAACAATCTTGCGATCTTTGCATAATCTCTAAAAAATTTACGATAATAGCATGCGAGTCCCAGAAAAGCTTTCAGCTCCTTTAAATTCGGTGTGGGCTTGATTATCAAAATATCTTTTGGGCGCCCCTCGAAGATGTTCATATATTCGTAAAACTCTCTTTACACTTTTTTCCATGAAGAAATTCCCCAGGTTCTCCAGAGAACACCCTGGGGCTTTGAACAACATCAGGTATATTGTCCATATTGGACAAATTCCTATCTCCACCGACGTATATCGGCACCTCCCTTTCACTGATGCCATCAGAGGCTGGATTCATGAAAGAGTGGAAAATTTGCCGTCCTTGGACTTGCAAAGCTTCAGTAACGAGCCGACTAATCAACTTCACCAATTCATTATTGACATTGGTACCATTACCATTAGGGCCAGAATAATTCGCAGAGGAATTAGAAATGTCGGTTGGATTTGCCGGAGGAACAACTGTGGAACTAGTAGCAGGCCCATCCAACCGGGATGGTCTCAACAGATTATTTGGGTTCGACATTATTTCGAAAATTCCGTCTCGAACCTACAGAATACCAAAACTTCTTGTCGAGTGCATTTATTATATGACGAAGTACTAGTAAGATACCACAAAATCGTCCGAATGGTCAAAGTGCACCAAATCAAAAAAGTTATAGCTCAGAAACCTTAGAAAAAATTTAATATGCGGAGCCACAAACGTTCTATGTAGATTAACCAAAAAGAAATTTGATTTCCGAGCAACCCGCTTAGTGTTATGGACAAAGAAGCAACGAATTATTGCTTGCATATTTTCTAAGAAAATTCGCAAAGGTACAGAGATCACCTTCAAAACAACAACGATATTCAAAAACGAGTTTCACTGCTAAGAATAATCTCAAACCAACGAGCTTGCACACTTTCGAACCATACTTTTTGCACTTTCACGTATCACTCTATCTTAATTAAAAGTTATATTGCATATATGTAAATAGTTTAAATTATATGTTTCAAATTCAAATAGTTCAAATGATCAATTATAGTGATATCTCAAATTGTACTTGAACTTAAATTTGTTACGTTTTGCTTATTTTTTCCTAAACAATTTGTGATTACAAACAGGCAGGATTTTTGCTTATATAAATCAAATATGGTTCTTTCAATGTATTTTAATTGAAATATTATTTATTCGACATACTTCTTTTAATTTGTTTGAAAATTGTCCAATAGAACAAAAATAAAATGACTTACAATATGAAAATTGTTACTAATTCCATGTTGAAAAATGTTTTCAACTGTCGCGAAAGATACTTCTGGTGCTAAGGGTTTTGCTGGAGGCTGCTTTTGTAATTCCAAGAAAGGCTGTCGCTATTTCAAACGTCCCGTTTTTCCTTGTATCGGTTTACTAGGGCACCTCTTCCTGGAGAACACGCACACGCGTCGCTTGTTTGTCGCTTGCGTAAATCGGGTGGTTGAAAAGCCGTACGAATTCCGAAAATTGTTCCACTTGGTTATCGTGATAACACGTATTCTTCGCGATACTTGGTTATCGTATCCGCAATGAAAATCTTAGCTATCGACCGATCTTTTGTGCGTGCCTGCAAGCAGCCTCACGTTGGGCACCAGTTAAGGAAAACACTAAGTTTGTATTTAAAATTAATACTAATTTTCTTCGAAAAAAATATTCATTGTAAGGTTTGGCCAATCTGACTCTAGTCAAGTACAAAATGCAATTGAAATTTTCTTACTAGTTAATTCTACATGAAACTTATTGATATCTATCTAAAACTGCTGAGTTCGAAGATCGATACTTTGAATTGGGTCGCTGAAAGCTTTGTCAGCGGTCAGGTGGCTAGTTGATGATCGCTCGTGTCGTCTGCTTACGCAGGTGAATGTGCATTTAGGTAAATGTACTGTGCCGATTAGCTTATATATATATATATATATATATATATATATATATATATATATATATATATATATATATATATATATATATATATATATATATATATATATATATATATATATATATATATATATATATATATATATATATATATATATATATATATATATATATATATATATATATATAGATATATATATATATATAGATATATATATATATATATATATATATATATATATATATATATATATATATAGATATATATATATATATATATATATATATATATATATATATATATATATATATATAGATATATATATATAGATATATATATATATATATATATATATATATATATATATATATATATATATATAGATATATATATATATATGTATATATATATATGTATATATATATATATATATATATATACGAGTATATATATATATATATATATAGGGTGTTTGGTACTCGGTGGACGCTACTGTAAGGAGGCATTACTTGATATATTTTTAGCACAAAATTTTTCTACAAGTTTCTGGGCTCAAAAATTTTGAAATAAAGCGTAAAAACCTTTAATAAATTCTTTCAAACCTTTATGCCTCCGAAAGCAGAATCAAATTGGAAATGTTGATGTCAAAAACAATTCCAATTTGATTCTGCTTTCGGAGGCTGATTCCGCAAAACGATCGAGTTTCCCGTTTCAATATGCTCGGCTTCGATCAGCTGTAGAAATGATATACGTTGTCTATGCTGATTTATCGACAAGAAGGGAACCGTGATCAAATTCAATTACCTTTACTAAGTAAAATTATATCCATGGATATAAGTCGGAGATGTTAAAATTTGTCACAACTAGCATAAATAAAAATGTAATGATTTCCACCTGCAAGTGGTCACGCCAGTCAAGTATGCACTGTGTGCTGGTGTCTGATGAGAAGCAGTGCATACTTTCGAAACCACTTTGTCAAAATAGTATTTTCTATGTAGATTAAAATTTTTAATGTTAATAAAAAGTTGTTCAATTTTAATCATCCCGCAAAAACATTTCCAATTTGATTCTGCTTTCGGAGGCTGATTCCGCAGAACGATCGAAGTTTCCCGTTTCAATATGCTCGGCTTCGATGCTGTAGAAATGATATACGTTGTCTATGCTGATTTATAGACAAGAAGGGAACCGTGATCAAATTCAATTACCTTTATCAACTAAAACGTTGCTTCAAGTGCTTGGAGTATGGTCACTTCGCTAAAGCGTGCAAAAGCGAACATGATCGATCAAAAATTTGCCGACGATGCGGTGAAAAAGGGCACTTTTTAAAGGAGTGCACGAAGGACCCGAAATGCTTCTTCTGCGATCACACAAAAGAGGGTGATTCCAAGCACGTTGCTGGTAGTAGTCGATGCCCAGTTTTAAGAAGAGCGCTCGTAAATCGAAAATGAGATTCATCCAACTAAATCTCAAGCACTGTGCGGCAGCCCAAGATCTGCTCTCCCAAAATATTAATGAGATGAAGATAGAGGTAGCCATAGTGAGTGAACAATACAGAAACCTGCGGGAACATATCTGGGTTCGAGATAGAACCAGTCGGGCTGCCATCTGGGTTTGCGGAGGAACGTCATTCCAAGAAACCATGACCGAGAGTGAAGACGGTTTTGTGTGGGCAAAGATAAGAGGATGTTACGTGTACAGCTGCTATGCCTCTTGCAACTTGACTATTAACCAGTTTCAACACCTACTGGATAGGCTGGTAATAAATGCAAAACAACACAACACCGCACATCATAGCTGGCGATTTCAATTCATGGGCAACCGAGTGGGGCAGCCGAAGCACCAACGCTCGAGGCCGCGTCTTTATGGAAGCTTTCTCTCAGTTGGACGTAGTCTTAATGAATACCGGTCACATACCTACTTTTCGAAGCCGACGGTTGAGCTCAATTATTGACCTTACGTTCGCGAGTCCATCAATTGCAGCAGATATAGTATGGCGGGTATCAGAACACTATACACACAGCGATCACCAATCCATCATATTCGAAACTGGACACAGGCTACATGGTCGATCTCAGCGAAAAGCCAAGACTGTTGGTAAAGGTTGGTCAGTCCGCAAATTCGACGAAATAACATTCTCGGAAATGATCTTGCAAAGCGATGTGCCTCGAGGAACAGCTGCGGAGAAGGCTCGAAGGGTAATCGAGCTGATAACGTGTGCGTGTGATGCTTCAATGCCGAGGCGAAAACCGGTGTCATATCACAGGCCAAACTACTGGTGGACGGAGGAGCTAAGCAGACTTAGCCTGAGTGCCTGAAGGCGAGAAAAAGCCAACGCGGCGTAAACCGACCTAACTATGAGGTGCTTCAGCAAGAATACCAACAAGCGAGAATAAGGTTTCAACTCACCATACGCAGAAGCAAAAATGCATGCTTCAAACAGCTGTGCGAAGAAGCAAACGTTCACCCATGGGGTAGAGCGTATCGAGCCGTCATGTCACGTATTAAGTGTTTGAGATCACCACAAGTAAGCTGCCTTGCTCTCCTCGAGAAGATTGTATGCGCACTCTTTCCCCGTCATCAGAAAAACTTTCGAACAGTCCCGCAAGGATCCGTGAGTGAGATACCACCAGTGACTGAAAAGGAACTATTGGAGGTTTGCAGTCGGCTCAAGGACAACAAAGCACCGGGGTTGGACGGTATCACCAACAAATGCCTAAAGGTCGCAGTGAAACTGAAGCCTGATCTATTTATAAGTATTTTTAACGCATGCTTGACTGAACAAACTTTCCTAAACTGCTGGAAAAAACAAAACCTTGTCTTGCTGCCAAAGCCCAAGAAACCCGTTGGCGAACCGACATCGTACCATCCTATCTGCCTGCTGGATGTGATGGGAAAAATGCTTGAACGCCTAATACACAACAAACTTGTATCAGCTGTGGAAAACAATGGTGGACTGTCGGAACGACTATTTGGCTTCCGCAAAGCTCGCTCGGCAGTGGACGCCATCAGATTGGTTATGGAATTCGCAAAGACCGCAATCGAAGCACGCGGGGCATCACGCAAGTACTGTGCACTTATAACACTTGATGTTAAAAACGCGTTCAACACAGCGAATTGGAACCGAATAGTGGAGAAACTACTTCAGCTAAGAATTCCTTCTTACCTTGCTAGGGTAGTATGCGAATACTTGAGGGACAGAGCACTGTGGTATGATTCCGAAGAAGGACCAAAGACATACGACGTAACAGCTGGCGTCCCACAGGGATCTGTATTGGGGCCTCTCCTTTGGAACATAATGTACAATGACGTGCTAAATCTGATGCTCCCGTCGGAGGCAACGATAATTGGATTTGCTGATGACATAGTAGTGTTGGTATCTGCTGAAAAGTCAGACGAGGTCGAATCACTCGCTGACGAGGCGGTATACATCACGGAACAATGGCTAGAGAATACAGGGTTGAAACTGGCAGCATCTAAGACGGAAGCGGTATTGATTAGCAGCCGCCGTAAAAATGAATCTTTTGAAGTCACTGTGGGAGATCAAAAAATTAGATCCAAGTCTGCAATTAGGTACCTAGGAGTTATGATTGACAGTAGACTTAAATTTAAAGCCCACGTCAAACATGTCTGCAATACGGCGTCTAACGTCAGTGCAGCCCTAGCAAGGATGCTTCCTAACATCGGAGGGCCAAATCAAAATAGCAGAATCCTGATATCCAGAGTTGTGAGTTCCATTCTACTGTATGCAGCGCCAGTGTGGGCACATCAGCTATCAGTGAAGCAAAATAAAAAGAAGATATGTTCAGTCTATCGACTTAGTGCCCTCAGAGTTATTCGGGGATATAGGACCATTTCGGGAGAAGCGGCATATGTGATAGCAGGTATGATGCCAATTGACATTCTCGCAGCCGAAATGAAGAGACTCTACGGAAACAGAAACGCCGACACAAAGATGGAGAGGCAAAAGTCAGAGAAAGCATGGCAAAGAAGATGGGAACAAGTTCCAGTTGGCAGATGGACTTAAAAACGCATCCCCGATATTCAAAAATGGATCAAACAACCACATGGAGAAGTAACGTACGATCTAACGCAGTTTCTAACTGGACATGGTGCATACCTACATCACTTCGGTTTAGATGTCTCTCCAAATTGCCCGACATGCGGGACCGAAGAAGATCTGGAGCACATTCTCTTCAATTGCACGCGGTTTTCCCGATACAGAGTGTCACGGCTTATCGATATTTTGGACCTAACGGCTAG
The DNA here is from genome assembly GCA_963978885.1 of Nemotelus pantherinus. Classification (NCBI taxonomy): domain Eukaryota; kingdom Metazoa; phylum Arthropoda; class Insecta; order Diptera; family Stratiomyidae; genus Nemotelus; species Nemotelus pantherinus. The sequence goes on along the minus strand of OZ022264.1, from coordinate 133,299,598 downwards.
CAATTGGCGCGTCAGAAGAGGACACACCAATGTAGCAGGTTAATGTTACACGAGGTTAGAACTAAGAATTAGAGACAGGTACTCACAATGTTGTATGGTTGTACGAGTTAGGAAAGGGAATATGGCGTAAAATATACATCGTAGTGATTCTGTTGTCTAGGATCCGCAGTTTGGACCCTGCCGCACCTTGCGATCCGTAAATGTCCCGAGATGGGTAGGCACAGATTCGTGCAAAAATTCACGACGACTTGAAACAACGAGCCGATGGCAATCTGCCAGGTCCTTCCAGCCCATGGCGTGTCGTTCGTCGATATTGTTGGGGGAAAACCAAGGCCTGACGAATCGAAAATCGACTGAAACTTACTACACTTGAACTTGTCGTCCCGATGCGAACCGAATTCGCGGTAATGGCTTGGCGACGCGATCGCGGACAGACGATGATTTTCCACAAAATTCACACAACAGAATAATTCCGACGCAAGTAGATACAGACAGATCCCATACGTTCACCGCCGCATCTGATCTGATTCACCGCCGCATCTGATCCGATTCACCACCGCATCCGATCTTAAGGTATTCAGCACGATAAATCCAACTGAGGCTAGGTTCGTCCCTGACAAGGACACCAAAACGAGCCGCCTGACTGGCACAGGCACTTCTAAGTCAGACATGGACTATATCGTTCGAGACAGGAAGTAATTATACTGCAGGAAAAATGGTGTTTCATCAAATGAGTCAATTTCATGTACTGATGCTGCGATTGAAGATACACTTGTAAGTGTAAAGGTCGAAATCTAAAATTCTTCGGAACGTTTCTGCTACTATTGTTGTTAGTTTCAATAGAAAATCTTCATGCATATAATTCAATAAATGAAATGCATTTTGCCGCTGTTGATGGTAGACAGCGTTTGCTAATAGTTTTTGGATTTGGACAGCAAATGGGTACCTACGCCAAACCATACCCCAAAACAAACTCGAGCCGGCCACCATTTCGAAACTCTTGGTGTTTCCAGCGAAGCACCGAGCCCGAAACAGTGTCGGATCAAAGCAGAATAGAAGATTACTTACCGGAGGCTGAAATCCTGCAGGCTACTGGCCCAGACTCGCACGACGGCGGTCGCAAAGGAATCCAAACACCGGGTTTAAAAACTCGCGCAAACGACAAACTAAAAATAAACAGACATCTGACATTTGTCAGTATGTCACGAGTCTGACAGGTCGAATGGTCAACCTGCGCAGAATCAGAAGTGCGGAATGACGGGATGTGGAACATCGCCAGATCGTCATATGGCATTGCCAGTCCTCAATTCTAATGAGAGAAAGTGCAATGACCGGGAACTGAGTGCAACGGCCGAAATGCATTTGAAATGCATTGAGATATTCATTTCGCCAAACGGATAATCTAGGATCCCGTCTAAGCGGGATCAGAAAGCGGAGCCAAGGTTTCCTGCGAGGCGATCATGACATGGATCGCTCTCTTATTTTCTGGACGTGGTAAGGATCACATGCAATCTGGCTATCGAGCTCAAATTATAACCGACAAATTTGATTTCATACACTTGCATATCTGGCGGGCTCGAAGAGGAAAAGGATTGAAGATCGGAATCATTTGGCGGACGGGTGTGAAAAATTTGAGACGAGCTGGAGGCGACCGCTTGGGACGTTGTTGGCGAAATCGAGCTGGCGAGATTGAATTGGCTGAGACAAAAGGGGATCCAGCGCTATCTTGTAATAAGAAAGGTGTTTAACGTACTGTCGCAGAGAATAGTTCAGCGAAACGGCGGAGATATAAGAAGTGATTTGGCGAAGGGTCGTGACGAAGATATTTACGGAGGTATTGGCTGCTGTGCGAGTAGGCTGAAGAAACTGTCCGAAAAACCTGGTCCTGAAGTGGATGTTCGAGCACTTGGATTTCGATCAACGCAAGAAGTGCTGTCCTGAGTAAGTAGGATAAGATTTGAATTGTACGTAGAGCGAATTTAAGTAAATATCGAGTGCAAACGTGTAGTTAGATAAGTTTAAAAACGCGGCGCCGTTTCATATTTTGTGAACAGAGCTAGGTTAACGGATTAGTCGAAGTAATAAAGTTGTTGTAGAAAATTGTGAACGCTGGTGTGTCCTTTCGGGCTATTTTTTTTCATTAGTGCGCGAAGCCGTCGCAACACTTCTCGCTTCCGGGCGACGGACGAGAGTTAGTTTCGGGATTGGGAAGCGAGTGGCGCCCACCCACCCCATCTCCGGTGAGTTCAGGCTCCCAAAACTAACCCCCTTTGACTTTTTGTGCTAAAAGGGGTGCGTAGACGCTCAAGAGATTTAAAAACGGTAACAATGTGCGCCCAACGTGGGGCCTAAAATAGCGAAAATAACGGTAATAACGGTTTGAAAAGGCTTTGTCGGATTTAACGTTCATATCGGGGTTAACGGGACGCGGAAAATTTTAGAGTCCCTTTATCGGAATTCGCGGCTTAATAAGGCGTTGAAAAGCAAATTTTGGTGCATGATCGATTGAATATTTTGCTTAGTTATTATTTTCTTGAGTTTTCTTAATATATTTGAATTTTGGTTTGGTTGTGTGACAGGAAGATTGAGAGTGAGTGGTTTCTTTAAGTGAATTTTGTGGGTGAAATAAAAATTAGAACTTGGAGTGCGTGAGTTATATGAACTAGCTTGTAAGAGGCCATTTCTTTCAGGTTTAGTTAGTAAGTTCCGGGGTTAAATTTTGTAGCGTCGAATCACAGGAGGGTGTTTTTAGTGGAATAGGTGATTTTGAACAGTGAAAATATATTCATTAGTTATTTTTATTTTTGTTGGGATCTTCTACTGGGGGGTGCATTTGTTAATCGGCGGTTAAAGTTTTCCACTCCTTCGTGATTTAAAAGTCAGTAGTTTAGTGATGAAGATTATAGTGGATCGACTTAGCAAGGATGAGCTCACGTACGAGCTTGCGATCCGAGGTTTCCCGGCGGATACAGTCGATAGTATGCGAAAGACCCTGAGGGCGACGCTAAAATCAGAAGCAGCGTTGGACACATCATACGTCGAAACGGAGTACCCGTTCGATTATGCGACGGATTATGCGGAGCTTACGGCAAAAGCGTCAGAGGTCGAGGAGCTTATATCTAGGGTGTCAGGGGATAGAGCGGCATCGGACTATGTCAAGGCGAGGGTTAAGGTCGAGTTTGGATTCCGGCGTTTGGCAAACATGTAGGCGGTGACCATTGAGCAGAAGAATGGAGCGAGGTCTCTCCGAAATAGGTTCATCCTGGCGATGGGTTCTTTGGAGGAGAGGGTAGGTGACTCGAGTGGCGATGAGGCGGAGCACCCGAACGAAGACCAAGCGACAAACGCAATACCAACAGCATGGAGCACAAGTCTTGCGGAAGTGGCGAAATGGGGCCTTAAGTTTAGTGGCGACTCGTCAGGCTCTATCAATGCCTTTTCAGAGCGGGTCGAAGAGCTACGCCAGGCACGAGGGCCTACCAAATCTCAGCTCTTCCGGGCAGCAGTCGATCTCTTCGATGGGCGGGCGTTGATATGGTTTAGGGCCAACCGTAACCTTGTGGAAAGCTGGGACGCGTTAGTAGAAGAGCTGAGGGCAGAATTCTTGCCCCCCGACTATGAAGATCGCCTCTGGGAGGAGATCCGAAGACGGACTCAAGGGGAAAACGAGTCGATGGGGGTTTATGTGGCGATAATGGAGCGCCTTTTTAGTAGATTAAAGAAGAGTTGCTCCGAAGAAAAAAAACTTCGGACCTTGAGAAGGAATATCGCCCCCTTCTATCAGCAGCAGCTATGTCTGAAGCCAGTCGGGTCAATATCTGAATTGGTAAGTATGGGGCGCACATTGGATGCAACGAGGGCTTCAGTAGCGGCGTTCGTACCCCCGACTACACGATCGAGAAGGTGTTTAGATCCAGATTTGGCTTATGTGAGTGCGGAGACTACAGCGCAGGTGGCGGTGATGTCCGGGGGCAGTCGCGTGCGGTGTTGGAACTGCCGCAAAGAAGGTCACGTATCCAGGGAGTGCTCTGAGCCCAGGCGATGTTTTGGCTGTGGTCGTCAGGGGGTCATTCGTGCTTCATGCCCATCATGCCAAGGGAGAGTTAGTGGGACGGAAAATCGGGCTCGACAAGATACGCAGGGATCGGGAAACGATCGTCGTGCTCGTTAAGCGGCCGAGCGAACACGATATCAAGGCCGGAACGGAGTAGTCATCAGCCGATCGTAAACTATGCGTTGGTGGAGGATAATCCCGACAGTCGACCGCACTTACAAGTGGAGATTGAAGGTACGATTTTGGAGGGATTATTAGATTCAGGGGCGAGTCGCACGATTCTGGGATGGAAAGGGTGGTCTCGGTTGGCAGGTAAGGGTTTGACACTGAAACAGGACGGAATCGAAGAAGTACGGCACGCAAACGGCGTAACGTGTGCGGTAGATGGAGTTGTTGGACTGGAGTTTGCTTTGAATGGACGAAAGCATACTCTCGAAACGTTGGTGATTTCATCGATTCCGCAAGAAGCGATTTTAGGCATAGACTTCTGGCAGCGTTTCGGCGTCGTGTTGGATATGAGAGGCCGGCAGTGGACATCGATCGCTTCAGTCGAGTTAGAGACGGGTAAGGCGCTGCGAAGTCGATCCCATTTATCGACAGGGGAAGCAAATACTTTGGCGAGCTTGTTGGAAGAAGAATTCGGGTTAATGGGTGACGGGCTTGGGTGCGCGAATTCCGTGGAGCACGTAATCAAAACCACGGCTTCCCCAATCAAGCAGAGATACTACCCAGTCTCACCAGCGGTGCAAAAACAAATTAATGCGGAGTTAGACGAGATGCTACGGATGGGAGTAGTCGAGCCGTCATCTAGTCCGTGGTCTTCGCCGATATTACTAGTTCGGAAGAAAGATGGGTCATTCCGGTTTTGCGTGGACTTCCGAAAAGTGAATGCGGTGTCGGAAAAAGACGCCTATCCCCTGCCGTACATTTCAGCTACGTTAGACAAGTTAAGAAATGCGAAGTACTTGTCGACGCTGGACGTCAAATCCGCGTACTGGCAAGTACCGATGGCAGAGGAATCTAAGCAATACACCGCATTCACCGTGCCAGGAAGAGGTTTGTACCAATTTCGCAGGATGCCTTTCGGACTTCACAATGCGGGGGCCACATGGCAACGGCTGATTGACACGGTGCTTGGGCCTGCGCTAGAGCCTTTCGTTTTTACATATTTAGATGACGTAATAGTCGTAACTGAAACCTTTGATCGTCATATAGAGGTGTTGCGTGAGGTTTTCGTTCGATTGAGGGAAGCAGGTTTACGTGTTTCAAGGGAGAAATGCCAATTTGTAGAGCACAACTGAAGTACCTGGGCTACTTGGTTGATGTGGAGGGGCTGCACGTAGATCCCGAGAAGGTAAGGGCAGTGAGCGAGTTTCCCCGTCCTACCTCGGTCAAGCAAGTGAGGCAGCTCTTGGGCATGGTGTCCTGGTACAGACGCTTCATACCAGATCACGCAACAATGGTGGTGCCGTTGACCGACTTAATCAAGAAGGGCCGTAAGTTTGTATGGACTGAGGAATGTGATCGCGCGTTTGTGTTCTGCAAACAAAAGCTTACAACTGCACCCGTACTATCTTGTCCGAACTTCGAACTTCCGTTCAAGGTGCAGACTGATGCCTCCGATGTTGGTATAGGGGCTGTATTGAGCCAGGCGCACCCGACTGGAGAGAAGGTAGTGTGCTATCTCAGCCGAGCGTTGTCGCAACAAGAGAGGAAGTATTCCACAACGGAGAAAGAGTGTCTGGGAGTTCTATGGGCCATCGAAAAGCTCCGACCCTACATCGAAGGGACTCATTTTGTTGTAATCACTGACTATCATTCGCTCGTCTGGCTGAACAGATTGAAAGACCCGACGGGTAGATTAGCTAGATGGGCAGTGCGGTTGCAACAATTTGATTTTGAGGTGGTCCATAGGAAGGGAAAAGAAAATCTGGTTCCGGACGCGCTTTCGCGGGCAATGATAGACGTAGGCGACGTATCCACGCCCCGGGTCACAGAGCGCTGGTATCAAAGCATGTTGGACAAGGTTGGGGAAAAACCCAGATAGGTTTCCGGACTGGAAGGTGATCGGAGATACCTTGTGGAAACAGCTCACAGTTCGAGCGACAGGCGGTGGGACTGCTCAAGTCTGGAAGCGAGTTGTCTGCAAAGGTGAGAGACCAGCGATACTGGAGCGTTATCACGATGACCCAAAAGCGGGCCATATGGGAGCGACACGAACGATAGCCCGTATTACGCAGAGCTACTACTGGCCGCGGATGAATATGGATATCCGGGAATACGTCCGAAGATGCAAGGTGTGCCAGACATGCAAAGTGGAACGGAAAGCTCCGATTGGGTTAATGTCAACTTGTGCGGGTGAAGCGAAAGTCCCGTGGGAGATGATCGGTGTAGATTTGGTAGGGCCATTGCCGAGGTCGTCGAGAGGTCATTCTTATATCTTAACGGTCCTCGATTACGTCTCAAAATATTCAGTTTTATTACCTGTGCGAAGTGCGACGGCAACGACTGTTTTTCGTCTGTTAGAAGAAAATGTTTTTTTGGTGTACGGTGTCCCCAGGATACTAATTTGTGATAATGGAGTGCAGTTCCGAGGCAGCCAATTCAGGAAAGCGGTGGAAGAGTATGGCGTGCAGGTGAGCTACACTGCATTGTATCACCCTCAGGCTAACCCGGCCGAAAGGCGTAACCAGGATGTAAAATGCATGTTAAGGTGTTATGCGTCGAAAAACCACCGATCTTGGGATCAATATCAATATCTTGCGGACTTATAAACATAAGTAACGGGGTTCTCACCTTATTTCGCTAACTTTGGTAGGGAGATGGTTACATTCGGGGAAAAGTCAGAGCCTCCGGGAGATCAGCAGGTTGACTTCTCACCATCGAGGAGCGCGACGATGCTGGAAACGATTCGAGCGGAAGTAGTCAGGAGAATGAGGCAGGCTGCTGAATCTAGTAAAGTGAGGTATAATCTACGCCGAAGGTCGGAGTCTTTCCAGGTCGGGGATCTAGTGTGGCGAAGAAACTACGTCCTGTCCGACGCCAGCAAACATTTTACGGCGAAGCTCGCTCCAGCGTTCGTCGGCCCTTTTAGGTTACGGAAAAAGTTGTCCGCGTGGACGTATGAACTCGTGGACATGAAGGAAAAGGCCGCAGGTACATGGCACGCAAAAGATTTGAAGCGCTGTATAGAAGTTGAGCGTCAGCCAGACGGGAGCTCGGAGATAGTAGGCGCGTGAAATAGTGGGTAATGGGGAAGAACGTGTATAGACAATTTAGTGATAGTTATTGTCGGTGGTGGGTTTAGTTTAGAAGAATTCCGATAAAACAGAACTAGAAGTAAGCACATATGGTGGTGGAATTAAATATATAATAGGAGTAGAATCTATAGATAGCCAGGAAAAGGCGGTACATAGGCTACAAATAGTGAGTTGGATGGTTAGCAAGTTGGTTGGTGGTGGGGTATATTACATATGATTATTCGGTGGTTAGTTTTATGTTTCATAATATACTTTAGGGTGTCGGTGGTTAGTTTTGTGTTTCATAATATACTTTAGGGTTAGTTTTAAAGATAATGATAGATTATTTTAAATAAAAATGAAAGAATTACCGATAGCTTTGGTGATGTTTCCGGTTGGGCTTTTTATTTTTTTCCTTCCTTTTCTTTTTCTTCCATTTTCCTTTTGTTTTTTTTTTGTCATTTATTATATTTTTTTTCCCCCTTCCTCATTCTTTATCCTCACTAGGTTATCTCTAGTAGTCATAGTGTCCTAAAAACGAGTTCAATACGCATTAGTTTCTCATAGAATAAGTACAGAGACACCAACACCATACTAGCTACTAGACGACACCTACAATCAATACATACAATACATATATTCATGCATTAGGAAGAAATATAGTTGACATTTTTGTGTTTTTGCTTAGAAAGTAGGCAACGCACCATAGTGATCGCGTGGATGAGTGGCGTATGAGTGTCGATGTTTGTCTTTCAGTTAATTGAGTCGTAGAACAAACCAAAATTCAAATAAGAACTAAGCCGTTCGAGAATCCGAGATACAAAGGTGTGTGGATCGTGTATGGATTGAAACTTAGTACGGCGTTAAATCCGGTAAAGAAGTAAAGTCGAGAATTTCTACGAAATTCTCTGAAGCGAGGGGGGTGTCACGGCTTATCGATATTTTGGACCTAACGGCTAGCAATTGGCGCGTCAGAAGAGGACACACCAATGTAGCAGGTTAATGTTACACGAGGTTAGAACTAAGAATTAGAGACAGGTAGTCACAATGTTGTAGGTTGTACGAGTTAGGAAAGGGAATATGGCGTAAAATATACATCGTAGTGATTCTGTTGTCTAGGATCCGCAGTTTGGACCCTGCCGCACCTTGCGATCCGTAAATGTCCCGAGTTGGGTAGGCACAGATTCGTGCAAAAATTCACGACGACTTGAAACAACGAGCCGATGGCAATCTGCCAGGTCCTTCCAGCCCATGGCGTGTCGTTCGTCGATATTGTTGGGGGAAAACCAAGGCCTGACGAATCGAAAATCGACTGAAACTCACTACACTTGAACTTGTCGTCCCGATGCGAACCGAATTCGCGGTAATGGCTTGGCGACGCGATCGCGGACAGACGATGATTTTCCACAAAATTCACACAACAGAATAATTCCGACGCAAGTAGATACAGACAGATCCCATACGTTCACCGCCGCATCTGATCTGATTCACCGCCGCATCTGATCCGATTCACCACCGCATCCGATCTTAAGGTATTCAGCACGATAAATCCAACTGAGGCTAGGTTCGTCCCTGACAAGGACACCAAAACGAGCCGCCTGACTGGCACAGGCACTTCTAAGTCAGACATGGACTATATCGTTCGAGACAGGAAGTAATTATACTGCAGGAAAAATGGTGTTTCATCAAATGAGTCAATTTCATGTACTGATGCTGCGATTGAAGATACACTTGTAAGTGTAAAGGTCGAAATCTAAAATTCTTCGGAACGTTTCTGCTACTATTGTTGTTAGTTTCAATAGAAAATCTTCATGCATATAATTCAATAAATGAAATGCATTTTGCCGCTGTTGATGGTAGACAGCGTTTGCTAATAGTTTTTGGATTTGGACAGCAAATGGGTACCTACGCCAAACCATACCCCAAAACAAACTCGAGCCGGCCACCATTTCGAAACTCTTGGTGTTTCCAGCGAAGCACCGAGCCCGAAACAGTGTCGGATCAAAGCAGAATAGAAGATTACTTACCGGAGGCTGAAATCCTGCAGGCTACTGGCCCAGACTCGCACGACGGCGGTCGCAAAGGAATCCAAACACCGGGTTTAAAAACTCGCGCAAACGACAAACTAAAAATAAACAGACATCTGACATTTGTCAGTATGTCACGAGTCTGACAGGTCGAATGGTCAACCTGCGCAGAATCAGAAGTGCGGAATGACGGGATGTGGAACATCGCCAGATCGTCATATGGCATTGCCAGTCCTCAATTCTAATGAGAGAAAGTGCAATGACCGGGAACTGAGTGCAACGGCCGAAATGCATTTGAAATGCATTGAGATATTCATTTCGCCAAACGGATAATCTAGGATCCCGTCTAAGCGGGATCAGAAAGCGGAGCCAAGGTTTCCTGCGAGGCGATCATGACATGGATCGCTCTCTTATTTTCTGGACGTGGTAAGGATCACATGCAATCTGGCTATCGAGCTCAAATTATAACCGACAAATTTGATTTCATACACTTGCATATCTGGCGGGCTCGAAGAGGAAAAGGATTGAAGATCGGAATCATTTGGCGGACGGGTGTGAAAAATTTGAGACGAGCTGGAGGCGACCGCTTGGGACGTTGTTGGCGAAATCGAGCTGGCGAGATTGAATTGGCTGAGACAAAAGAGGATCCAGCGTTATCTTGTAATAAGAAAGGTGTTTAACGTACTGTCGCAGAGAATAGTTCAGCGAAACGGCGGAGATATAAGAAGTGATTTGGCGAAGGGTCGTGACGAAGATATTTACGGAGGTATTGGCTGCTCTGCGAGTAGGCTGAAGAAACTGTCCGAAAAACCTGGTCCTGAAGTGGATGTTCGAGCACTTGGATTTCGATCAACGCAAGAAGTGCTGTCCTGAGTAAGTAGGATAAGATTTGAATTGTACGTAGAGCGAATTTAAGTAAATATCGAGTGCAAACGTGTAGTTAGATAAGTTTAAAAACGCGGCGCCGTTTCATATTTTGTGAACAGAGCTAGGTTAACGGATTAGTCGAAGTAATAAAGTTGTTGTAGAAAATTGTGAACGCTGGTGTGTCCTTTCGGGCTATTTTTTTTCATTAGTGCGCGAAGCCGTCGCAACACTTCTCGCTTCCGGGCGATGGACGAGAGTTAGTTTCGGGATTGGGAAGCGAGTGGCGCCCACCCACCCCATCTCCGGTGAGTTCAGGCTCCCAAAACTAACCCCCTTTGACTTTTTGTGCTAAAAGGGGTGCGTAGACGCTCAAGAGATTTAAAAACGGTAACAATGTGCGCCCAACGTGGGGCCTAAAATAGCGAAAATAACGGTAATAACGGTTTGAAAAGGCTTTGTCGGATTTAACGTTCATATCGGGGTTAACGGGACGCGGAAAATTTTAGAGTCCCTTTATCGGAATTCGCGGCTTAATAAGGCGTTGAAAAGCAAATTTTGGTGCATGATCGATTGAATATTTTGCTTAGTTATTATTTACTTGAGTTTTCTTAATTTATTTGAATTTTGGTTTGGTTGTGTGACAGGAAGATTGAGAGTGAGTGGTTTCTTTAAGTGAATTTTGTGGGTGAAATAAAAATTAGAACTTGGAGTGCGTGAGTTATATGAACTAGCTTGTAAGAGGCCATTTCTTTCAGGTTTAGTTAGTAAGTTCCGGGGTTAAATTTTGTAGCGTCGAATCACAGGAGGGTGTTTTTAGTGGAATAGGTGATTTTGAACAGTGAAAATATATTCATTAGTTATTTTTATTTTTGTTGGGATCTTCTACTGGGGGGTGCATTTGTTAATCGGCGGTTAAAGTTTTCCACTCCTTCGTGATTTAAAAGTCAGTAGTTTAGTGATGAAGATTATAGTGGATCGACTTAGCAAGGATGAGCTCACGTACGAGCTTGCGATCCGAGGTTTCCCGGCGGATACAGTCGATAGTATGCGAAAGACCCTGAGGGCGACGCTAAAATCAGAAGCAGCGTTGGACACATCATACGTCGAAACGGAGTACCCGTTCGATTATGCGACGGATTATGCGGAGCTTACGGCAAAAGCGTCAGAGGTCGAGGAGCTTATATCTAGGGTGTCAGGGGATAGAGCGGCATCGGACTATGTCAAGGCGAGGGTTAAGGTCGAGTTTGGATTCCGGCGTTTGGCAAACATGTAGGCGGTGACCATTGAGCAGAAGAATGGAGCGAGGTCTCTCCGAAATAGGTTCATCCTGGCGATGGGTTCTTTGGAGGAGAGGGTAGGTGACTCGAGTGGCGATGAGGCGGAGCACCCGAACGAAGACCAAGCGACAAACGCAATACCAACAGCATGGAGCACAAGTCTTGCGGAAGTGGCGAAATGGGGCCTTAAGTTTAGTGGCGACTCGTCAGGCTCTATCAATGCCTTTTCAGAGCGGGTCGAAGAGCTACGCCAGGCACGAGGGCTTACCAAATCTCAGCTCTTCCGGGCAGCAGTCGATCTCTTCGATGGGCGGGCGTTGATATGGTTTAGGGCCAACCGTAACCTTGTGGAAAGCTGGGACGCGTTAGTAGAAGAGCTGAGGGCAGAATTCTTGCCCCCCGACTATGAAGATCGCCTCTGGGAGGAGATCCGAAGACGGACTCAAGGGGAAAACGAGTCGATGGGGGTTTATGTGGCGATAATGGAGCGCCTTTTTAGTAGATTAAAGAAGAGTTGCTCCGAAGAAAAAAAACTTCGGACCTTGAGAAGGAATATCGCCCCCTTCTATCAGCAGCAGCTATGTCTGAAGCCAGTCGGGTCAATATCCGAATTGGTAAGTATGGGGCGCACATTGGATGCAACGAGGGCTTCAGTAGCGGCGTTCGTACCCCCGACTACACGATCGAGAAGGTGTTTAGATCCAGATTTGGCTTATGTGAGTGCGGAGACTACAGCGCAGGTGGCGGTGATGTCCGGGGGCAGTCGCGTGCGGTGTTGGAACTGCCGCAAAGAAGGTCACGTATCCAGGGAGTGCTCTGAGCCCAGGCGATGTTTTGGCTGTGGTCGTCAGGGGGTCATTCGTGCTTCATGCCCATCATGCCAAGGGAGAGTTAGTGAGACGGAAAATCGGGCTCGACAAGATACGCAGGGATCGGGAAACGATCGTCGTGCTCGTTAAGCGGCCGAGCGAACACGATATCAAGGCCGGAACGGAGTAGTCATCAGCCGATCGTAAACTATGCGTTGGTGGAGGATAATCCCGACAGTCGACCGCACTTACAAGTGGAGATTGAAGGTACGATTTTGGAGGGATTATTAGATTCAGGGGCGAGTCGCACGATTCTGGGATGGAAAGGGTGGTCTCGGTTGGCAGGTAAGGGTTTGACACTGAAACAGGACGGAATCGAAGAAGTACGGCACGCAAACGGCGTAACGTGTGCGGTAGATGGAGTTGTTGGACTGGAGTTTGCTTTGAATGGACGAAAGCATACTCTCGAAACGTTGGTGATTTCATCGATTCCGCAAGAAGCGATTTTAGGCATAGACTTCTGGCAGCGTTTCGGCGTCGTGTTGGATATGAGAGGCCGGCAGTGGACATCGATCGCTTCAGTCGAGTTAGAGACGGGTAAGGCGCTGCGAAGTCGATCCCATTTATCGACAGGGGAAGCAAATACTTTGGCGAGCTTGTTGGAAGAAGAATTCGGGTTAATGGGTGACGGGCTTGGGTGCGCGAATTCCGTGGAGCACGTAATCAAAACCACGGCTTCCCCAATCAAGCAGAGATACTACCCAGTCTCACCAGCGGTGCAAAAACAAATTAATGCGGAGTTAGACGAGATGCTACGGATGGGAGTAGTCGAGCCGTTATCTAGTCCGTGGTCTTCGCCGATATTACTAGTTCGGAAGAAAGATGGGTCATTCCGGTTTTGCGTGGACTTCCGAAAAGTGAATGCGGTGTCGGAAAAAGACGCCTATCCCCTGCCGTACATTTCAGCTACGTTAGACAAGTTAAGAAATGCGAAGTACTTGTCGACGCTGGACGTCAAATCCGCGTACTGGCAAGTACCGATGGCAGAGGAATCTAAGCAATACACCGCATTCACCGTGCCAGGAAGAGGTTTGTACCAATTTCGCAGGATGCCTTTCGGACTTCACAATGCGGGGGCCACATGGCAACGGCTGATTGACACGGTGCTTGGGCCTGCGCTAGAGCCTTTCGTTTTTACATATTTAGATGACGTAATAGTCGTAACTGAAACCTTTGATCGTCATATAGAGGTGTTGCGTGAGGTTTTCGTTCGATTGAGGGAAGCAGGTTTACGTGTTTCAAGGGAGAAATGCCAATTTGTAGAGCACAACTGAAGTACCTGGGCTACTTGGTTGATGTGGAGGGGCTGCACGTAGATCCCGAGAAGGTAAGGGCAGTGAGCGAGTTTCCCCGTCCTACCTCGGTCAAGCAAGTGAGGCAGCTCTTGGGCATGGTGTCCTGGTACAGACGCTTCATACCAGATCACGCAACAATGGTGGCGCCGTTGACCGACTTAATCAAGAAGGGCCGTAAGTTTGTATGGACTGAGGAATGTGATCGCGCGTTTGTGTTCTGCAAACAAAAGCTTACAACTGCACCCGTACTATCTTGTCCGAACTTCGAACTTCCGTTCAAGGTGCAGACTGATGCCTCCGATGTTGGTATAGGGGCTGTATTGAGCCAGGCGCACCCGACTGGAGAGAAGGTAGTGTGCTATCTCAGCCGAGCGTTGTCGCAACAAGAGAGGAAGTATTCCACAACGGAGAAAGAGTGTCTGGGAGTTCTATGGGCCATCGAAAAGCTCCGACCCTACATCGAAGGGACTCATTTTGTTGTAATCACTGACCATCATTCGCTCATCTGGCTGAACAGATTGAAAGACCCGACGGGTAGATTAGCTAGATGGGCAGTGCGGTTGCAACAATTTGATTTTGAGGTGGTCCATAGGAAGGGAAAAGAAAATCTGGTTCCGGACGCGCTTTCGCGGGCAATGATAGACGTAGGCGACGTATCCACGCCCCGGGTCACAGAGCGCTGGTATCAAAGCATGTTGGACAAGGTTGGGGAAAAACCCAGATAGGTTTCCGGACTGGAAGGTGATCGGAGATACCTTGTGGAAACAGCTCACAGTTTGAGCGACAGGCGGTGGGACTGCTCAAGTCTGGAAGCGAGTTGTCAGCAAAGGTGAGAGACCAGCGATACTGGAGCGTTATCACGATGACCCAAAAGCGGGCCATATGGGAGCGACACGAACGATAGCCCGTATTACGCAGAGCTACTACTGGCCGCGGATGAATATGGATATCCGGGAATACGTCCGAAGATGCAAGGTGTGCCAGACATGCAAAGTGGAACGGAAAGCTCCGATTGGGTTAATGTCAACTTGTGCGGGTGAAGCGAAAGTCCCGTGGGAGATGATCGGTGTAGATTTGGTAGGGCCATTGCCGAGGTCGTCGAGAGGTCATTCTTATATCTTAACGGTCCTCGATTACGTCTCAAAATATTCAGTTTTATTACCTGTGCGAAGTGCGACGGCAACGACTGTTTTTCGTCTGTTAGAAGAAAATGTTTTTTTGGTGTACGGTGTCCCCAGGATACTAATTTGTGATAATGGAGTGCAGTTCCGAGGCAGCCAATTCAGGAAAGCGGTGGAAGAGTATGGCGTGCAGGTGAGCTACACTGCATTGTATCACCCTCAGGCTAACCCGGCCGAAAGGCGTAACCAGGATGTAAAATGCATGTTAAGGTGTTACGCGTCGGAAAACCACCGATCTTGGGATCAATATCTAGCAAAAATCGCCTGCGCCTTGCGGACTTATAAACATAAGTAACGGGGTTCTCACCTTATTTCGCTAACTTTGGTAGGGAGATGGTTACATTCGGGGAAAAGTCAGAGCCTCCGGGAGATCAGCAGGTTGACTTCTCACCATCGAGGAGCGCGACGATGCTGGAAACGATTCGAGCGGAAGTAGTCAGGAGAATGAGGCAGGCTGCTGAATCTAGTAAAGTGAGGTATAATCTACGCCGAAGGTCGGAGTCTTTCCAGGTCGGGGATCTAGTGTGGCGAAGAAACTACGTCCTGTCCGACGCCAGCAAACATTTTACGGCGAAGCTCGCTCCAGCGTTCGTCGGCCCTTTTAGGTTACGGAAAAAGTTGTCCGCGTGGACGCATGAACTCGTGGACATGAAGGAAAAGGCCGCAGGTACATGGCACGCAAAAGATTTGAAGCGCTGTGTAGAAGTTGAGCGTCAGCCAGACGGGAGCTCGGAGATAGTAGGCGCGTGAAATAGTGGGTAATGGGGAAGAACGTGTATAGACAATTTAGTGATAGTTATTGTCGGTGGTGGGTTTAGTTTAGAAGAATTCCGATAAAACAGAACTAGAAGTAAGCACATATGGTGGTGGAATTAAATATATAATAGGAGTAGAATCTATAGATAGCCAGGAAAAGGCGGTACATAGGCTACAAATAGTGAGTTGGATGGTTAGCAAGTTGGTTGGTGGTGGGGTATATTACATATGATTATTCGGTGGTTAGTTTTATGTTTCATAATATACTTTAGGGTGTCGGTGGTTAGTTTTGTGTTTCATAATATACTTTAGGGTTAGTTTTAAAGATAATGATAGATTATTTTAAATAAAAATGAAAGAATTACCGATAGCTTTGGTGATGTTTCCGGTTGGGCTTTTTATTTTTTTCCTTCCTTTTCTTTTTCTTTCATTTTCCTTTTGTTTTTTTTGTCATTTATTAAATTTTTTTTCCCCTTCCTCATTCTTTATCCTCACTAGGTTATCTCTAGTAGTCATAGTGTCCTAAAAACGAGTTCAATACGCATTAGTTTCTCATAGAATAAGTACAGAGACACCAACACCATACTAGCTACTAGACGACACCTACAATCAATACATACAATACATATATTCATGCATTAGGAAGAAATATAGTTGACATTTTTGTGTTTTTGCTTAGAAAGTAGGCAACGCACCATAGTGATCGCGTGGATGAGTGGCGTATGAGTGTCGATGTTTGTCTTTCAGTTAATTGAGTCGTAGAACAAACCAAAATTCAAATAAGAACTAAGCCGTTCGAGAATCCGAGATACAAAGGTGTGTGGATCGTGTATGGATTGAAACTTAGTACGGCGTTAAATCCGGTAAAGAAGTAAAGTCGAGAATTTCTACGAAATTCTCTGAAGCGAGGGGGGTGTCACGGCTTATCGATATTTTGGACCTAACGGCTAGCAATTGGCGCGTCAGAAGAGGACACACCAATGTAGCAGGTTAATGTTACACGAGGTTAGAACTAAGAATTAGAGACAGGTAGTCACAATGTTGTAGGTTGTACGAGTTAGGAAAGGGAATATGGCGTAAAATATACATCGTAGTGATTCTGTTGTCTAGGATCCGCAGTTTGGACCCTGCCGCACCTTGCGATCCGTAAATGTCCCGAGTTGGGTAGGCACAGATTCGTGCAAAAATTCACGACGACTTGAAACAACGAGCCGATGGCAATCTGCCAGGTCCTTCCAGCCCATGGCGTGTCGTTCGTCGATATTGTTGGGGGAAAACCAAGGCCTGACGAATTGAAAATCGACTGAAACTCACTACACTTGAACTTGTCGTCCCGATGCGAACCGAATTCGCGGTAATGGCTTGGCGACGCGATCGCGGACAGACGATGATTTTCCACAAAATTCACACAACAGAATAATTCCGACGCAAGTAGATACAGACAGATCCCATACGTTCACCGCCGCATCTGATCTGATTCACCGCCGCATCTGATCCGATTCACCACCGCATCCGATCTTAAGGTATTCAGCACGATAAATCCAACTGAGGCTAGGTTCGTCCCTGACAAGGACACCAAAACGAGCCGCCTGACTGGCACAGGCACTTCTAAGTCAGACATGGACTATATCGTTCAAGACAGGAAGTAATTATACTGCAGGAAAAATGGTGTTTCATCAAATGAGTCAATTTCATGTACTGATGCTGCGATTGAAGATACACTTGTAAGTGTAAACGTCGAAATCTAAAATTCTTCGGAACGTTTCTGCTACTATTGTTGTTAGTTTCAATAGAAAATCTTCATGCATATAATTCAATAAATGAAATGCATTTTGCCGCTGTTGATGGTAGACAGCGTTTGCTAATAGTTTTTGGATTTGGACAGCAAATGGGTACCTACGCCAAACCATACCCCAAAACAAACTCGAGCCGGCCACCATTTCGAAACTCTTGGTGTTTCCAGCGAAGCACCGAGCCCGAAACAGTGTCGGATCAAAGCAGAATAGAAGATTACTTACCGGAGGCTGAAATCCTGCAGGCTACTGGCCCAGACTCGCACGACGGCGGTCGCAAAGGAATCCAAACACCGGGTTTAAAAACTCGCGCAAACGACAAACTAAAAATAAACAGACATCTGACATTTGTCAGTATGTCACGAGTCTGACAGGTCGAATGGTCAACCTGCGCAGAATCAGAAGTGCGGAATGACGGGATGTGGAACATCGCCAGATCGTCATATGGCATTGCCAGTCCTCAATTCTAATGAGAGAAAGTGCAATGACCGGGAACTGAGTGCAACGGCCGAAATGCATTTGAAATGCATTGAGATATTCATTTCGCCAAACGGATAATCTAGGATCCCGTCTAAGCGGGATCAGAAAGCGGAGCCAAGGTTTCCTGCGAGGCGATCATGACATGGATCGCTCTCTTATTTTCTGGACGTGGTAAGGATCACATGCAATCTGGCTATCGAGCTCAAATTATAACCGACAAATTTGATTTCATACACTTGCATATCTGGCGGGCTCGAAGAGGAAAAGGATTGAAGATCGGAATCATTTGGCGGACGGGTGTGAAAAATTTGAGACGAGCTGGAGGCGACCGCTTGGGACGTTGTTGGCGAAATCGAGCTGGCGAGATTGAATTGGCTGAGACAAAAGGGGATCCAGCGCTATCTTGTAATAAGAAAGGTGTTTAACGTACTGTCGCAGAGAATAGTTCAGCGAAACGGCGGAGATATAAGAAGTGATTTGGCGAAGGGTCGTGACGAAGATATTTACGGAGGTAGTGGCTACTGTGCGAGTAGGCTGAAGAAGCTGTCCGAAAAACCTGGTCCTGAAGTGGATGTTCGAGCACTTGGATTTCGATCAACGCAAGAAGTGATGTCCTGAGTAAGTAGGATAAGATTTGAATTGTACGTAGAGCGAATTTAAGTAAATATCGAGTGCAAACGTGTAGTTAGATAAGTTTAAAAACGCGGCGCCGTTTCATATTTTGTGAACAGAGCTAGGTTAACGGATTAGTCGAAGTAATAAAGTTGTTGTAGAAAATTGTGAACGCTGGTGTGTCCTTTCGGGCTATTTTTTTTCATTAGTGCGCGAAGCCGTCGCAACACTTCTCGCTTCCGGGCGACTGACGAGAGTTAGTTTCGGGATTGGGAAGCGAGTGGCGCCCACCCACTCCATCTCCGGTGAGTTCAGGCTCCCGAAACTAACCCTCTTTGACTTTTTGTGCTAAAAGGGGTGCGTAGACGCTCAAGAGATTTAAAAACGGTAACAAGAGCCAAGTTGCAACGATACACGAACCTGTCATTATAGACAGAAAATCTGATTGATATGATGCTGGCATCTGAAGCAGCATGGACCGAGTTGACAAAAGCAGTAGCGCAGATACACGCAATTCTTCGAATGGAGGACAAGGAAAGAAGAAGAAACAGAACCGTGAGCAGCTAAAGCTGACCCCGCCCACGAAGTTATACCGATTCGCAGTCCCATGGGGATGGGGTGAAGCGCAAGAGGGGGGTTTAAGTCGGTTAACGCCCGACATAACCGAGGCCCAGACCTGGTATCCAAGTGGATTTCCCCCCTAGAGCAAAAAAAAAACAATATATATATATATATATATATATATATATATATATATATATATATATATATATATATATATATATATATATATTTATATATATATATATATATATATATATATAGATATATATATAGATATATATATAGATATATATATAGATATATATATAAAAATTAATATACATATATGTATATATATATATATTTATATCTATATATATAAATATATATATATATATATATATATATATATATATATATATATATATATATATATATATATATATATATATATATACATATATAAAAGTTACGGTGATCTTTTATACTTCAAATAAAAAAACAGCGTTTTCCAATAACAAGTTTTACTAAGCTAACGTGCATTCAAGTCACGGTAATCTTTTATATTTCAAATAAGAAACACCGTTTTACAATAACAAAGTTTTATTAAACTAAACGTGCATTCAATAGCACGCGCGATGAAAACCTACCAAAATTCGCTGATTTACCTGACATATTCAATTTCAACGCCAATTAATATTATTCAAAACTTTAATAAAATTTAGTGTAGACTAGAAAATGCTAACTGTTGTGGGGAAGAGGTGGAATTTATATCTATATATATATATATATATATATATATATATATATATATATATATATATATATATATATATATATATATATATATATATATATATCTATATATCTATATATAGATATATATATATATATATATATATATATATATATATATATATATATATATATATATATATATATCATCAAAAAAATTCAGTGATTATTTCTCGGGAACGCGCCATCCGATTGAGCTGATAGGATACATTGGTGTATATGCAGAATAGGTCCAGGTTTCACTAAATGTCAATTATCTTTAACCCTATGGCGCCTGCGGCGATATTAGTGATATTTTTAATATACCTATTATATTTAATATACCTATTACGCAAATTATTTTTGCAAAAGTTAAGGTAGCTAAAGGAAAAAAGCAAGCTTTTACTCCAATAAACGCTATATTACATGACTCTAATCTCTTAACTGTTAGTGAAAATGCCGAGCAAATAGAAAATGTATTTAATATCCATTTCTGCAGTGTCGGAAAATGTATGGCCCAACAATTAAATATAAACGTTGATCAACTTGCCTCAGATAACCAGGCTGTAAATTTCACTACGTCCAACTCTATAAACCCTGTTACTGGAAAGGAAATTATACAAATAATAGATGAGACGGAAGGAGGATCAAGTCCAGGTTTTGATGGCATTACACTCGAATGTCTAAAAAGAATAAAAGCACACGTAAGCAAACCCTTAGCATATTTATCTAACTTGAGTTTTGAAACCTGTACTTTCCCACAAATATATAGAAAAACTCTTGTTACGCCTATTCACAAAAATAAAAACTAATTAGATATCAATAACTATCGTCCGATATCATTGACTTCAAATGTCTCAAAAATTTTAGAAAAAGTTGCTAAAAGGCGATTAGTTACATATTTGGACATGCGTCACTTCATCAATGAGAACCAATTTGGTTTCAGAGCAGAGCGTAGTACGCAAGATGCAATTGGTCAATCGTCTACCTTAACTACAGATTCACTAGATAAGGAATACAAGTTTTTAGCAATTTTCTTAGATCTTGCTAATAGTCCGGGGAAATCTAACATGGTGCTTCGGAAAAATTAAGGGAAAGCTGAATTTTGGTGTGAACCTTGGTACTGGCGTGTTGAACAAAATGTCGAAATTCCCAATCGATCCGAGTGCTGCGTCACTTTTTATACGGGGTCAAAGGTCACCAAAAGTGATCTTTCCTAAATATCTCAGTAACGGTTAAGTCTTCAGAAAAACAATGTATGGCGAATTTATAGCTTAGCAACTTTCCAACAAAAAAAATTATAGAGCTTTTTCCTGTAACCATAACCGTTTTTTAGATATATTGATCTAAACATCTAAATCTAAACTTTTCGGAGTATACTTTTCCATCTACCCTGGAGTCTGGTAGATAAGTTTGTGTGCATTTTTTTTATGCGCCTCTTAACCATAGAAAAATAAACTCACAAACATGCCAAGTCGTAATCAAAATCTGATAATATCAACATGTCGATGAGAATGACGGTGCTGTTAGTAACAAATGTTTAGATCAATATATCTCAAAAGTGGTTATGGTTACAGGAAAAATTTTTGTTGGAAATTTACTCAGCTACAAATTCGTCATACATTGTTTTCCTGAAGACGTGACCGTTGCTGAGATATTTAGGAGAGGTCACTTTTGGTGATCTTTGACCCCGTATAAAAAGTGACGCAGCACTCGGATCGATGGGGACTTTTGACATTTTTTTCAACACGCCAGAACCAAGGCTCACACCAAAATTCAGCTTTCCCCTAATTTTTCCGAAGTTTCGCCTTTTTATATCGAATTTCACTGGGCTATAAAGCATTTGATTCTATTCCATACGCATTTATGATACGTAAACTAGGTGACGCAAATTTCAGTCGAAGGTGGATAAAATGGATCCAAAGCTATTTGGTAGATCGAAAGCAAAGAGTGAAAATAGCAGAAACACAAAGTACTGAGCTCTCTTTTGAGTACGGTGTTCCTTTACTTTTACTTTGTCATATTTTTGTGTTTATAAATAAGAAATTGTTAGCTGCTTCCTCACCTTTAACACAAGGTTTAAACCTTAACAGGGGGAGGAGTGCAATGGATTTTGTATATCTTATGAAATAAACGAAATTATCAGATATCAGATAAAAAAAGTCATTGGGTCAATACGAAATTCGCACAGCAGAATGACTTTAACGTAAGGCAGATACGACATTTTTTTTTGCTGTGGTGCTAGCAAAGGACTGCCAGCACTAGGCCTTTTTGTTATTTTTGTTCCAATAAATGCTTGCTTTAAGTATTTTCATCGCAAACATTTGCAATGAAAATAAGTAAACAATGATTAAATATTCTGAGATCCGCACATTTTTCAACCCCAAACACCTTTCTATCGCTGTAAATTTCGATGAAGTCACCGAAATTAATATAAGCTTAGATTCTATTATTACTTAGGGTGTATTAGTTTTAAGTAGGAAAAGTAAGTAGTGGTAGAATACACACTGAAAATCTGTACAAATCCTCTACTGTTTTTCGAACATTAGTGTTTCTAGCGGTTTTTACTAATTTGCGAAGAAAATTAGTTCGTTTCGCCGAAAATTCATATTTCTTTATATATATACATATATATATATATATATATATATATATATATATATATATATATATATATATATATATCATCAGATCATTTCGCCGCCATAGGCCTCAGAAATATTTGCCCCCCTTTTCGTGAATTACTATATATTAAATGTAATAATGCGCGATTTTTTTTGGATTCCCTAGAATACTTACTACATACTTACTTAATACATTGCGCCCGAGCTCACAAAATAGGAATATCAGCGCAAAACCGGCACCGGTTATTTCGTAAAAATTCCCTATTATTGCGCCCTTGCCACACAAATAATTATTAAAATACACACGATAAAGAACCTAAAAGTATCTAAAAAAAAAAAAAAGAATCCAAACATATCAATTTTGAACAATCCACAACCGTATACACCTTTAAATCGCATATAATTCCAACGTCTTCGCTCATATTTTTGTAAGTAAGTTTACTATTCCGTTCAAAGTTTGCTTCCGCACTTAACTGGAGATCAACTATGAACTCGAATACTGTTAATTAATGTTCGATATGTTATTAATTAAGGATGAACCCGAGATATTTTGACCTATGATGTTCTAGATTTCATATTTTTTTTTATAGAAATCAATTTCACAATTTGAAAAAACACTTCAAAAATAAAGAGAGATTCGTATGTAGTTGATATACTCTGTAAAATAATAAAAAAAAACTCTAGCGCACCTGAACCGCTAGAAACACTAATGTTCGAAGAACAGTAGGAGAATCGTGCAGGTTTTGAGTGCATATTCCACCACATGCGCTGCTTATTACGGCCAAATTGTTTGAAATGCCACGTTTTACTTTTGCCTCAAGAATGCATTATAACTCATATGGTAGAAGGTTTCAGATATTACCACTGGCATGAATTTCAACGTTTATGAGAGCAAAACACGGGTGAATTATATTCGTTATCAGTTGCTTATTTCACAAAATTTTGAAAGCAGCATCTCATATAACATTAATCAAGAAAATGCTCAGTGCCTGCAGCACTGTAACTGAAGTTGGAGTTTGGGGCTGCGATCCGAAAAATTTGCAGAACTTTGGGAATTGAAACATCGGTTATTTATTTTCATTGTAAATGTTTCCGGTATGAATACTAACTGTAAGCATTTATTGATACAAAAGTAGCACAACCGACTCATGCTGGCAACCTTCTGCCAGTATCAAAGCCAAGAATATATCACATCTGCTTCACGTTGTTATTGAACATTTGAAGTTATAGGAGTATAAAGAAATTTAGGGTTACCTGCAGCGAGTTTTTTCAAACAATCGAATGCTTAATATTTGCTGTTTATTGTCACTACAATATCATTACCAATTGAAAATTCTACGATAAAACCGCTTAATAAAGATATTGCAAGCAAACACAAAACCAACAATAGCTGGCAACCCTATCATGGCTTTTCAACCAAATTTGGCTTGAATAATGTTTATAATAGGTTCCAATAATTGTATGAAATTCGTATTGATTTCATGACTGCACTGGAAGTTATAGGGCAAAAAGTTTTATTTTCCTGAGCGAATTTTCACAAAAAGACACAAAAATTACCATAGCTGGCAGCACCAATCGAATTTTTCAATCAAATTTTTATCAAACAGAGTTTAGAGTAAGGTTCAGCTACTGTGTCAATTTCATGAAAATCTGGTAACTTATTCACATTTCATAGGGCAAAAAGCAGTTTTTTTTCTTTGTAATTTTTCAAGATGGCACCACTGTGGAACAGAGTTGCCTACAATTCAAAATCGCTTCTATCAGACCTGGCCCTACTTAAGTTCAATGCATTCGGTAAATTTCAATTCTATCTGATTATTGATTCGTGAGTTCCCGTGAACAGAAGTTTTTGAAGCTAAAAATATAGGTTAACTGAGAAAGGGTTACCGTTCTTGTCCGACATGAAATTTCCAAAGTTTTACTTTGACTGTGTAGATTGAGCATAAGATTTGTATACAGATTGGTTTTATTGTAGAAACGGACATTTTTTAGGATATTCGATGGTTTGAATATTTTCACTTCCAAATTTTTATTTTTTCAAATTTAAGACACCAAAATTATCATAGCTGGCAGCTCCAACCGAATTTTAAAACCAAATTTCCACCAAACGTGGTTTAAAGCAAGGTGCAGCTACGGTGTGAATTTCGTTAAAATCGAACGATTCAATTAGAATTTATAGGGCTAAAAGCAGTTATCTTTTTTAATGATTTTTCAAGATGGCACCACTGGCACAGAATCACCCGCATTTCAAAATCACTTCTATCAGACCTGGTCCTATTTAAGACCAACACATTCTGCAAATTTCAATAAATTCTGCTCATTGGATCGTGAGTTTCCGTGAACAGAAGTTTTTGATGCTAAAAATATAGGTAACTTGGGCAAGGGTTACCAGGCGTGCCCGTTATACCATATCAAATTTTTTTTTTGTTTACGTAAACAAAGCACAAAATTTACATATGAGTTGCTTTTTTTTTAAGAAACGACATTTTTTCAAGAGAGACGATGATTCGGAGGTTTTCACTTTCAGTGCCTGCCCTAGCTACAGGGTTGCCAGCACGCTCATTAAAACGTACATTAATCTACAACTAAATAAAACAAACACGCCCTGAAAATTTCGTAATCGTGGAATAGCTCTGTCAAAAGTTATCGCAATTTAAAAATTTTCAAATTTTTCCGTTCTCTTTTTAGGCACCCAGCGCACACATGGGGTTAAAAAATTCCAAAACATTGTCTGATTCACATGTAAAACTTGTTCGAAACTTATGTCGTCAACTTTATTTTTGCAAAAATTATTTGTGTACGGAATAATAGGTATATTAAGAAAATCACTAAAATGGCCGCCGGCGCCAAAGGGTTAAAGATTATTAATTTTTTGTGAGACCTGGCACTATTCTGCATATACACCAATGTGTTCTGAAAATTTCAGCTCAATCGGATGGCGCGTTCCTGAGATTTTTTCACTGAAATTTTTTGATGATATATATATATATATATATATATATATATATATATATATATATATATATATATATATATATATATATATATATATATATATATATAAAGAAATATGAATTTTTGGCCAAAGTGATTTTAATACTAATGTTCTTCTTCGAACATTAGTAAAAATTACCTCTGATAAGCTTTTCCTAAATTGAACAGGTATTATTTGGGCTCTTTTTAGGATCTTTGTAGGTCTTTTCATGCTCTTTTTAGGTATTTTCAGATACTTTCTAAGCACTTTTTAGATATTTTTGAGTTTTTTGGTCCTTTACCGTGATCGCATTTCGATATTTATTATAAGTCAAACTTTTTAATGTCCGAAAAAAATCATCAGAAGTGAATTTTTGCGTGCATTGATTTATTAGAGAATTCGGTTGGCTTGAGGTTTTAGGCTCACTCAACTCAGATATATGTACATAGGAAAAATTGGGAAAATTTGCCGCCCCCGAAATTTGCCGCCCCCGAAATTTGCCGCCCTAGGCCCGGGCCTACCGGGCCTAGTGGCAAATCCGCCCCTGTATATATATATATATATATATATATATATATATATATATATATATATATATATATATATATATATGTATATATATATATATATATATATATATACATATATATATATATATATATATATATATATATATATTTATATATATATAAATAGATATATTTATATATATATATATATATATATATATATATATATATATATATATATATATCAGCAAAATGATTTTCCGAGATAATCTCTGGAGTGGCCGATCCGATTGAAATGAAATTTTCGGAGGACGTAAACGTATATGGTAGGTAGCTTCGCAATTAGCTAAAATTCAGATGCTCTAAACCTTTTGGAGGCGGCGAGCGTTTAAGTAAATTTTTAGGTACTCCTTTATTTCCAAGCACTGTAAATTTTTGTTGAAATAAATGTTTGGGAATGAAAACTTATATTGTTTTAAGCTTGTCTATGCTAAACAATTGGAAATTTTGAGCCGCGTGTGGGTGCAGCGTGCCTAAAAGTAGGCAAAGATTTTTTTCCAAATTTTGATTTGTCATTACTTCTGTTCGAAACATTGGATCATCGTGAAATTTGCAGAGCATATTAATGTTGAGTAAGATTTAACACACATGGAATTTTAAGATAGTGCGGGTAACCCTGTAGCTACGGCAGGCTCCTGAAAAAAATCCTTCAAATCATTGACCCTCCTCAAAAATTTTTTATTTTTGACAAAAAATTTAAATCATTGATAAATAATGACCTTTTTCCATCATTTTAAATTGAAATTTTGGAAATTTCGGTTTGCATAAGAACGGCAACCCATTACCAAATTACCTCTATTTTCAGCAATCGAAAGTTCTGTTCACAAGAACTGACGACCGGATTATTCGATCGTAATGAAATTTATAGGACATGTTAGGATTCGCTAGCACCAGGTCTGATAGAAGTGATTTTGAAATACGGGTGACCCTGTGGCAGTGGTACCATCTTGAAAAATCACTGAGAAAACAAACCGGTTTTTTGCCTATAACTTTTACACAGTAATCAGATTTTAACAAAATTCACACAGTACTTGGACCTTACTTTCAGTAATATTTCATGAAAATTTGGCTGAAAAATTAGAATAGAGTTGCCAGCTATGGTGATTTTTGTCTCCTAAATCTTGCAAATTTACTCAGCAAAATAATGTTTTTTCCCCTATAACTTCCGGTCCAGTGTTGAAATCAAAACGAAGTTCACGCAGAAAGTGGACCTTTATGTGAACCAAATGTCGTAGGAATTCCGTAGAAAAATCATGAACGGGCTGCCAGCAATGATCAGTTTTGTAATTTTGTGAAATTTCTTTTCTGAGCGATTTTGCTGTAAGATTTGCAAATGGGAATGATCTTGCAATGAAAATTAACAACAAATATTAACGCTTTAAAAATTTGAAAAGTTTTGAGGGTGGTTACCCTAAAAATCTTTCCACCCGTATAACTTCCAGCGCAGTGATTCAATCGAAACGACATTTACTGGTTGGGTTTAACTTAACGTGAAGCAGATTTCGTATATATTATGCTGCTAACACAAGGTAACCAGCATTGGCCATTTTCGTGAATATTGCGCCAACAGATGCTTCAAATTACGTACTCATATGCAAAACATTTGCAATAAGAATAAGAAACCAATTTCTAAATTTTCCGAGTTTTGAAAATTTTTCGGAGGCACGTTTAACCGCTGAAGCTTTCGATGACATCCTCCGACGAGAACGAAATTCAAACGATAAGTTCATTTTAGTATGAACTTGTTATGGGAAACTTATTGCTGCTTCGTTGGGAAAATGTTGCCAGCACTGAACATTTTCATCATTTGTGTTATAGTTGAGTTTTGTTGCTTTGGATAAGGAATGGTTGATATGATTCTACAAAAAAGTGTATTACGTCTCTCCACATGTTTTTGTCACTCAAAGACAATTTCTTCGAAAATTAGTTTTCTAGCGGTTCTGATGCGCTAGACTTTTTTAGTTTTAATTTGTTTGTTTCTTTTGTAAAGAGTATCACCTTGCTCGTAACGCTTTGGGGTAGTGCGTTTTGCATATGTGTTTTTATCTGAGCTTTCTCCTTCCGTAGAATCTCACACCTAATATTCTCCCGTGACTTGAGCCGAAAATCTAAAAGGTTTTGGTAAATTATGCTTTTGGGACCTTCCAAAGAAAGTATCCACCGGTTGGGCTTTAGTGATTGAATGATATGTGTTCTTATCTATCTACAGCGATGTTTACTATTTCCGTCAAGGAGTACTCTGGATTATCTTTGGAAAAACATCTAATTATCTCTACTATGGTGGGCTGAGCACGTTATATTGCTCCGTTGGCTTCGCTTTTCTGCGGTGGCTACATACACCTTGATTCTCAGTGATTCTGTGTAATTCAAAGTGAGAGGACTTATAAAATTACCTCCATTGACTGAAACTAGGACATTGGGGACCGTGAAGTAATGAGTTTATTTCGTTATTTTCTCCCGAATATGTGGAGCAGGTTTACTTTTGATTTGAAAGTATCGCTCGCCACGAATTATTATTATGTCAATATGTAGCATTTCCGTTGGATATTCAGAGATTGGTGTTTCTCGTAGCTCTGGCTGATTCGGGTGACGGTCATATTTGCACATGTTGCAGGTGTCGCAAGTCGCATTATATTTTTTTATTTGCTTACTCATTCCTGGGAAGTAACATTTTTCCAATATTTGTTCTTTATTTTCTTTGCAGTTCCTATGAGCCCGTTTATGTTCCGCTTGAATGATCTGAAACTTGTTTTCTTCATTTGAAATATCTTGAACAACGCTTTGAGTTATTTGAATTTCGAATTTGGCAAATATTTCCTTGAAGACTATTTTGAGTAGTTGTATAAATTTCTCTGGAATTTTGATTCCATTTACCACATTTGGATTTAAATATTCTTTCAGCAACTTAATTAATTCCGATGCAGTTATTTTGTTCAGACTTATGAAAATTCTTTGATTTGTTGGATGTGGCTTTTCTTAGGCGTTTACTTTTTATCCTTCTGATATTATAATCTGTCCCTTGAAAACATTTATCGGCGCTTTTACTCATGGTTTAAGATCACTGCTGTCTTCATCTGCACTCTGCGCTATTCCGGAATCATCAGTTTAGATACTAACTTCTAAGGGAGTCTAGATAGAATGTCTGCTTCTATATTAGTTTTCCCGGGCTTATACACAAGCTCGTAGTTATATTCTTCTATTTATTAAGCTTAGCGTTATGGTTCCTGTTGCTTTGTGCAGAGGTCAACGGTTGATGATCGGTGAGATTGTTTACTTTTTTTGAACCATACAAGTATGTTCGTAGCTTATCAAGGGCCCAAACAACAACCAGCATTTCTTTTTCGCCTGTTGAGTAATTTTCTTCTCTTTTATCTAAAGAACTTGAGATATAGGTGATAGGTTTATCTTTGCCTATTTAGCCCTGGGAAAGAACGGCTCCAATTGCGCGATCTGACGCATCAGTGGTTAAAATAAACGGCTTATTGAGGTCAGAA
Source organism: Nemotelus pantherinus (assembly GCA_963978885.1). NCBI lineage: Eukaryota > Metazoa > Arthropoda > Insecta > Diptera > Stratiomyidae > Nemotelus > Nemotelus pantherinus. Next base: position 133,270,170 of record OZ022264.1, on the reverse strand, counting down.
AGGGCCCAAATTTCCGAAGAGGTGAGAAACTCTTTCAAAGCATTAAATGCTTTCAGTTCGCTTGCGCCTAGGACAATTTCTCTTTTTTTGGACTGATTTGCTTACAATTGAGCATTTTCTCCTCTCGTCAATTGTGTTAACAATCTTGCGATCTTTGCATAATCTCTAAAAAATTTACGATAATAGCATGCGAGTCCCAGAAAAGCTTTCAGCTCCTTTAAATTCTGTGTGGGCTTGATTTTTGTGATTACATATATTGTTTAAGGATCGGACAAAATATCTTTTGGGCGCCCCTCGAAGATGTTCATATATTCGTAAAATTCTTTTTACACTCTTTTTTCATTAAGAAATTTCCCAGGTTCTCCAGAGAACACCCTGGGGCTTTGAACAACATCAGGTATCTTGTCCATTTTGGACAAATTCCTATCTCCACCGACGTATATCGGCACGTCCCTTTCACTGATGCCATCAGAGGCTAGATTCATGAAAGAGTGGAAAATTTGCCGTCCTTGGACTTGCAAAGCTTCCGTAACGAGCCGACTAATCAACTGCACCAATTCATTATTGATATTGGTACCATTACCATTAGGGCCAGAATTATTCGCAGAGGAATTAGAAATGTCGGTTGGATTTGCCGGAGGAACAACTGCGGAACTAGTAGCAGGCCCATCCAACCGGGATGGTCTCAACAGATTATTTGGGTTCGACATTATTTCGAAAATTCCGTCTCGAACCTACAGAATACCAAAACGTCTTGTCGATTGCGTTTATTATATGACGAAGACACTAGTAAGATACCACAAAATCGTCCGAATGGTCAAAGTGCACCAAATCAAAAAAGCTATAGTTAAGAAACCTTCGGAGCCACAAACGTTCTGTGTAGATTAACCAAAAAGAAATTTGATTTCCGAGCAACCCGCTTAGTGTTATGGACAAAGAAGCAACGAATTATTGCTTGCATATTTTCTAAGAAAATTAGCAAAGGTACAGAGATCATCTTCAAAACAACAACGATATTCAAAAACGAGTTTCACTGCTAAGAATAATCTCAAACCAACGAGCTTGCACACTTTCGAACCACACTTTTTGCACTTTCACGTATCAGTCTATCTTAATTAAAAGTTATATTGCATATATGTAAATAGTTTAAATTAAATGTTTCAAATTCAAATAATTCAAATGATCAATTATAGTGATATCTCAAATTGTACTTGAACTTAAATTTGTTACGTTTTGCTTATTTTTTCCTAAGCAATTTGTGATTATAAACAAGCAGGATTTTTGCTTATATAAATCAAATATGGTTCTTTCAATGTATTTTAATTGAAATATTATTTATTCGACATACTTCTTTTAATTTGTTTGAAAATTGTCCAATAGTACAAAAATAAAATGACTTACAATATGAAAATTGTTACTAATTCCAGGTGGAAAAATGTTTCCAACTGCCGCGAAGGATACTTCTGGTGCTAAGGGTTTTGCTGGAGGCTTCTTTTGCAATTCCAAGAAAGGCTGTCGCTTATTCCGACGGCCCGTTTTTCCTTGTATCGGTTTACTAGGGCACCTTTTCCTGGAGAACACGCACACGCGTCGCTTGTTTGTCGTTTGCGTAAATCGGGTGGTTGAAAAGCCGTACGAATTTCGAAAATTGTTCCACTTGGTTATCGTGATAACACGTATTCTTCGCGATACTTGGTTATCGTTTCCGCAATGAAAATCTTAGCTACCGACCGATCTTTTGTGCGTGCCTGCAAGCAGCCTCACGTTGGCACCAGTTAAGAAAAACACTAAGTTTTTATTGTAATATTCATTGTACGGCTTGGTCAATCTGACTCTCTAGCCAAGTACAAAATGCAATTGAAATTTTCTTACTAGTTAATTCTACATGAAACTTATTGATATCTATTTAAACTGCTGAGTTCGAAGATCGATACTTTGAATTGGATCGCTGGAAGCTTTGTCAGCGGTCAGGTGGCTGCTTGATGATCGCTCGTGTCGTCTGCTTACGCAGGTGAATGTGCATTTAGGTAAAGGCACTTTGCCGATTAGCTTATATATATATATATATATATATATATATATATATATATATATATATATATATATATATATATATATATATATATATATATATACAGGGTCTGTCCTGAAAGTAGTAGGACTGAGTCGATTACAAAATATTTATTTAGAGAAATGATATATGTGATTAAAATTCTTCAAAGTAGGACCCTTCTGCATTCACACATCGCTGCCAGCGGGATTTCCAGCTCTCATACGCTTCCTGGAAAGCGGTAGCCGATATGCTGTTGAGTTCCCTCGTTACGGCCTGTTGTAACGCTTCCACCGAGCCGTGACGATGTCCTTTCAGAGTGGTTTTGAGACGGGGGAAGAGGAAAAAGTCTGGTGGGGTAACGTCGGGACTGTAGGGTGGCTGAGGCAGGGTTACGATCTTGTGTTGGGCCAGGAACGCTGCCACGCGGAAGGCTGTGTGGCTCGGCGCATTGTCGTGATGGAGCCGCCAAGAATTGGCGATGTCTGGACGGACGCGAACGATGCGTTTTCTCAGCCGTTGAAGGACCTCCACGTAAAAAACTGCATTAACAGTTTGTCCTTGTGGCACAAATTCTCTGTGGATCACTCCTTTTGAATCAAAAAAGCAAATGAGCATGCTTTTCTGCTTCGACTTGCTCATGCGAGCCTTTTTGTGGCGTGGAGATGCAGGTGTGTGCCATTCTGCACTTTGACGTTTGGTCTCAGGATCATACTCAAATGTCCACGTCTCGTCCCCCGTAACCACATTGTTTAGGAAGTCTGGATTTTCACTCACTTCATCGAGAAGGTCCTGGCAGATCCGTTTGCGAACTTACTTTTGCTCGTCTGTTAGCACTCGCGGCACCAATTTAGCGCAGATCTTTCTCATTTGCAATTTTTCACTTACAATTTTGTACACTTGGGTTTTGACAATGCCAAGTGTATCCCCAATCATGCGAACACTTAATCTGCGGTCACTGTCCAGCAAACACTTCACACTTGCTACATTTTCATCAGTTTTGGAGCTCGAAGGTCGTCCTGAACGTGCGTCGTCTTCAACTTCCTCTCTCCCCTCCCGAAACAGCTTGTGCCACTCAAAAACACTCGATCTACTCATAGCGTTATTACTGTAAGCCGTCTTGATCATATCATGAGTCTCTTTTCCAGTTTTACCGAGCTTAACACAAAATTTGATGGCGTAGCGCTGTTCAAAAAGACAAGCCATCACGCAGCGTGACGAGGGGACTTGCAGAGGTTACGAAAACGAGCGATCTACACTTTGCTATGGCTAGGAGCTGACTGCCCTTGGCTTTCAGCCTTTCCGTAGACCCCACTCCACCAATACCAGGCGGAGAAACCGACTATAGTCTGTCCTTCTGCCCGGGAAAAAATCAGTCCTACTACTTTAAGGACAGACCCTGTATATATATATATATATATATATATATATATATATATATATATATATATATATATATATATATAGGGTCGGTTCTGGCCATATTTTCGCCCGGCGCAGAAGTATATTTGGCACCCCCTTTTTCACGACAGCGAATTCTTGGCAAGTTTTTTCCAGCACTTGGAAGTATTAAACATGTAATTTTCATGAAAAACCTACATTAATATCTATATGTACCTACTACATAACACTTTTTTTCAGAACGTTCTTGTCTCAAGTTTTTGATACGTAAAAATATTTTTCTTCTCCAATTTTTGGCTCTGTAATGCTGTTTATCGGATAGTCACCAATTCTTAGAGCCTAATTTTGTGCAGAACTATAGTTTTCGTTTACAGTTCTTTTCCAAATGATTTACCGCTACGAGGGAGAGCCTCAGGTGCGTTTATTGAAAGAGGTTTCTCATATAGGCCTAGTTCTCGATAACCAAGCACAAAATTCTAATATTTATAAAAAAATCAAAGTAAACAAAAATAAGCTAAAAATATATGTTACAGGCATAAATTATAGGTGCGTTTTTTTGCACACCCGAGCAGATCAAATATTGTTAAGTATATTGAATATACCAACAAAATTACTCCAATCCCTATAGCTTCTACTGGAAAATGAAACACTGCTTTTATGAATTGTAAATATAAGGGAACAAAAATATTTGCATTAAATATAAGCCAGCAATGGTCGAGATGCTGTCTTGTCATTATTCCAACATTCTTTGGTAGTGCTGTGGATTGAATTCCCTATTTTTAGTGACAGGAAAATCGAATGTTTTAACTTGGGTGGAACCTTTCTGTAAAATAATTATAATTATTTTCTGGATCAGTGTGGGCCATGAATAAGGATCCCCAAGCTCTGATTCAATTGAAAAACTATACACCTCAATTGACATAGAAACGAAAAAGCACGGACTAGAATTACCTGGAAGTCTAGCATCCCGGTCGTTAGAATTGTATTTTTTCTCCCGATTCCGTAAGGGAAGAGAAATGTTTATCTAACACAGTATTCGGCACGTTTGAAACACTATTTGGAAATAACTATTTTTTACTAATGTTCGAAGAAGAATATTAGTATTAAAATCACTTTGGCCAAAAATTCATATTTCTATATATATATATATATATATATATATATATATATATATATATATATATATATATATATATATATATATATATATATATATATATATATATATATATATATATATATATATATATATATATCATCAAACATTTTCAGTGAAAAAATCTCAGGAACGCGCCATCCGATTGAACTGAAATTTTCAGGACACATTAGTGTATATGCAGAATAGTGCCAGGTCTCAGAAAAAGTTAATACTCTTTAACCCTTTGGCGCCGGCGGCCATTTTAATGATATTTTTATTATACCTATTATTCCGTACACAAATAATTTTTGCAAAAGTAAAGTTGACCATATAAATTTCGAACGTGTTTTACATGTGAATCGGATAATGTTTTGGAATTTTTTAACCCCATGTGTGCGCTGGGTGCCTAAAAAGAGAACGAAAAAATTTGAAAATTTTTAATTTGCGATAACTTTTGACAAAGCTATTCAATCATTACCAAATTTTTAGAACGTATTGGTATTATTTAGTTGTAGATTAATGTAGCTTTTACTGAGCGTGCTGGCAACCCTGTAGCTAGGGCAGGTACTGAAAGTGAAAACATCCAAATCATCGTCTCTCTTGAAAAAATGCCGCTTCTTCAAAAAAAAGCCACTCATATGTAAATCTCAAGCTTTGTTTACAAAGACAAACAAAAAAATTTGATATGGTATAACGGGCACGCCTGGTAACCCTTGCCCAATTTACCTATATTTTTAGCATCAAAAACTTCTGTTCACGGAAACTCACGATCCGATGAGCAGAATTAATTGAAATTTGCAGCATGTATTGGTCTTTAATCGAACCAGGTCTGATAGAAGTGATTTTGAAATGCGAGCGATTCTGTGCCAGTGGTGCCATCTTGAAAAATCACTAAAAAAGATAAATGCTTTTAGCCCTATAAATTCTGATTGAATCGTTCGATTTTGACGAAATTCACACAGTAGCTGGATCTTATTTTAAACCACCACGTTTGGTAGAAATTTGGTTGAAAAATTCGGGCGGAACTGCCAGCTATGATAATTTTAGTGTCATAAATTTGAAAAAATAAAAATTTGGAAGTGAAAACATTCAAACCATCGAATATCCTAAAAATGTCCGTTTCTTACAATAAAACCAATCCGTATACAAATCTTATGCTTTATCTACACGTTCAAAGTGAAACTTTGGAAATTTCATGTCGGACAAGAACGGTAACCCTTTCCCAGTCAACCTATATTTTTAGCATCAAAAACTTCTGTTCACGGAAACTCACGAGTCAGTAATCAGATACCACTGAAATTTACAGAAAGCATTGGACTTAAGTAGGACCAGGTCTGGATTTAAGTAGGACCAGGTCTGGGCAACTCTGTGCCAGTGGTGCCATCTTGAAAAATTAATAAGAAAAAAAACTGCTTTTTGCCCTATGAAATGTGAATAAGTAACCAGATTTTCATGAAATTGACACAGTAGCTGAACCTTACTCTAGACTTTGTTTGATAGAAATTTGATTGAAAAATTCGATTGGTGCTGCCAGCTATGGTAATTTTTGTGTCTTTGGTTTTGAAAATTCTCTCAGGAAAATAAAACTTTTTGCCCTATAACTTCCAGTGCAGTCATGAAATCAATACGAATTTCATACAATTTATGGAACCTATTATAAACAATATTCAGGCCAAATTTGGTTGAAAAGCCACAATAGCGTTGCCAGCTATTGTTGGTTTTGTGTTTGTTTGCAATATCTTTATTAAGCGGTTTAAACGTAGAATTTTCGATTGGTAATGATATTGTAGTGACAATAAACAGCAAATATTAAGCTTTCGACTATTTGAAAAAAACTCGCTGCAGGTAGCCCTAAATTTCTTCATACTCCTATAACTTCGAATGTAATATAACAACGTGAAGCAGATGTGATATATTCTTGGCTTTGATACTGGCGAAAAGTTGCCAGCACGAGTCAGTTGTGCTACTTTTGTATCAATAAAATTATATCGGAAACATTTACAATGCAAATAAAAAACCGATGTTTCAATTCCCAAAGTTCTGCAAATTTTTCGGATCGCAGCCCCAAACACCAACTTCAGTTACAGTGCTGCAGGCACTGAGCATTTTCTTCATTGATGTTATATGAGATGCTGCTTTTAAAATTTTGTGAAATAAGCAACTGATAACGAATATAATTAACCCGTGTTTTGCTCTCATAAACGTTGAAATTCATGCCAGTGGTAATATCTGAAACCTTCTACCATATGAGTTATAATGCATTCTTGAGACCAAAGTAAAACGTGGCATTTGAAACAGTTTTGCCGTAATAAGCAGCTCATGTGGTGGAATATGCTCTAAAAACCTGCACGATTCTTCTACTATTCTTCGAACATTAGTGTTTCTAGCGGTTCAGGTGCGCTAGAGTTTTTTTAAATTGAACTATTTTTGATGA
>OZ022264.1:133248147-133258147 GCA_963978885.1 Nemotelus pantherinus | reverse complement strand
GGAACAGTTCTTGGGCTTATCACTCCTTATTTACGTAAATGATATTTTCTCACAGCACATAAAAGGCCAGCTAATATTATTCGCTGATGACAAGGTTCTGTTTGTGAAAGATAATGATTGGGAAGGAGTGAAGTTAAAAACAGAATATAGTCTTGCATTGTTAAAAGATTGGATGAGCTGTAACTGTCTCACTCTAAATATTCTGAAAACGAATTACATAACTTTTGCTAAGACGCGGCGAGGCTTACCTCAAAATCTTGACATAAGCATTCACTCAACTAATTGTGGGTCATTCTGTCATTGTATGCCAATCAAAAATGTTTCTCATACTAAATATTTAGGAGTCACAATTGACCAACACTTGAAATGGGACCACCAAGTACAAACCTCGATAAATAAGATAAGAAAGTTGATACTGATTTGCTTCGAAGTTCGATCATTTCTAAATATAAAAGCCCTAAGATCATTTTATTTTGCTTTAATCCACTCAGTACTGCAATATTCTATCATCGCTTGGGGTGGAGCATCGCAAAGTGCACTTAACCCTCTAAAAAATTTTCAAAAGACACTGATAAAAATATTATTAAAAAAACCTCGCCACTATAGCTCGGAACAATTGTTTCTCTGCTTAAATGTTCGTCCAATAGACAAAATTTTCAAATTCAACCTTCAAGGATCTAGTAGCTAACAAAATTCGAATTAATCCCAATGCAACTAGAAGCGGTACCGATGATACACTCATACTTCCAAATCGTTTAACCCATATGGATCAAAACCATTTCACGTATGTGGGTTTCACGTATTACATTATTCAATACTTTGCCAAGGGAAATAAAAACAATACGAGATCTGAAAAAATTTACGAACGAAATTAAAAAATGTTATTGAACTAATATATCTGTTAAATCTATGCCTATTTCTTTTCTTTTCTTTTTATTTTTTTTTGTGAACATTATGCGTCTAGTATTATATTTTTTCCTATTTCTTTTTGGACAGTTTAGCTATTATTAATTATTTTTATGTTAATAAGTCATTAAGAATACTTAGTTATTTTTTGGGTTACTTAACTTTTGCTTTGTCATATATTTGTGTTTATAAATAAGAAATTGTTAGCTGCTTCCTCACCTCTAACACAAGGTTTAAACCTTAACAGGGGGAGGAGCGCAATGGATTTTGTATATCTTATGAAATAAACGAAATTATCAGATATCAGATAAAAAAACTCTAGCGCACCTGAACCGCTAGAAAACTGATTTTCGAAGAAATTGTCTTTGAGTGACAAAAACATGTGGAAAGACGTAATACACTGTTTTGTAGAATCATATCAACCATTCCTTATCCAAAGCAACAAAACTCAACTATAACAAAATTGATGAAAATGTTCAGTGCTGGTAACACTTTCCGAACGCAGCAACAATAAGTTTACCTTAACAAGCTCATACTTAAATCAACTTATCCTTTGAATTTCGTTCTCATCGGAGGATTTCATCGATAGTTTCAGCGGTTAAACGTTGTTTGAGGCTGCCATCCGAAAAATGTTCAAAACTCGGAAAATTTAAAAATTGATTCCTTATTTTTATTGCAAATGCTTTGCATATGAGAACGTAATTTGAAGCATCTGTTGGTGCAATATTAGCGGAAATGGCACATTGCTGGTTAGCCTGTGTCAGCAGCAAAGCAAAATACATACCAAATCTGCTTCACGTTAAGTTAAACCCAACCAGTAAATTTCGTTTCGATTGAATCACTGCGCTGGAAGATATACGGGTGAAAAGAATTTTAGGGTTACCAAACTCAAAACTTTTCAAATTTTTAAAACGTTAGTATTTGTTGTTAATTTTCATTGCAGGATCATTCTCAATTGGAAATCTAATAACATAATCGCTCAGTAAAGAAATTCCAAAAAATTACAAAAATGGTCATAGCTGGCAGTCCTTTCATGATTTTTGTACGAAATTCCTACGACATTTACTTCACATTAAGGTCCATTTACTGCATGAACTTCGATTTGATTTCTACACTGGACCGGAAGTTATAGGGAAAAAAGCTTTATTTTGCTGAGCAAATTTGCAAGATTTATGAGACAAAAATCACTATAGCTTTCAGCCCTATACTAATTTTTACTTCAAATTTTCACCAAATGTTACATAGAGTAACATCCAAGTATTGTAAAATTAAGGTCCAAGTACTGTGTGAATTTTGTTAAAATCTGATGACTAAATCGGAAGTTATAGGCCAAAAAGATATTTTTTTTCTCGGTTATTTTTCAAGATGGTACCACTGCCACAGGGTTGCTTGCATTTCAAAATCACTTCTATCAGACCTGGTCCTAGCTAATACCAACATATCCTGTAAATTTCATTATGATCAGATTATCCGGTCGTCAGTTCTCGTGAACAGAACTTTCGAGTGCTGAAAATAGAGGTAATTTGGTGATGGGTTACCGTTCTTATGCAATTCGAAATTTTGAAAATTTTATCTTGAGATGAAGGACAAAGGATAAGATTTATCAAAGATTTGAAATTTTTGTCAAAAATCAAAAAGTTTTCAGGAGGGTCAATGATTTGAAGGATTTTTTTTCAGCAGCCTGCCACAGCTACAGGGTAACCCGCTTTATGCTGAAAATCTATATGCGCCAAATTTGAGTCAACATCAATAGGTACGCTCTGTAATTTTAACGATGATCCATTGTTTTTCTTACAAGTAACGACAAATCAAAATTTGAAAAAAATTCCTTGCCTACTTTTAGGCACCCTGCACCCACACACGCCTCAAAATTTCCAATTCTTTATCATAAACAAGCTCAAAACATAATAAGTTTTCATTTCTTATAACTTTCTTTAACAAAAACTTACACTGCTTGGAAATATAGGAGTTCCTCAAAATTCACTAAAACGCTCGCCGCTGCCAAAAAGTTAAAGATATCTGAATTTGAGAAAGTCATGGACCTACCTACTATATACATCTACGTTCTCCGAAAATTTTAGCTCAATCGGATCGGCCACTCCAGAGATTATCTCCCTTAATCATTTTGCTGATATATATACATATATATATATACATATATATATATATATATATATATATATATATATATATATATATATATATATATATATATATATATATATATATATATACATATATATATATATATATATATATATATATACATATATATATATATATATATATATATATATATATATATATATATATATATATATTTATATATATATATACATATATATATATATATATATATATATATATATATATATATATATATATATATATATATATATATATATATATATACATATATATGTAAACAAATATGAATTTTCGGCGCAACGAGTTTAATACTATTGTTCTTCGAACATTAGTAAAAAGTTATTGGGTCAATACGAAATTCGCACAGCAGGTTGACTTTAACGTAAGGCAGATGCGACATTTTTTTTGCTGCGGTGCTAGCAAAGGGCTGCCAGCAGTAGGCATTTTTGTTATTTTTGTTCCAATAAATACTTGCATTAAGTATTTTCATCGCAAACATTTGCAATGAAAATAAGTAAACAATGATTAAATATTCTGAGATCCGCACATTTTCTGGATGACAACCCCAAACACCTTTCTATCGCTGTAAATTTCGATGAAGTCACCGAAATTAAAATAAGCTTAGATTCTATTATTACTTAGGGTGTATTAGTTTTAAGAAGGAAAAGTAACTAGTGGTAGAATACACACTCAAAATCTGTACAAATCCTCTACTGTTCTTCGAACATTAGTGTTTCTAGCGGTTTTTACTAATTTTCGAAGAAAATTAGTATTAAACTCGTTTCGCCGAAAATTCATATTTCTTTATATATATATATACATATATATATACATATATATATATATATATATATATATATATATATATATATATATATATATATATATATATATATATAAATATATATATATATATATATATATACATATATATATATATATACATATATATATATATATATATATATATATATATATATATATATATATATATATATATATATATATATATATTATATATATATATATATATATATATATATAAATATATATATATATATATATATATATATATATATATATATATATATATATATTTATATATATATCAGAAAAATAATTTTCCGAGATAATCTCTGGAGTGGCCTATCCGATTGAGCTGAAATTTTCGGAGAACGTAGATGTATACAGTCGGTAGCTACACGATCTGCTCAAATTCAGATACTTTTAACCTTTTGGAAGCGGCGAGCGTTCAAGTGAATTTTGAGGTACTCCTTTATTTCCAAGCAGTGTAAATTTTTTGTCGAAATTAATGTTTGGGAATGAAAATTCATATTGTTTTCAGCTTGTCTATGCTAAAAACTTGGAAATTTTGAGCCGCGTGTGGGTGCAGCGTGCTTAAAAGTAGGCAAAGATTTTTTTTCAAATTTTGATTTGTCATTACTTCTGTTCAAAACATTGGATCATCGTGAAATTTGCAGAGCATATTAATGTTGAGTAAGATTTAACACACATGGAATTTTAAGATAGTGCGGGTAACCCTGTAGCTACGGCAGGCTCCTGGAAAAAAAACCTTCAAATCATTCACCCTCCTGAAAAATTTTTGATTTTTGACAAAAAATTTAAATCATTGGTAAATCTTAACCTTTGTCCATCATTTCAAATTAAAATTTTTGAAATTCCGGTTTGCACAAGAACGGCCATCCATTACCAAATTACATCTATTTTCAGCACTCGAAAGTTCTGTTCACGAGAACTGACGACCGGATTATTCGATCGTAATGAAATTTGCAGGACATGTTAGTATTTGCTAGCACCAGGTCTGATAGAAGTGATTTTGAAATGCGGGCAACCCTGTGGCAGTGGTACCATCTTGAAAAATCACTGAGAAAACAAACCGGTTTTTTGCCTATAACTTCCGATTCAGTCATTAGATTTTAACGAAATTCACACAGTACTTGGACCTTACTTTTATTAATGTTTCATGAAAATTTGGCTGAAAAATTAGAATAGATGGTGATTTTTGTCCTCTAAATCTTGCAAATTTTCTCAGCAAAATAGAGCTTTTTTCCCTATAACTTCCGGTTCAGCGTCGAAATCATAACAAAGTTCACGCAGTAAATGGACCTTCATTTGAACCAAATGTCGTAGGAATACCGTAGAAAAATCGTGAAAGGGCTGCCAGCTATGATCATTTTTGTAATTTTGTTAAATTTCTTTAATGAGCAATTTTGCTATTAGATTTGCAAATGGGAATGATCTTGCAATGAAAATTAACAACAAATATTAACGCTTTAAAAATTTGAAAAGTTTTGAGGGTGGTTATCCTAAAATTCTTTCCACCCGTATAACTTCCAGCCCAGTGATTCAATCGAAACGAAATTTACTGGTTGGGTTTAACTTAACGTGAAGCAGATTTGGTATATATTTTGTTTTGCTGCTAACACAGGGTAACCAGCATTGGCCATATTCGTAAATATTGCGCCAACAGATGCTTCAAATTACGTACTCATATGCAAAACATTTTTCGGATGGCAGCCTCAAACTACGTTTAACCGCTGAAGCTTTCGATGAAATCCTCCGATGAGAACGAAATTCAAAGGATAAGTTCATTTAAATATGAGCTTGTTATAGGAAACTGATTGCTGCTTCGTAGGAAAAATGTTGCCAGCACTGAACATTTTCATCATTTGTGTTATAATTGAGTTTTGTTGCTTTGGATAAGGAATGGTTGATATGATTCTACAAAAAAGTGTATTACGTCTCTCCACATGTTTTTGTCACTCAAAGACAATTTCTTCGAAAATTAGTTTTCTAGCGGTTCTGATGCGCTGGACTTTTTACTAATGTTCGAAGAAGAACATTAGTATTAAAATCACTTTGGCCAAAAATTCATATTTCTATATATATATATATATATATATATATATATATATATATATATATATATATATATATATATATATATAATCACAAAATTTCAGTGAAAAAATCTCAGGAACGCGCCATCCGATTGAACTGAAATTTTTAAACCACATTTGTGTACATGCAGAATAGTGCCAGGTCTCAGAAAAAGTTAAAAATCTTTAACCCTTTGGCGCCGGCGGTCATTTTAGTGATATTTTTAATATACCTATTATTCCGTACACAAATAAGTTTTGCAAAAATAAAGTTAACAAAATAAATTTCGAACGTGTTTTATATGTGAATCGGATAATGTTTTGGAATTTTTTAACCCCATGTGTGCGCTGGGTGCCTAAAAAGAGAACGGGAAAAATTGAAAATTTTTAAATTGCGATAACTTGTGACAGAACTATTGAATCATTACAAAATTTTCAGAACATATTAATATTATTTAGTTGTAAGTTCGTGTAGCTTTTGATGAGCGTGCTGGCAACTCTAAAGCTAGGGCAGGCACTGAAAGTGAAAACATCCAAATTATCGTCTCTCTTGAAAAGCTGCCGTTTCTTCAAAAATAAGCCACTCATATGTAAATTTCGTGCTTTTTTTACAAAACCAAAAAAAAATTTGATATGGTATAACGAGCACGCCTGGTAACCCTTGCCCAATTCACCTATATTTTTAGCATCAAAAACTTCTGTTCACGGAAACTCACGATCCAATGAGCAGAATTAATTGAAATTTGCAGACTGTATTGGTCTTAAATAGGACCAGGTCTGATAGAAGTAATTTTGAAATGCGGGCGATTCTGTGCCAGTGGTGCCATCTTGAAAAATCACTAAAAAAGATAACTGCTTTTAGCCCTATAAATTCTGATTGAATCGTTCGATTTAGACGAACACAGTAGCTGGACCTTATTTTTAACCAAGTGTGGTAGAAATTTGGTTGAAAAATTCGGTTGGAGCTGCCAGCTATTATAATTTTGGTGTCTTAAATTTGAAAAAATTAAAATTTGGAAGTGAAAACATTCAAATCATCGAATATCCTAAAAAGTCCGTTTCTTACAATAAAACCAATCTGTATACAAATCTCATGCTGTATCTACACGTTCAAAGTAAGACTTTGGAAATTTCATGTCGGACAAAAACGGTAACCCTTTCCCAGTTAACCTATATTTTTAGCATCAAAAACTTCTGTTCGCGGGAATTCACGAACCAATAATCAGATACCACTGAAATTTACAGAATGCATTGAAATTAAGTAGGGCCAGGTCTGATAGAAGCGATTTTGAATTGTGGGCAACTCTGTGCCAGTGGTGCCATCTTGAAAAATTACAAAGAAAAAAAAACTGCTTTTTGCCCTATGAAATGTGAATAAATTACCAGATTTTCATGAAATTAACACAGTAGCTGCACCTTACTCTAGACTCTGTTTGAAAGAAATTTGGTTGAAGAATTCGATTGGTGCTGCCAGCTATGGTAATTTTTGTGTCTTTGGTTTTGAAAATTCTCTCAGGAAAATAAAACTTTTTGCCCTATAACTTCCAGTGCAGTCATGAAATCAATACGAATTTCATACAATTAATGGAACCTATTTTAAGCATTATTCAGGCCAAATTTGGTTGAAAAGCCTCGATAGGGTTGCCAGCTATTGTTGGTTTTGTGTTTGTTTGCAATATCTTTATCTAGCGGTTTTATCGTAGAATTTTCAATTGGTAATGATATTGTAGTGACAATAAACAGTAAATATTAAGCTTTCGATTATTTGAAAAAACTCGCTGCAGGTAACCCTAAATTTCTTTATACTCCTATAACTTCGAATGTAATATAACAACGTGAAGCAGATGTGATATATTCTTGGCTTTGATACTGGCGAAAGGTTGCCAGCACGAGTCGGTTGTGCTACTTTTGTATCAATAAATGCTTACAGTTAGTATTCATACCGGAAACATTTACAATGAAAATAAATAACCGATGTTTCAATTCCCTAAGTTCTGCAAATTTTTCGGATCGCAGCCCCTAACACCAACTTCAGTTGCAGTGCTGCAGGCACTGAGCATTTTCTTCATTGATGTTATATGAGATGCTGCTTTCAAAGTTTGGTGAAATAAGCAACTGATAACGAATATAATTAACAAGTGTTTTTCTTTCATAAACTTTGAAATTCATGCCAGTGGTAATATCTGAAACCTTCTACCATATGAGTTATAATGCATTCTTGAGACAAAAGTAAAACGTGGCATTTGAAACAGTTTGGCCGTAATAAGCAGCTCATGTGGTGGAATATGCACTCAAAACCTGCACGATTCTTCTACTGTTCTTCGGACATTAGTGTTTCTAGCGGTTCAGGTGCGCTAGAGTTTTTAGTTTTGATTTGTTTGTTTCTTCTGTTTTCTTATTCGTTACGCTTTGGGGTAGTGCGTTTTGCATATGTGTTTTGATCTGAGCTTTCTCCTTCCGTAGAATCTCGCACCTAATATTCTCCCGTGACTTGATCCTAAAATCTAAAACGTTTTGGTAAATTATGCTTTTGGGACTTTCCAAAGAAAGTATCCACCGGTTTGGCTTTAGTGATTGAATGATATGTGTTGTTATCTATCTACAGCAATGTTTACTATTTCCGTCAAGGAGTACTCTGGATTATCTTTGGAAAAACATCTAATTATCTCTAGTATGGTGGGTTGAGCACGTTCTATTGCTCCGTTGGCTTCGCTTTTCTGCGGTGGGGCTACATACACCTTGATTCTCAGTGATTCTGTGTAATTCAAAGTGAGAGGACTTATAAAGTTACCTTCATTGTCTGAAACAAGGACATTGGGGACCGTGAAGTAATGAATTGATTTCGTTATTTTCTCCCGAATATGTGGAGCAGATTTATTTCTGATTCGAAAGTATATAACAAATTTGCTAAGCTTGTCGATGCAAGTCAAGAATCGCTCGCCACGAATTGTTATTATGTCCATATGTAGCATTTCCGTTGGATATTCAGAGATTGGTGTTTCTTGTAGCTCTAGCTGATTCGGGTGACGGTCATATTTGCACATGCTGCAGGTGTCGCAAGTCGCATTATATTTATTTTATTTGCTTACTCATTCCTGGGAAGTAACATTTTTCCAATATTTGTTCTTTATTTTCTTTGCAGTTCCTATGAGCCCGTTTATGTTCCGCTTGAATCATCTGAAACTTGTTTTCTTCATTTGAAATATCTTGAACAAAGCGTTGAGTTATTTGAATTTGGAATTTGGCAAAATTTTCCTTGAAGACTATTTTGAGTAGTTGTTTAAATTTCTCTGGAATTTTGATTCCATTTACCACATTTGGATTTAAATATTCTTTCAGCAACTTAATTAATTCCGATGCAGTTATTTTGTTCAGACTTATGAAAATTCTTTGATATGTTGGATGTGGCTCTTCTTAGGCGTTTACTTTTTATCCTTTTGATATTATAATCTGTCCCTTGAAAACATTTATCGGCACTTTTACTCATGGTTTGAGATCACTGCTGTCTTTATCTGCATTCTGCGCTGTTCCGGAATTATCAGTTAAGATACTAACTTCTATAGGGAGTCTAGATAGAATGTCTGCTTCTATATTAGTTTTCCCGGGCTTATACACAAGCTCGTAGTTATATTCTTCTATTCGTGCTTTCCACCTCTTAAGCTTAGCGTTATTATTCCTGTTGCTTTGTGCAGAGGTCAACGGTTGATGATCGGTGAGATTTTTTACTTTTTTTGAACCATACAAGTATGTTCGTAGCTTATCAAGGGCCCAAACAACAACCAGCATTTCTTTTTCGCCTGTTGAGTAATTTTCTTCTCTTTTATCTAAAGACCTTGAGATATAGGTGATAGGTTTATCTTTGCCTATTTAGCCCTGGGAAAGAACGGCTCCAATTGCGTGATCTGACACATCTGGTTAAAATAAACGGCTTAGTGAGGTCAGGAAGGGCCCAAATTTCCGAAGAGGCCAGAAACTCTTTCAAATCATTAAATGCTTTCAGTTCGCTTGCGCCTAGGACAATTTCTCCTTTTTTGGACTGATTTGCG
>OZ022264.1:133175647-133243147 GCA_963978885.1 Nemotelus pantherinus | reverse complement strand
GGGAGGCGTGGTAACTTTTCGGAGTACATTTTTTCACCTACCCTGGAGTCTGGTAGATAAATTTGTGTGCATTTTTTTTCTATGCGCCTCTTAACCATAGAAAAACAAACTCACAAACATGCCAAGTCGTAATCAAAATCTAATAATATCAACATGCCGATGAGAATGACGGTGCTGTTAGTAACAAATGTTTAGATCAATATATCTCAAAAATGGTTATGGTTACAGGAAAAAATTTTGTTGGAAATTTACTCAGCTACAAATTCGTCATACATTGTTTTCCTGAAGACGTGACCGTTACTGAGATATTTAGGAGAGGTCACTTTTGGTGATCTTTGACCCCGTATAAAAAGTGACGCAGCACTCGGATCGATGGGGACTTTTGACATTTTGTTCAACACGCCAGTACCAAGGTTCACACCAAAATTCAGCTTTCCCCTAATTTCTCCGAAGTTTCGCCTTTTTTATATCGGATTTCACTGGGCTATAAAGCATTTGATTCTTTTCCACACGCACTTATGATACGTAAACAAGGTGACGCAAATTTCAGTCCAAGGTGGATAAAATGGATCCAAAGCTACTTGGTAGATCGAAAGCAAAGAGTGAAAAAAGCAGAAACACAAAGTACTGAGCTCTCTTTTGAGTACGGTCTTCCACAAGGAACAGTTCTTGGGCTTATCATTCCTTATTTACTTAAATGATATTTTCTCACAGCACATACAAGGCCAGCTAATATTATTCGCTGATGACAAGGTTCTGTTTGTGAAAGATAATGATTGGGAAGGAGTGAAGTTAAAAACAGAATATAGTCTTGATTGTTAAAAGATTGGATGAGCTGCAACTGTCTCACTCTAAATATTCTGAAAACGAATTACATAACTTTTGCTATGACGCGGCGAGGCTTACCTCAAAATCTTGACATAAGCATTCACTCAACTAATTGTGGGTCATTCTGTCATTGTATGCCAATCAAAAATGTTTCTCATACTAAATATTTAGGAGTCACAATTGACCAACACTTGAAATGGGACCACCAAGTACAAACCTCGATAAATAAGCTAAGAAAGTTGATACTGATTTGCTTCAAAGTTCGATCATTTCTTAATATAAAAGCCCTAAGATCATTTAATTTTGCTTTAATCCACTCAGTACTGCAATATTCTATCATCGCTTGGGGCGGAGCATCGCAAAGTGCACTTAACCCTCTAAAAAATTTTCAAAAGACACTGATAAAAATATTATTAAAAAACTCTAGCGCACCTGTACCGCTAGAAACACTAATGTTCGAAGAACAGTAGAAGAATCGTGCAGGTTTTGAGTGCATATTCCACCACATGCCACGTTTAAATGCCACGTTTTACTTTCGTCTTAAGAATGCATTATAACTCATATGGTGGAAGGTTTCAGATATTACCACTGGCATGAATTTCAACGTTTATGAGAGCAAAACACGGGTTAATTATATTCGTTATCAGTTGCTTATTTCACATAATTTTGAAAGCAGCATCTCATATAACATCAATGAAGAAAATGCTCAGTGCCTGCAGCACTGTAACTGAAGTTGGTGTTTGGGGCTGCGATCCGAAAAATTTGCAGAACTTTGCGAATTGTAAGATCGGTTATTTATTTTCATTGTAAATGTTTCCGGTATGTATACTAACTGTTAGCTTTTATTTATACAAAAGTAGCACAACCAACTCGTCCTGGCAACCTTTTGCCAGTATCAAAGCCAAGAATATATCAAATCTGCTTCACGTTGTTTAACTACATTCGAAGTTATAGGAGTATAAAGAAATTTAGGGTTACCTGCAAAGAGTTTTTTCAAATGATCGAAAGCTTAATATTTGCTGTTTATTGTCACTACAATATCATTACCATTTGAAAATTCTACGATAAAACCGCTTAATAAAGATATTGCAATTAAACACAAAACCAACAATAGCTGGCAATCCTATCGTGGCTTTTCAACCAAATTTGGCCTGAATAATGTTTATGACAGGTTTCATTAATTGTATGAAATTCGTATTGATTTCATGACTGTACTGGAAGTTATAGTGCAAAAAGTTTTATTTTTCTGAGTGAATTTTCAAAACCAAAGACACAAAAATTACCATAGCTGGCAGCACCAATCAAATTTTTCAACCAAATTTCCACCAAACAGAGATTAGAGTTAGGTTTAGCTACTGTGTCAATTTCATGAAAATCTGGTAACTTATTCACATTTCATAGGGCAAAAAGCAGTTTTTACTAATGTTCGAAGAAGAACATTAGTATTAAAATCACTTTGGCCAAAAATTCATATTTCTATATATATATATATATATATCATCAAAAATTTTCAGTGAAAAAATCTCAGGAACGCGCCATCCGATTGAGCTGAAATTTTCAGAACACATTGGTGTATATGCAGAATAGTGCCAGGTCTCAGAAAAAGTTAAAAATCTTTAACCCTTTGGCGCCGGGGGCCATTTTAGTGATATTTTTATTATACTTATTATTCCGTACACAAATAATTTTTGCAAAAATAAAGTTGACGACATAAATTTCGAACGTGTTTTACATGTGAATCGGATAATGCTTTGGAATTTTTTAACCCCATGTGTGCGCTGGGTGCCTAAAAAGAGAACGGAAAAATTTGAAAATTTTTAAATTGCGATAACTTTTGACAAAGCTATTCAATCATTACAAAACTTTCAGGACATATTGGTATTATTTAGTTGTAGATTTGTGTAGCTTTTGCTGAGCGTGCTGGCAACCCTGTAGCTAGGGCAGGTACTGAAAGTGAAAACCTCAAAATCATCGTTTCTCTTGAAAAAATGCCGCTTCTTCATAAAAAAAGCCACTCATATGTAAATCTCATGCTTTTTTTACATAGACAAAAAATAAAATTTGATATGGTATAACGGGTACGCCTGGTAACCCTTGACCAAGTTACCTATATTTTTAGCATCAAAAACTTCTGTTCACGGAAACTCACGATCCAATGAGCAGAATTAATTGAAATTTGCAGCATGTATTGGCCTACAATAGGACCAGGTCTGATAGAAGTGATTTTGAAATGCGGGCGATTCTGTGCCAGTGGTGCCATCTTGAAAAATCATTAAAAAAGATAACTGCTTTTAGCCCTATAAATTCTAATTGAATCGTCCGATTTTGACGAAATTTACACAGTAGCTGGATCTTATTTTAAACCACGTTTGGTAGAAATTTGGTCGAAAAATTCGGTTGGAGCTGCCAGCTATGCTAATTTTGGTGTCTTAAATTTGAAAAAATCACAATTTGGAAGTGAAAACATTCAAACCATCGAATATCCTAAAAATGTCCGTTTCTTACAATAAAACCAGTCTGTATACAAATTTTATGCTTAATCTACACGTTCAAAGTAAAACTTTGGAAACTTCATGTCGGACAAGAACGGTAACCCTTTCCCAGTCAGCCTATATTTTTAGCATCAAAAACTTCTATTCACGGGAACTCACGAATCAATAATCAGATACCATTGAAATTTACAGAAAACATTGGACTTAAGTAGGACCAGGTGTGGACTTAAGTAGGACCAGGTCTGGCCAACTCTGTGCCAGTGGTGCCATCTTGAAAAATTACAAAGAAAAAAAAACTGCTTTTTGCCCTATGAAATGTGAATAAGTAACCAGATTTTCATGAAATTGACACAGTAGCTAAACCTAACTCTAAGCTCTGTTTGATAGAAATTTGGTTGAAAAATTCGATTGGTGCTGCCAGCTATGGTAATTTTTGTGTCTTTGGTTTTGAAAATTCTCTCAGGAAAATAAAACTTTTTGCCCTATAACTTCCAGTGCAGTCATGAAATCAATACGAATTTCATACAATTTATGGAACCTATTATAAACATTATTCAGGCCAAATTTGGTTGAAAAGCCACAATAGGGTTGCCAGCTATTGTTGGTTTTGTGTTTGTTTACAATATCTTTATAAAGCGGTTTAACCGTAGAATTGTCAATTGGTAATGATATTGTAGTGCCAATAAACAGCAAATATTAAGCTTTTGATTATTTGAAAAAACTCGCTGCAGGTAACCGTAAATTTCTTCATACTCCTATAACCTCGAATGTAATATAACAACGTGAAGCAGATGTGATATATTCTTGGCTTTGATACTGGCGAAAGGTTGCCAGCACGAGTTGGTTGTGCTACTTTTGTATCAATAAAATTATACCGGTAACATTTACAATGCAAATAAATAACCGATGTTTCAATTCCCAAAGTTCTGCAAATTTTTCGGATCGCAGCCCCAAACACCAACTTCAGTTACAGTGCTGCAGGCACTGAGCATTTTCTTCATTGATGTTATATGAGATGCTGCTTTCAAAATTTTGTGAAATAAGCAACTGATAACGAATATAATTAACCCGTGTTTTGCTCTCATAAACGTTGAAATTCATGCCAGTGGTAGTATCTGAAACCTTCTACCATATGAGTCATAATGCATTCTTGAGAACAAAGTAAAACGTGGCATTTGAAACAGTTTGGCCGTAATAAGCAGCTCATGTGGTGGAATATGCACTCAAAACCTGCACGATTCTTCTACTGTTCTTCGAACATTAGTGTTTCTAGCGGTTCAGGTGCGCTAGAGTTTTTTTTTCTTTGAAATTTTTCAAGATGGCACCACTGGCACAGACTTGCCCACAATTCAAAATCGCTTCTTCCAAATCTGGTCTTACTTAAGTCCAATGCATTCTGTAAATTTTAGCTGTATCTGATTATTGGTTCGTGAGTTTCCGTGAACAGAAGTTTTTGATGCTAAAAATATAGGTTAACTGGGAGAGGGTTACAGTTCTTGTCCGACATGAAATTTCCAAAGTTTTATTTTGAACGTGTAGATAAAGCATAAGATTTATATACAGATTGGTTTTATTGTAAGAAACGGACATTTTTTTGAATATTTTGAATATTGGTTTGAATGTTTTCACTTCCAATTTTTACTAATGTTCGAAGAAGAACATTAGTATTAAAATCACTTTGGCCAAAAATTCATATTTCTATATATATATATATATATATATATATATCATCAAAAAATTTCAGTGAAAAAATCTCAGGAACGCGCCATCCGATTGAGCTGAAATTTTCAGGACACATTGGTGTATATGCAGAATAGTGCCAGGTCTCACAAAAAGTTGAAAATCTTTAACCCTTTGGCACCGGCGGCCATTTTAGTGATTTTTTTAATATACCTATTATTCCGTACACAAATAATTTTTGCAAAATTAAAGTTGATGAAATAAATTTCGAACCTGTTCTACATGTGAATCGGATAACGTTTTGGAATTTTTTAACCCCATGTGTGCGCTGGGTAACTAAAATGAGAACGGGAAAATTTGAAAATTTTTAAATTGCGATAACTTTTGACAGAGCTGTTCCATGATTACGGAATTTTCAGGACATGTTTGTTTTATTTAGTTGTAGATTAATGTACGTTTTAATGAGCGTGCTGGCAACCCTGTAGCTAGGGCAGGCACTGAAAGTGAAAACCTCCAAATCATCGTCTCTCTTGAAAAAAAGTCTTTTTTTTTAAAAAAAAGTAATTCATATGTAAATTTTGTGCTTTGTGTACATAGGCAAAAAATAAAATTTGATATGGTATAACGGGCACGCCTGGTAACCCTTGCCCAATTTACCTATATTTTTAGCATCAAAAACTTCTGTTCACGGAAACTCACGATCCGATGAACAGAATTTATTGAAATTTGCAGACTGTATTGGTCTTAAATAGGACCAAGTCTGATAGAAGTAATTTTGAAATGCGGGCGATTCTATGCCAGTGGTGCCACCTTGAAAAATCACTAAAAAAGATAACTGCTTTTAGCCCTATAAATTCTGATTGAATCGTTCGATTTTGACAAAATTCACACCGTAACTTTATCTTACTTCAAGCCACGTTTGGTAGAAGTTTCGTTGAAAAATTCGGTTGGAGCTGCCAGCTATGATAATTTTGGTGTCTTAAATTTGAAAAAATAAAAATTTGGAAGTGAAAACATTCAAACCATCGAATATCCTAAAAAATGTCCGTTTCTACAATAAAACCAATCTGTATACATACCTTATGCTTAATCTACGCAGTCAAAGCAAAACTTTGGAAATTTCATGTCGGACAAGAACGGTAACCCTTTCTCAGTTAACCTATATTTTTAGCCCCAAAAACTTATGTTCACGGGAACTCACGAATCAATAATCAGATAGAATTGAAATTTACAGAATGTATAAAACTTAAGTATGGCCAGGTCTGATAGAAGCGATTTTGAATTGTAGGCAACTCTGTGCCAGTGGTGCCATCTTCAAAAATTACAAAGAAAAAAAATGCTTTTTGCCCTATGAAATGTGAATAAGTTACCAGATTTTCATGAAATTGACACAGTAGCTGAACCTTACTCTAAACTCTGTTTGATAGAAATTTGGTTGAAAAATTCGATTGGTGCTGCCAGCTATGGTAATTTTTGTGTCTTTGGTTTTGAAAATTCGCTCAGGAAAATACAACTTTTTGCCCTATAACTTCCAGTGCAGTCATGAAATCAATACGAATTTCATACAATTACTTGAACCTATTATAAACATTATTCAGGCCAAATTTGGTTGAAAAGCCATTATAGAGTTGCCAGCTATTGTTTGTTTTGTGTTTGTTTGCAATATCTTTATTAAGCGGTTTTATCGTAGAATTTTCAATTGGTAATGATATTGTTGTGACAATAAACAGCAAATATTAAGCTTTCGATTATTTGAAAAAACTCTCTGCAGGTAACCCTAAATTTCTTTATACTCCTATAACTTCAAATGTTATATAACAACGTGAAGCAGATGTGATATATTCTTGGCTTTGATACTGGCCAAAGGTTGCCAGCACGAGTCGGTTGTGCTACTTTAGCCAGCACGACTCGATTGTGCTCAATAAATGCTTACAGTTAGTATTCATACCGGAAACATTTACAATGAAAATAAATAAGCGATGTTTCAATTCCCAAAGCTCTGCAAATTTTTCGGATTGCAGCCCTAAACTCCAACTTCAGTTTCAGTGCTGCAGGTACTGAGCATTTTCTTAATTGATATTATATGAGATGCTGCTTTCAAAATTTTGAGAAATAAGCAACTGATAACGAATATAATTAGCCCATGTTTTGCTCTCATAAACGTTGAAATTCATGCCAGTGGTAATATATCTGAAACCTTCTACTATATGAGTTATAATGCATTCTTGAGACAAAAGTAAAACGTGGCATTTGAAACAATTTGGCCGTAATAAACAGCGCATGTGGTGGAATATGCACTCAAAACCTGCACGATTCTTCTACTGTCCTTCGAACATTAGTGTTTCTAGCGGTTCAGGTGCGCTAGAGTTTTTTTTTTTCAAAATGATGACACCAAAATTATCATAGCTGGCAGCTCCAAACGAATTTTTCAACCAAATTTCTACCAAACGTGGCTTAAAATAAGGTCCAGCAATTGTGTGAGTTTCGTCAAAATCGAACGATTCAATCAGAATTTATAGGGCTAAAAGCCCTGAAGCTAGGACAAGCACTGAAAGTGAAAACTTCCGAATCATCGTCTCTCTTGAAAAAATGCAGTTTCTTCAAAAAAAGCCACTCATATGTAAATTTCGTGCTTTTTTTACATAGGCCAAAAAAAAAATTTGATATGGTATAACGGGCACGCCTGGTAACCCTTGCCCAATTTACCTATATTTTTAGCATCAAAAACTTCTGTTCACGGAAACTCACGATCCGATCAGCAGAATTAATTGAAATTTGCAGACTGTATTGGTCTTAAATAGGACCAGGTCTGATAGAAGTAATTTTGAAATGCGGGCGATTCTGTGCCAGTGGTGCCATCTTGAAAAATCACTAAAAAAGATAACTGCTTTTAGCCCTATAAGTACTGATTGAATCGTTCTATTTTAACGAAATTCGCACCGTAGCTGCACCTTAATTCAAACCACGTTTGACAGAAATTTGGTTGAAAAATTCGGTTGGAGCTGCCAGCTATGATAATTTTGGTGTCTTAAATTTGAAAAAATAAAAATTTGGAAGTGAAAACATTCAAACCATCGAATATCCTAAAAAATGTCCGTTTCTACAATTAAACCAATCTGTATACAAAACTTATGCTCAATCTACACAGTCAAAGTAAAACTTTGGAAATTTCATGTCGGACAAGAACTGTAACCCTTTCTCAGTTAACCTATATTTTTAGCTTCAAAAACTTCTGTTCACGGGAACTCACGAATCAATAATCAGACAGAATTGAAATTTACAGAATGCATTGGACTTCAAAAGGGCCAGGTCTGATAGAAGAATTATAGATAGATTTTGAATTGTGGGACACTCTGTGCCAGTGGTGCCATCTTGAAAAATTACAAAGAAAAAAAAACTGCTTTTTGCCCTATGAAATGTGAATTAGTAACCAGATTTTCATGAAATTGACACAATAGCTGCACCTTACTCTAAACTCAGTTTGATAGAAATTTGGTTGAAAAATTCGATTGGTGCTGCCAGTTATGGTAATTTTTGTGTATTTGGTTTTGAAAATTCGCTCAGGAAAATAAAACTTTTTGCCCTATAACTTCCAGTGCAGTCATGAAATCAATACGAATTTTATACATTTAATGGAACCTATTATAAGCATTATTCAGGCCAAATTTGGTTGAAAAGCCACGATAAGGTTGCCAGCTATTGTTGGTTTTGTGTTTGTTTGCAATATCTTTATTAAGCGGTTTTATCGTAGAATTTTCAATTGGTAATGATATTGTAGTGACAATAAACAGCAAGTATTAAGCTTTCGATTATTTGAAAAAACTCGCTGCAGGTAACCCTAAATTTCTTTATGCTCCTATAACTTCGAATGTAATATAACAACGTGAAGCAGATGTGATATATTCTTGGCTTTGATACTGGCAAAAGGTTGCCAGCACGAGTCGGTTGTGCTACTTTTGTATCAATAAATGCTTACAGTTAGTATTCATACCGGAAACATTTACAATGAAAATAAATAACCGATGTTTCAATTCCCAAAGTTCTGCAAATTTTTCGGATCGCAGCCCCAAACACCAACTTCAGTTACAGTGCTGCAGGCACTGAGCATTTTCTTCATTGATGTTATATGAGATGCTGCTTTCAAAGTTTGGTGAAATAAGCAACTGATAACGAATATAATTAACAAGTGTTTTTCTTTCATAAACTTTGAAACCCATGTCAGTGGTAATATCTGAAACCTTCTACCATATGAGTTATAATGCATTCTTGAGACCAAAGTAAAACGTGGCATTTGAAACAGTTTGGCCGTAATAAGCAGCTCATGTGGTGGTATATGCACTCAAAACCTGCCCGATTCTTCTACTGTTCTTCGAACATTTGTGTTTCTAGCGGTTCAAGGGCGCTAGAGTTTTTTGGATTACTTTACTTTTACTTTGTCATATTTTTGTGTTTATAAATAAGAAGTTGTTAGCTGCTTCCTCACCCCTAACACAAGGTTTAAACCTTAACAGGGGGAGGAGTGCAATGGATTTTGTATATCTTATGAAATGAACGAAATTATCAGATATCAGATAAAAAAAGTCATTGGGTCAATACGAAATTCGCACAGCAGGTTGACTTTAACGTAAGGCAGATGCGACATTTTTTTTTTTTTTGCTGCGGTGCTAGCAAAGGGCTGCCAGCACTAGGCCTTTTTGTTATTTTTGTTCCAATAAATGCTTGTATTAAGTATTTTCATCGCAAACATTTGCAATGAAAATAAGTAAACAATGATTCAATTGGAAATGTTTTTGCGGGATGATTAAAATTGAACAACTTTTTATTAACATTAAAAATTTTAATCTACATTGAAAATTCTATTTTGACAAAGTGGTTTCGAAAGTATGCACTATTTCTCATCAGACACCAGCACACAGTGCATACTTGACTGGCGTGACCACTTGCAGGTGGAAATCATTACATTTTTATTTATGCTAGTTGTGACAAATTTTAACATCTCCGACTTATATCCATGGATATAATTTTACTTAGTAAAGGTAATTGAATTTGATCACGGTTCCCTTCTTGTCTATAAATCAGCATAGACAACGTATATCATTTCTACAGCATCGAAGCCGAGCATATTGAAACGGGAAACTTCGATCGTTTTGCGGAATCAGCCTCCGAAAGCAGAATCAAATTGGAATTGTTTTTGCGGGATGATTAAAATTGAACAACTTTTTATTAACATTAAAAATTTTAATCTACATTGAAAATTCTATTTTGACAAAGTGGTTTCGAAAGTATGCACTATTTCTCATCAGACACCAGCACACAGTGCATACTTGACTGGCGTGACCACTTGCAGGTGGAAATCATTACATTTTTATTTATGCTAGTTGTGACAAATTTTAACATCTCCGACTTATATCCATGGATATAATTTTACTTAGTAAAGGTAATTGAATTTGATCACGGTTCCCTTCTTGTCTATAAATCAGCATAGACAACGTATATCATTTCTACAGCATCGAAGCCGAGCATATTGAAACGGGAAACTTCGATCGTTTTGCGGAATCAGCCTCCGAAAGCAGAATCAAATTGGAAATGTTTTTGCGGGATGATTAAAATTGAACAACTTTTTATTAACATTAAAAATTTTAATCTACATTGAAAATTCTATTTTGACAAAGTGGTTTCGAAAGTATGCACTATTTCTCATCAGACACCAGCACACAGTGCATACTTGACTGGCGTGACCACTTGCAGGTGGAAATCATTACATTTTTATTTATGCTAGTTGTGACAAATTTTAACATCTCCGACTTATATCCATGGATATAATTTTACTTAGTAAAGGTAATTGAATTTGATCACGGTTCCCTTCTTGTCTATAAATCAGCATAGACAACGTATATCATTTCTACAGCATCGAAGCCGAGCATATTGAAACGGGAAACTTCGATCGTTTTGCGGAATCAGCCTCCGAAAGCAGAATCAAATTGGAAATGTTTTTGCGGGATGATTAAAATTGAACAACTTTTTATAAACATGAAAAATTTTAATCTACATTGAAAATTCTATTTTGACAAAGTAGTTTCGAAAGTATGCACTATTTCTCATCAGACACCAGCACACAGTGCATACTTGACTGGCGTGACCACTTGCAGGTGGAAATCATTACATTTTTATTTATGCTAGTTGTGACATTGTTGTGATGTCATTCTTGACATTAGATTATGCACTATTTCTCATCAGACACCAGCACACAGTGCATACTTGACTGGCGTGACCACTTGCAGGTGGAAATCATTACATTTTTATTTATGCTAGTTGTGACATAGTTGTGATGATTCAATATTCTGAGATCCACACATTTTCTGGATAACAACCCCAAACACCTTTCTATCGCTGTAAACTTCGATGATGTCACCGAAATTAAAATAAGCTTAGATTCTATTATTACTAAAGGTACGCTGCGGCTGGGAGCTGAAACTTAAAACTTAAACTAAAACTTATTTCGATTTTAAGATTAGCAAAGCTTAATGACGTCATTTTGGGTTTAGTTTAGCACGCAAATGCTGCCGCTGGTTGCTTAATCTAAAACTTATATGATAGACATATAGCTTATAAAATGAGCAACTACATATTTTCTTGTTTGTTTTTTATTATTTAACATTTGTTATATTAATTTCTGTCAACAATGAGAAAAATATACTAAAAAACAGTACAATCTAACATATAAACTCCATAAGACCAAAACTAAAACTGAAAATAATGAACATGTTCATTCCTCACTTTTAGTTTCTAAAAGCTCAGTTTAACAGAAGTTTCAGTTTTAGCAAGAGCTTTCAGTTTAGCATTCTATTGCAGCAGTCGCATAGGAATACTCTGGTTCATTCTAAAACTGAATTAGATTCAGTTTAAGTTTTTAGTTTTAGCTTCCTGCCGCAGCGTACCTTTAGGGTGTATTAGTTTTAAGAAGGAAAAGTAACTAGTGGTATAATACACACTCAAAATCTGTACAAATCTTCTACTGTTCTTCGAACATTAGTGTTTCTAGCGGTTTTTACTAATTTTCGAAGAAAATTAGAATTAAACTCGTTTCGCCGAAAGTTCCTATTTCTTTATATATATATATATATATATATATATATATATATATATATATATATATATATATATATATATATATATATATATATATATATATATATATATATATATATATATATATTATATATATATATATATATATATATATATATATGTATATATATATATATAAATATATATAAATATATATACATATATATATATATATATACATATATATATATATATATATATATATATATATATATATATATATATATATATATATATATATATATATACATATATATACATATTTATATATATATATACATATATATATATATATACATATATATATATATATATATATATATATATATATATATATATATATATATACATATATATATATATATATATATATATATATATATATATATATATATATACATATATATATATATATATATATATATATATATATATATATATATATATCAGCAAAATGATTAGGTGAGATAATCTCTGGAGTGGCCCATCCGATTGAGCTGAAATTTGCGGAGGACGTAGATGAATACAGTAGGTAGCTCCATGAAAAATAAAATAAATGAAAAATAAAATTCAGATACTCTAAATCTTTTGGAGGCGGCGAGCGTTTAAGTGAATTTCGAAGTACTCCTTTATTTCCAAGCAGTGTAAATTTTTATATATATATATATATATATATATATATATATATATATATACATATATATACATATTTATATATATATATACATATATATATATATATACATATATATATATATATATATATATATATATATATATATATATATATATATATATATATATATATACATATATATATATATATATATATATATATATATATATACATATATATATATATATATATATATATATATATATATATATATCAGCAAAATGATTAGGTGAGATAATCTCTGGAGTGGCCCATCCGATTGAGCTGAAATTTGCGGAGGACGTAGATGAATACAGTAGGTAGCTCCATGAAAAATAAAATAAATGAAAAATAAAATTCAGATACTCTAAATCTTTTGGAGGCGGCGAGCGTTTAAGTGAATTTCGAAGTACTCCTTTATTTCCAAGCAGTGTAAATTTTTGTTGAAATAAATGTTTGGGAATGAAAACTCATATTGTTCTAAGCTTTTCTATGCTAAAAAGTTGGAAATTTTCAGCCGCGTGTGGGTACAGCGTGCTTAAAAGTAGGCAAAGATTTTTTTTCAAATTTTGATTTGTCATTTCTTCTCTTAAAAACATTGGCTCATCGTGAAATTTGCAGAGCATATTAATGTTGAGTAATATTTAACACATATGGAATTTTAAGATAGTGCGGGTAACCCTGTAGCTACGGCAGGCTCCTGAAAAAAAATCCTTCAAATCATTGACCCTCCTCAAAAATTTTTGATTTTTGACAAAAAATTTAAATTATTGATAAATTTTGACCTTTTTCCATCATTTTAAATTGAAATTTTGAAAATTCGAGTTTGCACAAGAACGGCCATCCATTACCAAATTACCTCTATTTTCAGCACTCAAAAGTTCTGTTCACGAGAACTGACGACCGGATTATTCGATCGTAATGAAATTTACAGGACATGTTAGTATTTGCTAGCACCAAGTCTGATAGAAGTGATTTTAAAATGCGGGCAACCCTGTGGCAGTGGTACCATCTTGAAAAATCACTGAGAAAACAAACCGGTTTTTTGCCTTTAACTTCCGATTTAGTCATCAGATTTTAACAAAATTTACACAGTACTTGGACCTTACTTTTATTAATGTTTCATGAAAATTTGGCTGAAAAATTAGAATAGAATTGCCAGCTATGGTGATTTTGGTCCCCTATATCTTGCAAATTTGCTCAGCAAAATAAAGCTTTTTTCCCTATAACTTCCGGTCCAGTGTTGAAATCAAAACGAAGTTCACGCAGTAAGTGGACCTTTATGTGAACCAAATGTCGTAGGAATTCCGTAGAAATATTATGAAAGGGCTGCTAGCTATGATCATTTTTGTAATTTTGTGAAATTTCTTTACTGAGCGATTTTGCTGTTAGATTTGCAAATGGGATTGAACTTGCAATGAAAATTAACAACAAATATTAACGCTTTAAAAATTTGAAAAGTTTTGAGGGTGGTTGCCCTAAAATTTTTTCCACCCGTATAACTTCCAGCGCAGTGATTCAATCGAAACGACATTTACTGGTTGGGTTTAACTTAACGTGAAGCAGATTTGGTATATATTTTGATTTGCTGCTAGCACAGGGTAACCAGCATTGGCCATTTTCGTAAATATGACGCCAACAGATGCTTCAAATTACGTACTCATATGCAAAACATTTGCATTAAAAATAAGAAACCAATTTCTAAACACTCCGAGTTTTGAACATTTTTCCAATGGCAGCCTCAAACAACGTTTAACCGCTGAAGCTTTCGATGAAATACTCCGATGAGAACGAAATTCAAAGGATAAGTTCATTTTAGTATGAGCTTGTTATGGGAAACTTATTGCTGCTTCGTTGGGAAAGTGTTGCCAGCACTGAACATTTTCATCATGTGTGTTATAGTTGAGTTTTGTTGCTTTGGATAAGAAATGGTTGATATGATTCTACAAAAAAGTGTATTACGTCTCTCCACATGTTTTTGTCACTCAAAGACAATTTCTTCGAAAATTAGTTTTCTAGCGGTTCTGATGCGCTAGACTTTTTTAGTTTTAATTTGTTTGTTTCTTCTGTTTTCTTATTCGTTACGCTTTGGGGTAGTGCGTTTTGCATATGTATTTTTATCTGAGCTTTCTGGTTTCGTAGAATCTCGCACTTAATATTCTCCCGTGACTTGATCCTTAAATCTAAAAGGTTTTGGTAAATTATGCTTTTGGGACCTTCCAAAGAAAATATCCGCCGGTTTGGCTTTAGTGATTGAATGATATGTGTTGTTATCTATCTACAGCGATGTTTACTATTTCCGTCAAGGAGTACTCTGGATTATCTTTGGAAAAACATCTAATTATCTCTAGTATGGTGGGGTGAGCACGTTCTATTGCTCCGTTGGCTTCGCTTTTCTGCGGTGCGATTTAAAGTGAGAGGACTCATAAAGCTTCCTTCATTGTCTGAAACTAGGACATTGGGGACCGTGAAGTAATGAATTGATTTCGTTATTTCCTCCCAAATATGTGGAGCAGATTCATTTTTGATTCGAAAGTATTTAACAAATTTGCTAAACTGTCGATGCAAGTCAAGAATCGCTCGCCACGAATTGTTATTATGTCCTGTCATGAGAAAAGAATATTTTTAACCTGAACCACTAGAAATTGTGGAGTGTTTCCGATTTCATTTAAGGAAACAAAGAGATGGAGAATCTTGTGAAGATTTTTTGATTACGTTAAAGAAATTTGCCACATCGTGCAATTTTGGTGCAATTTTGGTGCTTTCCGGGATACCGCGAACAGGAATTAATGTGTTTTTGGCCTAAGTAACCAACGAATCCAGAGTAGATTACTGGAAGTAAAAAACTTGAATTTAACTGTAGCGACTGAAAAGGCTTTAGCAATGGAACTTTCAGAGCGAGGCGGAGCAGCACTCAGTGAAAAGGTTAAAGAAAACATAAATTTAAATCAAATTTAATACAAAGAAACGAAAAAAACCAGCAAAAAGTATCAGCCTACAAAGAAAAAGAGCCGGGTTTCGCAAATGAAAGCATGTAAATTTCCGTTAAAAAATTGTTGTTTTCGTTGCGGCAGTCCGCATCACAGAGCAAACGAGTGTCGGCATAAACAAACGAAATGTTTATTTTGCAAACGAGTTGGACACTTAAAGAAACTTTGCTTGAAGTTAAGAAGCCGTGATCAAACGAATTTGTTAAAAGAAGGAGATAATAACCTGGAGGAAATTACAGTGGAGCAACTTCTTCAAATTGCCAGTAAAACGGTTGTATCAAGTTCTTCTAAATTAAGATCAAATTTTTTTTGTAAATTAAATGTAAGTGGAATTTATATAAATTTTGAAATTGACACAGGTGCACCAGTGACTGTAATGAGTAAAACTGACGCTCAAATGTATTTTTCGAAGGCAAAGGTGCTCGCGAACGACACGGAACTGGAGAGCTACTGTGGAACCAAAATAAAGTGCGTCGGGTACATCCATGTATACATTACAACCAATGAAGGTAGGCGACCATTTAAATTGTATATTGTAAATTCAAATAGAGGCCCATCGCTTGGACGTAAATGGTTAAGGCAGATTGATTTCAATTGGGAAAAAATTGTTGGGCAAAACGCGAGTGTTATTTCTGCGGTTAACCACGTAGATTGCAAGTCTAGGTTACAAAAACTTTTAAATAAATATGAACCTGTATTTACGAAGTCGATAGGTAAGATAAATGGCATGCAAGCTAGGGTACATGTAAAATCAGACGCCTCACCAGTTTTCTTTAGGGCAAGGCGTTTACCATTTCCATTAATGAGCGCAGTGGAGCGAGAACTCGACAATTTAGTTGCTAATGACGTTCTTGAAAAGGTAGACACTAGTGAGTGGGCAACACCCATTGTAGTTGTGTCAAAGAGCAATGGAGAGGTTCGAATTTGTGGGGACTATAAAATAACTGTAAACAAATTCATTGAAGTTGATGAGTATCCTTTACCCAATATCGATGAGCTGTTTGATGGATTCGCAGGTGGTGAAAAATATACAAAGATTGACATCCATAAAGCATATTTGCATATGGAGTTACATCCAGATAGTCGTAAGTGTTTAACAATTAACGCACACAAAGGGCTTTACAAGCCAAAGAGACTAATGTTTGGTGTTTTTTGTGCTGCTGCTAAGTTTCAGAGGCAAATGGAGAGTATGCTAAAAAGCATTGATGGTGTAAAAGTATTTCAGGACGACATTAGAATTACAGCTCCAAACGATGAAACGCACTTACGACGATTAGAAGATGTATTAAGTAGGCTATCTGCAATAAATTTGAGGATAAATCGAGAAAAATCTGAATTTATGGTTGACCGTATTACCTATTGCGGGTATAAACATGGAATCCACAAATTAAAAAATAAGGTTGAGGCAATTCAAGACATGCCTAGACCAAAGAATAAAGATGAGGTGCGAGCTTTTCTGGGCTTAATAAATTATAACAGCCGTTTCATTAGGAATGCAAGCACACTTAGGAGGAAATTAAAAGACAAATGCAGGAAATTAAAAGACAAATGCTCTCCGACACCGTTCTTGTACATTATGACCCCAAATTTCCATTGATATTATCAGTAGATGCTTCTCCAGTTGGAGTGGGATGTGTTCTCAGCCATTTGTATCCAGATGGGACTGAACGTCCAATTCAATACGCTTCACAAACTCTTTCACCAACTCAGCATTGGTATAGCCAAATTGATAGGGAAGCTTATGCAATCATTTTTGGCATCAAACGTTTTTACCAGTACGTATATGCTAGGAGATTCATCCTAGTTACAGACAACAAGCCTCTTTCCCAAATATTTTCGCCTCATAAAAGGCTACCAACATTATCTGCAACTTGAATGCAACATTATGCAATATTTTTAGAGTCATTTAACTATTAGATAAGATACAAAAAGTCTTCTGAGAATACTAATGCTGACGCTATGTCACGGTTACCCATTAAAAACGTATCAAAAAGCATAGAAGAAATTGATTTAATTGAATGTAATATGATTGAGAATTTACCGGTTACAGCTAAGGAACTAGGCATTGCTACACAAAATGACAGAGATGTAAGGATTTTGCTTCACTCATTAAAACATGGTCGAATATGCGATCCGAAATTTCGTTTTGGCATTGACCAGAATGAATTCGTTTTGCAGTGCAATTGTCTTTTACGGGGAATCAGAGTCTATATTCCTA
The DNA here is from genome assembly GCA_963978885.1 of Nemotelus pantherinus. Classification (NCBI taxonomy): domain Eukaryota; kingdom Metazoa; phylum Arthropoda; class Insecta; order Diptera; family Stratiomyidae; genus Nemotelus; species Nemotelus pantherinus. The sequence goes on along the minus strand of OZ022264.1, from coordinate 133,225,156 downwards.
AGGATTTGCACGAAAGAGTCCTCAGGGAACTACACACTGGACATTTCGGCATGACCCGGATGAAACAATTAGCCCGAGGTTATTGCTGGTGGAGCAATATGGATAAAGGTATTGAAAATATAGTAAGAAATTGCAAAAAATGTCAATTAGTTCACCCGGAGGCAGCCAAACTTCAATTCACACATTGCTGGGAAACACCAAAAAGTGTTTTCGATCGGGTGCACATTGATTTCTTCGGCCCATTCCTGGGAAATAATTTATTTATCTTAGTTTATGCTTATAGTAAGTGGCCACAGGTTCACGTATTACCAAATATCACAACTGAAACAACAATAAAGAAATGCAGGGAAATATTTTCTATATTTGGTTTACCCAAGGTGGTTGTTAGTGATCATGGAACTCAACTGACTTCATATGAATTCAAACAATTTTAAAAAGTAAATGGGATAATTCATAAACAAGGTGCTCCATACCATCCTGCTACAAACAGGCAAGCAGATAGGTATGTTCAAACTATAAAAAATAAAATTAAAGCAATGCGTTGTAAAAAAAACATGAAATTGACCAAGAATTAGCAAAAACTTTGATGGCGTATCGGAGGTCGATACATCCAACAACAGGTAAGTTTCCAGCCTTTCTCATGTTTGCTAGACAGATTAAGTCAAGATTAGATCTAATGATGCCTATGCATAACGCAGTAGGAGACGATACACCCATATCCAGAGAACTCAAAGTGGGCGATCGAGTTGCGGCTAGAAATTATTTATCTTCAGAGAAGTGGATATTTGGAGAAATAACCGAAAAGGTAGGTCGTTTACATTATATGATTAGGCTAGATGACGGCAGAGCATGGAAATGACATATTGATCAAATCAGGAAAACTGGTGAACGAGTCCGAGGGGAAAAAGGTGAGATAGATGATAATTCTGATATTGACATGAATACTTCATCTAGGACAAAGTCAATTACGCATCAAACCATTCCGACCGATCATGAAGCTAATACATCTATTGAAACAGATCGAATCACAGTAGTTACTCCAGTACCATTGAGTTCCAGCGTCCAGCCATCAACATCCGATACGAGTACAGAGCAAGATACAGTCTCTGATGAATTAGGAAGGCCTAGAAGAATTAGTCGTCCTCCAGTCCGTTTCACCGATGAATTCATACGATACTACAGAAAATTTTAAGTTTTCATTCGTTTTCAAATATGAATTTAATGGAACTGGGCAGTATGAAGTCATATTGGTGAGCTAATGAATTTGTAATAATTTTGTAAATTGTAGTCAAAATTGCAGAGGGAAAAACTGTCATGTCTTAACGAAAATAATTGTAAATTGTAACTAGCTTAAGTACGAAGAATCAAATGTACCATTGAACTAAAATTAACTTCCTTTTGAAAATAGTAGTAGAAAGCCAGTTCCCCGTGCGATTCACACTGTATTAATATCGAATAAAAGCTGTTTTATAGCAATAACGTAATCGGTGTTTTATACTGACGATTTTGACATAATATGTCCATATCGTCGCTGTTAAATCAAACCGGCATATCTGCAAAAATTGAGTTTTTGAGTTTTTGGTATCAAAAAATTTCTTTTTTCCCCGTCTATTTTTATGTCGCACCGGCATATCGTATAGTTGAATAAAAATCCGTCAAATGGTGCTGTTTCAGTATGCATTTACGAGGAAATAGCCCACACGCGAAAACTTTAAAGCGCTCTGGTGAAAAATATGCATTTTGCAGATATGCCGGTTTGATTTTCCAGCGACGATATGTAGAATTTCCGTTGGATATTCAGAGATTGGTGTTTCTTGTAGCTCTGGCTGATTCGGATGAAGGTCATATTTGCACATGTTGCAGGCGTCGCAAGTCGCATTATTACTAATTTTCGAAGAAAATATAAATATATTTGAATATATATTTGAACAATATTTGAACGAAAATTAACAACAAATATTAACGCTTTATAAATTTGAAAAGTTTTGAGGGCGATAACCCTCCAATTTTTTTCACCCGTATAACCTCTAGCGCAGTGATTCAATCGAAACGAAATTTATTGGTTGGGTTTAGTTTAACGTTAAGCAGATTTGGTATATATTTTGTTTTGCTGCTGTTACAGGGTAACCAGCTTTTGCCATTTTCGCAACTATTGCATCAACAGATGCTTGAAATTACATACTCATATGCAAAACATTTGCAATAAAACTAAGAATCCGATTTTTAAATTTTCCGAGTTTTGAACATTTTTTGGATGGCAGCCTCAAACAACGTTAACCACTACGCTAGTTTTGACAAAATCCTCCGATGAGAACGAAATTCAAAGGATAAGTTGATTTAATTATGAGCTTGTTAATGTAAACTAATTGCTGCTTCGTTGGGTAAATGTTGCCAGCACTGAACATTTTCATCATTTGTGTTATAGTTGAGTTCTGTTGCTTTGGGTAAGGAATGGTTGATATGATTCTACAAAAAAGTGTATAACGTCTTTCCATATTTTTTTGTCCTCAAAGACAATTTCTTCGAAAATTAGTTTTCTAGCGGTTCAGGTGCGCAAGAGTTTTTTTTTATTTGCTTACTCATTCTTGGGAAGTAACATTTCTCCAATATTTGTTCTTTATTTTCTTTGCAGTTCCTATGAGCCCATTTATGTTCCGCTTGAGTCATCTGAAACTTGTTTTCTTCATTTGAAATATCTTGAACAACACATTGAATTATTTGAATTAAGAATTTGGCAAAATTTTCCTTGAAGACTATTTTGAGTAGTTGTATAAATTTCTCTGGAATTTTGATTCCATTTACCACATTTGGATTTAAATATTCTTTCAGCAACTTAGTTAATTCCGATGCAGTTATTTTGTTCAGACTTATGAAAATTCTTTGATATGTTGGATGTGGCTCTTCTTGGGTGTTTACGTTTTTTCCTTCTGATATTATAATCTGTCCCTTGAAAACATTTATCGGCGCTTTTACTCATGGTTTGAGATCACTGCTGTCTTCATCTGCACTCTGCGTTGTTCCGGAATCATCAGTTAAGATACTAACTTCTATAGGGAGTCTAGATAGAATGTCTGCTTCTATATTAGTTTTCCCGGGCTTATACACAAGCTCGTAGTTATATTCTTCTATTCGTGCTTTCCACCTCTTAAGCTTAGCGTAATGGTTGCTGTTGCTTTGTGCAGAGGTCAACGGTTGATGATCGGTGAGATTTTTTACCTTTTTTGAACCGTACAAGTATGTTCGTAGCTTATCAAGGGCCCAAACAACAACCAGCATTTCTTTTTCGCCTGTTGAGTAATTTTCTTCTCTTTTATCTAAAGACCTTGAGATATAGGTGATAGGTTTATCTTTGCCTATTTGGCTCTGGGAAAGAACGGCTCCAATTGCGTGATCTGACGCATCAGTGGTTAAAATAAACGGCTTATTGAGGTCAGGAAGGGCCCAAATTTCCGAAGAGGTGAGAAGCTCTTTCAAAGCATTAAATGCTTTCAGTTCGCTTGCGTCAAGGGCAATTTCTCTTTTTTGGACTGATTTGCTTACAATTGAGCATTTTCTCCTCTCGTCAATTGTGTTAACAATCTTGCGATCTTTGCATAATCTCTGATAAATTTACGATAATAGCATGCGAGTCCCAGAAAAGCTTTCAGCTCCTTTAAATTCTGTGCGGGCTTGATTTTTTGATTACTTATATTGTTTTAGGATCGGCAAAATATCTTTTGGGCGCCCCTCGAAGATGTTCATATATTCGTAAAATTCTCTTCACACTCTTTTTCCATGAAGAAATTCCCGAGGTTCTCCAGAGAACACCCTGAAGCTTTTAACAACATCAGGTATCTTGCCCATATTGGACAAATTCCTATCTCCACTGACGTATATCGGCACGTTCCTTTCACTGATGCCATCAGAGGCTAGATTCATGAAAGAGTTGAAGATTTGCCGTCCTTGGACTTGCAAAGCTTCCGTAACGAGCCGACTAATCAACTGCTCCAATTCATTATTGACATTGGTACCATTACCATTAGGGCCAGAATTATTCGCAGAGGAATTAGAAATGTCGGTTGGATTTGCCGGTGGAACAGCTGCGGAACTAGTAGCAGGCCCATCCAACCGGGATGGTCTCAACAGATTATTTGGGTTCGACATTATTTCGAAAATTCCGTCTCGAACCTACAGAATACCAAAACTTCTTGTCGAGTGCATTTATTATATGACGAAGACACTAGTAAGATACCACAAAATCATCCGAATGGTCAAAGTGCACCAAATCAAAAAAGCTATAGTTAAGAAACCTTAGAAAAAAAATTAAAAATTCGGAGCCACAAACGTTCTGTGTAGATTAACCAAAAAGAAATTTGATTTTCGAGCAACCCGCTTAGTGTTATGGACAAAGAAGCAACGAATTATTGCTTCCTTATTTTCTAAGAAAATTCGCGAAGGTACAGAGATCACCTCCAAAACAACAACGATATTCAAAAACGAGTTTCACTGATAAGAATAATCTCAAACCAACGAGCTTGCACACTTTCGAACCACACTTTTTGCACTTTCACGTATCAGTCTATCTTAATTAAAAGTTATATTGCATATATGTAAATAGTTTAAATTATATGTTTCAAATTCAAATAATTCAAATGATCAATTATAGTGATATCTCAAATTGTACTTGAACTTAAATTTGTTACGTTTTGCTTATTTTTTCCTAAGCAATTTGTGATAATAAACAGGCAAGATTCTTTCTTATATAAATCAAATATGGTTCTTTCAATGTATTTTAATTAAAATATTATTTATTCGACATACTTCTTTTAATTTGTTTGAAAATTGTCCAATAGCACAGCAATAAAATGATTTACAATATGAAAATTGTTACTAATTCCATGTGGAAAAATGTTTCCAGCTGCCGCGAAGGGTACTTCTGCTGCTTAGCGTTTTGCTGGAGGCTGCTTTTGCAGTTCCAAGAAAGGCTGTTGCTTATTCCGACGTCCCGTTTTTCCTTGTATCGGTTTACTAGGGCACCTCTTCCTGGAGAACACGCACACGCGACGCTTGTTTGTCGCTTTCGTAAATCGGGTGGTTGAAAAGCCGTACGAATTCCGAAAATTGTTTCACTTGGTTATCGTGATAACACGTTTTCTTCGCGATACTTGGTTATCGTATCTGCAATGAAAATCTTAGCTACCGACCGATCTTTTGTGCGTGCCTGCAAGCAGCCTCACGTTGGGCACCAGTTAAGAAAACACAAAGTTTTTATTTTGAAAAATATTCATTGTAAGGCTTGGCCAATCTGACTCTAGTCAAGTACAAAATGCAATTGAAATTTTCTTACTACTTAATTCTACATGAAACTTATTGACATCTATCTAAAACTGCTTAGTTCGAAGATCGATACTTTGAATTGGGTCGCTGGAAGCTTTGTCAGCGGTCAGGTGGCTGGTTGATGATCGCTCGTGTCGTCTGCTTACAGTGAATGTGAATGTGCATTTAGGTAAATGCACTTTGCCGATTAGCTGATATATATATATATATATATATATATATATATATATATATATATATATATATATATATATATATATATATATATATATATATATATGTATATATATACAGTGCTTCCCAATAGGGATGATAAGATTTTGACAGCTCATAGCGGCCATTTTGCCTTGAAACTATCTCTGCCTTGAAACTCCCTTCGATTCACTTCCATCAAATGACGTAAAAATGCTACTGGGAGATTTCAATGCAAAAGTCGGGAATGAAAGTTGGCATCGGGGGACCACTGGAGGACACAGCCTCCACGTAGAATGCAATGATAACGGCCATCGTCTAATTGACTTCGCTTGCAGCAGGAACCTTGTTGTAAGCTCAACTTGCTTTTCACACTGTCGCATGCACAAGCAGACCTGGAACTCTCCAGACGCACATACCGTCAACCAAATCGACCACGTCCTTATCAGCAAGAGATGGGCGTCAAGTGTGATGGATGTTCGGTCGTACCGCGGAGCTAACTGTGACTCCGATCATTTCCTGGTGAAAACAACATACCGGTGCAGAATTTCCTCAGTGCACCAATCGAGATTCAGCCCTCCCAAAATTTTCGCGGTTGAGAATTTGCTGAACGATTATACGGCTCAGAAATATACGATCATGCTTGAGGTAAGAATTTCACCAATGCTGCGCGACTCCAGCAACGTAGGTGTCTACGAGTTCTGGGAAGAGCTCAAAAACACAATCAAGAATGTGGCAGAAATTGTTATAGGATACAAAGCCCGACGAGCGCGAAATGAATGGTTTGACGAAGAGTGCAGAAACTCACTTGACGCGAAGAACAAGGCCTACAGACAATGGGTCCAACGTGCAACCAGAGCCAAGAAGGAAAAATATGACGAGCTACGGCGAATATCCAATAGAATAATTGGGCGTAAGAAACGGAAATACTTTGACGAGCAGTTGCTGAACATTAATGTAAACCTAGTTAGTAAGAACACCAGACAAGCGTACAGACTAGTAAACATGATCAAAAATGGCTACCAACCCAGGACTAGCCTCTGTAAGGACAAAGATGGAAGCATTATCAGCGACACCGAAATTATTAGCAAACGATGGACGTCCCACTTTGAAGAGCTTCTGAATCTGCCATCAAACATCCTCGCAGCAGAAGCTGAGCTCCATGACGATACCATTGGACAGCCCCCATGCACACAATCTCCGACAGTAGAAGAAGTTAATCTCGCCTTGCGTTCACTGAAAAGGAACAAAGCGCCGGGCGCTGACGAGATACCAGCTGAGCTACTCAAGTCTGGTGGGGCGGGTTTATTAAGTGCGCTACATCAACTACTGCTGCGAATCTGGGAGACTGAGGTGATTCCAGACGATTGGCGCAGAAGCATCATCTATTCCATCCATAAAAAGAGAAATAAACTGCGGTGTGAGAATTACAGAGGCATCTCCTTAGTCTGTACGGCCTACAAAATACTGTCGAAAATCCTGGAATATAGGATTAAACCGTTCGCGGAAGAAATCATTGGCGAATATCAAGGCGGTTTCAGATCTGGTCACTCAACAATCGACCAGCTCTTCACGGTCAAGCTAATTTTGCAAAAGTGCTGGGAATACGACGTCGACGTATACCAAATCTTTGTCGACTTTAAACAAGCATATGACAGCATCAACCGAGGCGCTCTATATAGCATCATGCTGCAATTTGGTATACCGGCCAAATTAGTGAGACTTACAAAGATGACGATGACCAACTCCGTCTCACAAGTCCGGATCCAGAACAGATTGACGGATCCTTTTGAAACTCTGGGTGGCCTGAAGCAGGGCGATGGAATTGCGCCCACCCTCTTCAACCTGGCACTTGAGTTCGCTATTCGAGCAATGAACCTGAGCACCAGCGGCACGCTACTTTTTAAGTTGACACAATTGGCAGCGTACGCGGATGACATTAACATCATGGCTCAAAAACTGACCGATGCAGAAGAACTTCTGCTTAGACTTGACACCGCAGCAACGGAAGTTGGACTACGAATCAACGAGGACAAAACGAAAGTTATGATGCAATCTAGGACACGGATGCCAGCGCACACGACCATCAACGTAGGGGACCTTTGCATCAAATTCGTGGACAACTTTGTGTACCTGGGTAGCAATCTATCGAGTGACGCCAACGAAACTGACGAAATCAAGCGACGGATACAACTAGCAAATAAGATTTTCTTCTCGGTCCTCCCTATCATGAAATCGAAATATGTGCACAGAAAAACTAAGCTCCGCGTTTATAAAACTATTATAAGACCTGTGCTGTGCTATGACTGCGAAACATGGACCCTGACCCAAGCCTCCGAATACATGATCGATACTTTCGAACGGAAAGTACTACGGTGGATTTTCGGGGCTATCCGCGACCGAGATGGATGGCGCATCCGGTACAACAATGAGTTGTACGAACTTTACGATGAGCTTGAAGTCTCAAAAATTGTCAAACTACACCGGTTACAGTGGGCTGGGCACGTGCAACGCATGAATGACGATCGCATGCCAAAACGTATCATGAACGCAAGACGAGTCGACGGAGCGAGGCCAAGAGGAAGACCAAGAGCTCGGTGGGAGGGCTCAGTGTATGCGGACGCCGAACAACTTTTGGGGTTCCAAGATTGGAGGACGCGGTTACGTGACCGAGACAATTGGAGGAGTTCGATCCAGGCGGCCAAGGCCCGACATCGGGCTGTTGTGCCACGTTGATGATGATGATGATGATAGCGGCCATTTTGGATTCTGAAAATCTAACATTAGCTGTCAATTGTGTTAAGTAAGGTTTGCCAGTTAATCCTAAATAAATTCACGCTTCTACAACATTTGGAAATTGTCCAAACTTTTTACGAAAAATCAAGAAGTTCGAAAAATTTACGAAAAATCAGAAATCAAGAAAAATTGTGTTTTCCGATGAAATTTATTTCTGGCTGAGCGGCTATGTAAACAAACAAAGTTGCTGTTAATGGTGTGAGTCAAACCCACAAGTGATTCACGAATAACCATTACACCCACAGAAACTCACGGTTTAATGTGCATTTTGATATGGTGGCATTATCGGGCCGTACTTTTTCAAAAATGCTGAGGGTCGCACAGTTACCGTGAATGGCGAGCGTTTTCGTGGAATATTGACTGAATTTTTGTTCCCGAAAATTGATGAAATCAATGTTGATGACATTCTCTTTCAACAAGATGGTGCAACATGCCACACAGCCAGAGTTACGATGGATTTATTGCGCGGACAGTTCGGTGACTCGATAATATCGAGAAATGGCCCTCAAAACAGGCCACCGAGATCGTGCGACTTAACATCATTGGATTATTTTCTTTGGGACTATGTTAAGTCTAAGGTTTATGTCGACAAACCAGCAACTCTTGATGAACTTGAAGCCAACATACGAGCCACTATTGCTGCCATTTCAGCGAAAATGGTGCACTGAGTCATCGAAAATTGGAGCGAGTGTATACACCAATGCCAATAAAAGGCGCGGTGGTTATTTGAATGATATTTTATTCAAATCATAAATGGCATCAATTTTCCATCAAATAAAGCTATTTCGCACCATTTTTGGCCGAAATATCCGTATTTTATTTCAATTTAGAATTCTGTCACTCTTACTGGGAAACCCTGTCTAGACGAGTATATATATATATATATATATATATATATATATATATATATATATATATATATATATATATATATATATATATATATATATATATATATATATATATATATATATATATATATATATATATATATTTATATATATAAATATATATATATATATATATATATATATATGTATATATATATATATATATATATATATATATATATATATATATACATATATATATATATATATATATATATATATATATATATATATATATATATATGTATATATATATATATATATATATATATATATATATATATATATATATATAAATTACGGTGATCTTTTATACTTCAAATAAAAAAACAGCGTTTTGCAATAACAAGTTTTACTAAGCTAACGTGCATTCAAGTCACGGTAATCTTTTATGTTTCAAATAAAAAAACACCGTTTTACAATAACAGAGTTTTATTAAGCTAAACGTGCATTCAATAGCACGCGCGATGAAAAACTACCTAAATTCGCTGATTTACCTGACATATTCAATTTCAACGCCAATTAATAAAATTGAAAACTTTAATGCAATTTAGTGTAGACTAGAAAATGCTTACTGTTGTGAAGAAGAGGTGGAATTTATATCTATATATATATATATATATATATATATATATATATATATATATATATATATATATATATATATATATATATCATCCAAAAAAATCAGTGACTATTTCTCGGGAACACGCCATCCGATTGAGCTGAAACTTTCAGAATACATTGGTGTATATGCAGAATAGGTCCAAGTCTCACTAAATGTCAATTATCTTTAACCCTTTGGCGCCGGCGGCCATATTAGTGATATTTTTAATATACCTATTATTCCGTACGCGAATAATTTTTGCAAAAGTTAAGGTAGCGGAATGAATTTCGCACGTGTTTTAAATGTGAATCGGATAGTGTTTTGGAATTTTTTTAACCCCATGTGTCCGCTAGGTGCCTAAAAAGTGAACGGGAAAATTTTAAAATTTTTGAATTGCGATAACTTTTGACAAAGCTATTCAATCATTATAAAACTCTCAGAACATAGTGGTACTATTTAGTTGTAAATTTGTGTCGCTTTTGATGAGCATGTTGGCAACCCTGTAGCTAGCGCAAGTGCTGAAAGTGAAAACATTCAAATCATCGAGTCTCCGGAAAAAATGTCGTTTCTTGAAAAAATGCCACTCATATATTAATCTCATGCTTTGTCTACACAGTCAAAGTGAAAAATTTGAAATTTTACAACGGGCAATCAACCCATATTTTTAGCATCAAAAACTTCTGTTCATGGAAACTCACGATTTGATTATCAGAATTAATTGAACTTTACAGAATGTATTTGTCTTAGGTAGGACCAGGTCTGATTGAAGTGATTTTGACATGAGGGCGATTGTGTGTCAGTGGTGCCATTTTGAAAAATCACTAAGAAAAATTACTGCTTTTGGCCCTATAAATTCTGATTCAGTCATTCGATTTTAAAGAAATTCACACAGTAGCTGAAACTTACTTCAAACCACGTTTGGTAGAGGTTTGGTTGAAAAATTCGGTTGGAGCTACCAGCTATGGTAATTTTGATATTTTAAATTTGAAAAATTCCTGAGGAAAATAAAGCTCTCTGCCCTATAGCTTCCAGTACAGTTGTTCGATACTTCGCCGATTTCGAACGATATCTTTAGCCCATTTGCTGACCATGCATGCGCGTCGGTTGATTCCATCCACAAGCGACAATGTGGTCGCGATTGCATTGTATTTGCTGACTATGCACACGCGCATAGTCACATCATGAAGAATTTCACCCACGAGCTACAATGTAGTCGCGACTACTTCACGTTTTGCTGACTATGCACACGAGCATAGCATCAACCATCAAGCAACGATGGGATCGTGACGGCATGAAATATGCTGACTTGCATGCATTCTATCGTTCATGCGCGATTACGTATCCATCGCATGGGATGGAATCTGCTGACGCTCTTGGATGGTTTCTCAATGGCACGAATATTCGGAAGTTTTGTTCATTTTATAATTGTTAGGATAAGCAATTTTTTCTTATTTAAGAACACGTCAGTAATAAAGAGTGCTCTTTCTCGTATCAGAATTCGAACAAGTTGTTTTCATTCAGTACCAGGTGATAGTAAATACGCAGACCAACGACCAAAGGATTACAAGCGGATTAGATAGTGAATCTAGTTCATCGAAGAACATCGACGTATTGAGGTATAATTACTGCACTTACACCTTACCGTGGAAGTCCAGATCTTGCATCTGGGCTTCAAGCGGCCTCAGAAATCCCTGAGTCGCTATATAAAAACATTGGAGGCCCCGGCGAGATTCATTTTACATTTCTTTGGTTCTGCACTCCAGGCGATAATTTCAACACTTTGCTCTTGCGATTCTCAACATGGCGAGTTTCGAGGAGCTGACACAGGAACAGTCACAGTTGGGCGACGTTATCCAAGCAGTTCTACGGCGACTGAGAAAGGACCCCACTGACAGGAAGAATGGCGCTTATTTGGACAAGGCGGAACGCGAGCTAAACGACGCTTGGTCCCAATTCCAAACTAACCATCAGGCGATGGTGGAGCAGCAGCTAGTGGATGCTAACCCATTGCATCCGTACATTCAGCAGAGGTTCTTCGAATCCATGCAGACCGTTCACGAGAACGCATCTGCGCTTATTGCAACCTTGCGGGAACGTTTGGCCCCCGGCCCACCTCGCGTTCGCAAGGCTTCACCAGTTCCCCCTGAAAGGTTCAGGGTGGCGAACACCGATGATGTCAAAGTTGATGCAACCGTCATCAAATCAATTCGACGACAAATGGCTCTCATACGCAACATTCGCTTCGCTCTGCGAGATGTTCATGAGAAGTCGCTACAACAGCATCCAGACTCATACTATCAGCTTAAGTTGCAGCTGATAGAAGGTTACCATCAGCAGCTTGCCAGTAACGACAATGAAATTTGGGAGAGCGCTGCATCGGACGAAGTCGAAACCATGGGCTACAGTGCACAGGAATTCAATCAAGTGCAGGTTGAGCTACTGGAATGCATTAGTAATCTGCAGCAGAAGTCGTCTCATCTCCATCGATCGGGCGACCAACTCGAGACGTCGCGCATATTGGCTGAGCCAATAAAACTGCCCAAGATTACGCTGCCCATCTTCGACGGGGATTATCATCAGTGGACCCACTTCAAGGAGCTCTACACGCAGCTGGTCCACTGTCAACCTTTCAGTCCTTCACAACGGATGTACTATTTGCTTGCCCATCTAACTGGTGAAGCAAAGCGATTGATCCAGCATCTTCCAATCTCTGACGGAAATTACAACGATGCGTGGGGCATTCTGAACGATCGATATGGCAACCAATGTCTGCTAGTCAATAGTTTACTGAACAAGCTATTCTCGCAGCCTGCTTTGTCCAACGAATCTATATCGGCAATCAAGTCTCTTCACGACGTCACGAATGAGTGCCTTCTTGGACTCAAAAACATGGGGATTTCCATCGTCTCGTGGGACCCTCTACTGTTGCATTTATTTATTTATTTATTTATTTCTTTATTGCAGCTTTTTGTTTTACAAAAAATAAGTTACATATGTTTATTTTATTGCTCGCAACTCGCAAAAGTGGGAACACTTGTGCGCGAGAGCGGGGATCTTTCCATGATTAAAATATTTGTTTAATTTCCATGTTTAAAGAAAATGTGAAGAAATCAATACAAATGAAAAAATGAAATGAAATGAAAAATGAAAGCGAAATAGTAATCTTAAAACACACAATGAATCAAATTAAATGAATTAATGTAGGATCTATAGGCATGAGGTTATGTAAAAGCAAAGTGAAAGAGTAATCTTAGAACACACACAATGAAACAAATTAAATGAATTAAGTTTAATTGCTGACATAAAAAAGTAAAAAAGACGAGCGATTTATGGGTTTAAGACTGAATCCAGAAATCTATTGTTGTTTTGGGCAAAAAGCTTTAATACTAATTTATAGTTGCGTTCATTTAGACAAAGTTTGATCTCTAGTGGAAGGTTATTATACAACTTCGGCCCTAATATACTTAAATGCCTGCCCGTTTGAGCTTTCCTACAGCGCGTGGTCAAAAAGGGATTCATCATTTGTCGCCTCGTACGATAGCCAGTGATATGGAAATCAAATTCGTGTGAGTTGAGATACATGAATTTCAAAGCTGCATACAGATACAACTGACGGATATTCATTACACGGAACTCATTAAAAGGTGCTGTTGTAGATGAATAAATTGATCTTTTTAAACATATTTTAATTATCTTGTTTTGCAGGTTTCGTAATGGTGCAATATATGTTGAGAGAGCGGCACCCCATGTTCCAATAGCATACTGCATTATGCTTTGAGCGATGGCAAAATAGACCATCCTTATCGTATTTAAATTAACGTTGTGCCTAAGCCTAACGAAAGAATATAGAGTTCGACGTAGCTTCGGTATAAGACTAAGAATGTGACTTTTCCAACTAAGCTTGTCATCCAGAATTACGCCAAGGTAGTTAGTTTCACTAAGCCGCATTATCTCTTCATTGTTCAGCTTAAGGTTGAAACTCACCTCATCGAGTTTGTTCCTGGTGCCAAAAGCCAAAAAGCATGATTTTTTCGTATTAAGGACAAGCTTGTGTAAGTTTAGCCACTTGGAAACTATTTGAAGACCCCTGTTTGCCTCATCGAAAACTTTTTCCCAAGTGTCCTCTATGAAGATTAGTACAGTGTCGTCTGCATATGAAATTACTTGACCGCTAAAATCAGGAACGCTGCACTGTAATCTACATAAGTCGTTGATGTAAAAGTTAAACAGAATCGGGCCTAATACTGTTCCTTGGGGTATACCGCAATTGACTTCTATTAAATCACTGACGAGTGTTCCGATTTTAACTTTTTGCTTACGCTTACGTAGATAAGATTCAAAAAGCAGATTTATGTTGTTTGTCGGTGTCAGTTGCCTTAGCTTTTGCAAAAGTATATCGTGGCAGACCGTATCGAACGCCTTTTTTAAGTCTATAAACACCGCAATGGTTTTTTTGTTTACATCTAAGGCCCTGTTTATGATATTCGTTGCGTAGTATATTGCATCTGCTGTGCTTTTACCCTGACAGAAACCAAATTGGTTTGGGGCTATTTGTTGACGCATTGTGAAAAAGTCACACAAACGGGTCTTTAGGCACTTTTCAAAAATTTTTGATAGATTCGAAATCAAGGAGATTGGTCTATAGTTGTTTAGACACTTCTTATCCAGCGCTTTGAAAATGGGGATGACAATTGCTGTTTTGAGGCTATCTGGAAACTGCCCGGCTTGTAGGCATATGTTGTAAATGTGGTGAAGAGGAGTTAATATATCTTGAGCAATTGTTTTTAGCACTTTCGCTGCTATAGAGTCTTCGCCTGGAGATTTGTTGTCTTTCAAGGATTTTACGTGAAAAAGTATCTCATCTTTTGTTATTTCTGGGAAAGGAAAAGGTTCCAGCTGAGTGACTGAAATACTTGAATATTGATGTGTCGGGGTTATAGAGGCACATAGATCTTCTCCAATCGTCGAAAAGAAGTTGTTAAATTCATTGGCAATATCTGAAACAGATTTTAACAAATTCCCATCTTTAGCAAGGATTTCGGATATAGTCCCCTCTTTTACCTTACGCTTAGCGATTATTTCATTGATTGTCTTCCATAATTTTTTCGGGTCATTTTTATTTTTGTCCACCTCAGATAAATAATATTTGAATTTTGCTGCAGTTATGGTTTTATTTAAAAGATTCCTGTAAATTTTAAATCTGCGCTTTAACTCAGGGTTAAATGGCTGATTTTTTAACCTATTTGCAAGACGATTTTTAAAGCGAATCGAAACTACGATTCCCTTAGAACACCATGGCTTTAGTGGAATTTGTCTTTTCTTGAAGGAGTACTCTTTTTTAACTGTAGACTTTTTTAGCAGAAGGTTTAACATGCTTGAAAAATAATTTATAGCTTCATCCGGTTTGGTTATATGGCATATTTCGTTCCAGTTTTGCAACCTTGATTGCTCAGCTAGTTCTCCATAATTAATTTTATTCAATGAAATTGTTTTCTTTTCAGTTACATCATTGAATCTCACGTCATTATAAGTGAGTTTTGCTGCAGTGCAGTAATGGTCAGTGATAGAAGATTGGAGAATTGTTGTCTCAAATTTTAGACAGCTAGTCTCTTTGAAGAAAATGTGATCTATGCATGAACCGCTTCTAGCGCGTGTGATACCTAGTAGGTGCTTGTTGAACCCAAATTTGCCTAGGATATTAAGGTATTCTTGGGCTGTAGTTGTAATTTTACTTCCGTAAATATTTATATTAATATCTCCGAGTATTATATGGTGTTCGTCTTTTTCAAATTTACCCAGAAAATCATTTAAGGAGACAATAAAGTTGTTAGGCTCAAGACTTGGAGAACGATAGATGCAGGTGATATGAAGGTTTATATTTTTTGGTAGTGATAGAACAAAATGCAAAGAGTTGCCGCTTTCAATGAAAACATCTACTTGATTAAATGAAAACTCATCTTTAATGAACGCCACCACTCCATCGCATTTGTTGTGCAAACTTGGTCTAGTTAAGGTCCTGTAGCCATCAATATTAAAGCACGTAGCCCATTCTGACTGCCAAGTTTCGGTCAAAACAATGACATCAAAAATGCAATTCGTATTGCTTAGAGTTAAAACAAACTCATCGAAGTTTTTCGCGATACTCCTAATATTCATATGCAGTATTTGAATTGATTTTTCTTTTTCTAAATTCAACCTCCGATATTTATATATGTCAGCAACTATACTTGTACATTGGTTGCTATTTTTTTCATTTTCTATACATTCACTTAAACTATCCATGCAAAGCAATTATGTGCTACCGCCTAATACAAAGTTGTAAACACAGAACTAATTGATTCCGGTCATATCATCAGCGCTTCGAATAATCATTGCTTTGTCGTTGTCTGTTTTTCGCAAAAAAACCTTCCCGTATTTCGCCCAAATGTATTTGTAGCTGGTAAAAATAGTTTTTGCTTGGTGTAGCAATGCTGCAGTCATGGGAGTTATGTGCTCACCTATAAATACTCTGCTTTCATCCAGGTCTTTGTGTATCAGCTTTGCGGGAAAACCTGTTCCGTTGTTCCGTTTTCTTACAGCCACTTTGTAGGATTTTAGAAAGTTGTCCCTAATTGTTTTGTTTGCGAACTTGACAACAATTTTTCCCGTCCTCACGTGATTAATTCTGTAGACATCCTGCACATCACCTCCAGCAACCACAGGGTCAACACCCATTGCAGCCGATGCCGATTGAACAATTTCGATCAGGTTTTCATTCTTTGTTTGTTTTATTCCGTTGATTGTGATGCTATTAGCACGTAGCTCAGTGGCAAGAATATTAGTTTCGATTTTTTGCTGTTTTAGTTGTGAATTTAATGACATGTTTTCTTTTTTCAAACTAGTGATTTCGTTGATTAACTCCTTAATTTTTGAAGCATAATCGTCAAATTTCGCTGACATGAACTCAACCGCCCTTTTAACTTCTAGTATTTCTTTGTTAGAGTTATTGTATTGAGATAAAATGTCGATTTTAAAGCTGGAGAACATTTCACGCATGGTGTTTTCTAAATTGGATTCACTGTCGAAACTTTTCGGGGGTTTACAAAGATCGCAACACCATTTATCGCGTCTTTGGCCCAGTTTACGAATGTTTTCGGGCGTTTTTACATTAGTGCAACGAGAGTGGAAATAGTTTTTACAGGTTGTGCACATAATTACATCTTTTGGGTCTGTAAAATTTTCTTTGCACGAGTAGCACTGTACATCAGTTTTTGGGGACATTTTTATTTAGCACCAAAATAGCCCGAAAAGAAATCGCAGATAGAGAATAAGAAGGAAAAAAACACTTCCGTATAATCCGAAAACAAGTCGCAGATAGAATAAGAAGGGAAAAAACACGTCCGTCCGATCCCACAATCAACTCTCTACTCTTTGTTACTGAAAAGGTTAGACAGGAGTACGTTGCTGCTCTACGAACAGAAGCTGGAAAAGCCGCGGGAAATAGATACCATTCAGAACTTTCTCAACTTCCTGGAAATGCGATTCCAAAACTTGGAGGCGGCAGGCAACCGATCGCCGTCCGTTACCTCCCCCAGAACAGGCAAACCATCCTCACTGGTTACAGCCCCTGGAAGCGAAGTGTGTCCAGTTTGCAGTCAGCCACTTTCAATATATCGATGCAGTACTTTTTCATCGCAGAGCGTCAAGACCCGAGCGCAACTAGTACAAGACAAACACCTGTGCTACAACTGCCTCAAACAGGGTCATCTTGCCAGTAATTGTCCAGCCAGCCACTGCAAGAAATGCTCAAGGAAACACCACACGTTGCTTCATCCGACGACTTCAGGCCGGCACACTACAAATCGGCAGTCGCCAGAGAAACAATCGGGCATTACTCCACAGAGCACCACCCAACCGTCGGGCAACGGTAACCAACGCTCCTCTTCAGAAAACAAAGTGGTGAAGAGTGCAACCACATTAGCAGCGGACCTAGCCCCAAACCAATCACATAGCGTGTTGCTAAGCACCGTGCTTCTGCAGGTGAAAGCTGCAGATGGAAGGTTGAAAACGTGCCGTGCCGTGTTAGACTGTGGTTCACAGCTCAACTTCGTAACCAAGAGACTAGCCTCGCAACTAGGATTAACCAGCGTTCGAGAGGAGCTATGCGTTCGTGGTATTGGACAAAGTAGTCAAACAACCCAGGCTCGGGTCAGTCTTGACCTACACTCCAGAACGACAGGATTTACCACACGGCTAGAAGCTTTCATACTGCCTACCATCATCAACCAGCAGCCAGTGCACCCGATTAACCCTTCATCGTGGAAAATTCCCGCCAATCTTGAATTGGCCGACCCGCACTTCCATCAACCCAGATCCGTTGATCTGCTAATTGGCGCCGAACTATACTTTGATCTTCTGTCCATTGGGCAGATCAAACTAGGGGAAGCACTCCCCACTCTTCAAAACACCGTCTTTGGCTGGGTGATTGGTGGAAAGGTGACCAACTATCCATCAGCTCCTCTGGTGTGCGGCATAAATAGTCAAGAGGCCATGCAAATGGAGCAGCAAGCGACATCCTATTGGCAATTAGATGAAGCCAAGCCTACCTCCACCCTAACTCCCCACGAACGAAAATGCGAGGCCTATTTCGCTCACACAACTTCTCAAGGAGATGATGGTCGTTTCACTGTGAAGCTACCTTTTGCCTCAGATCCCACGACACTAGGTGAATCCAAGGACCTAGCGTTATTGCGTTTTCGGGCATTAGAACGAAAATTAATGAAGGATTCGAATCTTCGGTTGCAATACACGGAGTTCATGCAAGAATACTTGCGGCTGGGTCACATGCAACTAGTCGATATAAGCTGCATCAAACATCCTTATTACGTGCTGCCTCATCATGGTGTTCTGCGGCCTGAAAGTACAACTACTAAACTCAGAGTAGTTTTTGACGCCTCTGCCAAAACTTCGGCCAATGTGTCCCTCAACGATATCCTGCACACGGGACCTTCTCTTCAACAAGACGTGTTCTCTATTCTGCTCCGATTTCGCGTGCCGCGATTCGCTTTTACTGCGGACATTGAAAAGATGTACCGGCAAGTACGAATGCACAAAGATGATCAGAAATATCAATTAATCATCTGGCGAGATTCACCCGCGGAACCTATCCGGTACTATAGGCTCTGCACTGTCACCTACGGCATCACTACAGCACCTTACTTGGCCATCAAGTGCTTGCAGCGCCTCGCGGCCCAGGTAGAAGGGTCAATGCCGCAGGGTGCGGAAGTCATTCAACGGCACATTTATGTGGATGATATCATGGCAGGATCGGACAGTCTGCGTCAAAGCCTCGAAACAAAAGACCAGCTCATCGAAGCTTTGAGACGCGGTGGATTTCATCTGAGGAAATGGTGTGCCAATCATTCTCAGCTCCTTCAAGATGTTCCAACCGAGGACCGCGCAGTTCAATTTGAGCTCGAAATGCCTGACGAAACTCATGTTAAAACACTGGGGCTAACTTGGCTGCCCACATCCGACGAATTTTGCATCAAAACTTGCTGGCCTGATCGTCTAACCGTCACGAAAAGATCCATTTCATCTGACATCGCTCATCTCTTCGATCCTCTTGGAATGCTGAGTCCCGTTATTATCAGAGCAAAGATCATTCTCAAGAATCTCTGGATCCTGAAACTCGACTGGGATGCAGCAGTACCACAAGAGATCCATTCTCAATGGACAAGATTCCGGGAAGAACTAAGAACTTTAGCCGACATAAAATTCCCAAGGCACTTGTTTGCCCATAAGACGCCCCATAATATACAGCTGCACGTGTTCAGCGACGCTTCAGAAAAAGCTTACGGAGCTGCAGTGTATGTTCGAGCAGAAAACCCAGATCACACGATCACCATCCGCTTGCTGTGCGCAAAATCAAAGGTAGCGCCAACGGCTACCACCACCATTCCCCGGCTGGAGCTACAAGCGGCTCTTCTGGCAGCCGAATTAGCTACTAAGGTGCAAAGGGATCTACGATGGAGCGACCGCCCTTGCACTTTCTGGACTGACTCAGAAATTGTCTTGGCTTGGCTGCATTCGCAGTCTTCATCTTACTACACTTATGTGGCAAATCGCGTAGCAGCAATTTTGGAGATAACATCGGTTAGGCAATGGCGTCATGTGCCTACAGCTCTCAATGCAGCTGATCTAGT
This sequence comes from Nemotelus pantherinus, assembly GCA_963978885.1. Lineage (NCBI taxonomy): Eukaryota > Metazoa > Arthropoda > Insecta > Diptera > Stratiomyidae > Nemotelus > Nemotelus pantherinus. The sequence continues at coordinate 133,205,171 of OZ022264.1, read as the reverse complement.
GTCACGAGGAGTGTCGCCCGGAAAACTGAAAGAGCACCCAACTTGGTTCTATGGCCCTTTCTTCCTGCATGGACCAGAAAGATCATGGCCATCTCAACCACAAAGATTGGAAACTACTCTGGAGATGCGACCGTCCAAGTCAGTCTTAACCAGCTCAGCAGACGACAACATCTGGGAGCGCATCAATCACAAAAATTCCTTTCAGCGGCTGACGCGAATAACCGCGCTCCTGCTCCGGTTTAAGGCAAGAGCCCAGCGAACACCGCAAGTAGCCTCCAAACACTTAACGGCCGCCGAACTAGACGCAGCTACAAAAACAATACTGAAGGTTATCCAAGCTCAGTGTTTCGGTGAAGAATTGGCGGCGCTTAAACAGAAGGGATCAGTACCGGCACAAAGTAGTGTAGCCACCCGTACGCCATTCCTGGACGAGAAGGGGATCATTAGGGTGGGCGGTCGTTTGGAAGAGTCCCAATTACCTTATGACGCTAAACATCCCATGCTTTTACCCTACAATCATCCCGTGTGTAAAATGTTGATGACGGACATACATTGCAGCCACGCTCATGTCGGGCCACAAGGATTGTTGGCGATCACACGCCAACGGTTCTGGCCAATAAAGGGCAAGACTACTGCACGATCGATTGTCCTTGGTTGCGTATTGTGTCAACGAGCCAAACCAAAGCTCTTATCGCAATTGATGGGAAACCTACCAGCCAGGAGAGTACAATCGGCCAGACCTTTTTTGAATGCAGGGGTTGACTTCTGTGGCCCGTTCAAGACCCACTTCAAGATCAGAGGAAAGGGACCAAAAAAGACCTACGTAGCGGTTTTCGTCTGTTTTTCCACGAAGGCGGTTCATCTAGAGGTCGTAGGCGACTTGACCACGGAGGCATTTATTGGAGCACTTAAGCGCTTCACCGGCTGACGAGGAAACTGTCGCCATTTGTATTGCGACAATGCCACCAACTTCATGGGGGCACACAACCAACTCAAAGAACTTCATGAAGCAATTTACACTGTGAAGGGTGAAGAAGCTATCTCACGATTCTGCACCTCAAAGGGGACAGACTTTCATTTCATCCCACCTCGAGCTCCACACTTTGGAGGATTGTGGGAGGCAGCAGTGAAGTCTGCAAAACACCTTCTGCCCGCAAGCCTCCAAAACGTTCCACTGACCCATGAGGAGTTGGAGACGGTCGTAACCGAAGTTGAGGCCATTCTAAACTCACGCCCACTAACACCGATGTCCTCCGACGCTAATGACCTAACGGCCCTAACTCCTGGTCATTTTTTGATAGGAGAGCCTCTAACTAGCATCCCTGAGGCTGATTGCAAGCTTCACAAGGGAAGCTCACTTCATCAATGGCATCGAATTCTCCAAGTCAAGAACCAGTTCTGGCAGCGATGGACGAACGAATACCTCAGTGAACTTCAGCAAAGGCACCGGTGGAAAGAAGTATGCCAGAACGTTACACCTGGCACCATGGTTATACTAAAGGAGGACAACCTCGCTCCTCTTCAATGGCCACTCGCTCGAATTGTCGAAACCATCAAGGGCAGAGACGGGTTGGTTCGGGTCGCCATTGTCAAGACCGCTAGTGGCACTTTCAAACGCCCGATTCACAGGATAGCTCCATTGCCTGTTGAAGTCGCAAGCGATGAACCCTTCAGTGACGACCAGTCCATGAACGAAGCGAGCCCATCAAACGAATCCGCAACTCCAGCTGTGGACTGTGACATTCCGACATCGCAAGAGCAATATGATCCTGGCGAAGGCTCTTCTCGCGGTCCGAAATCACACCCATCTTCCGAACAGCCCAAGGTTTCCTCACACCCAAAACGAAGACGACTGACAGGCACTAATGCACTATGCTTAGTACTTATGTGCTGCTTACTTCCAACCGCTCCGGCACATTCGCCGATCACTATTACACCCTTCGAGCACAACCCGGGCTTATATTTTGAAAAAATTGGCTACACTCACTTAGTGGTAAATCATTGGAATCTTATTGTCTACTACAATATGACCAACTATTGGAGGGAGGCATACACGATAGAACAGGGCATCAGAAATCTCGATAGCCTTTGTGGAAAACTGGCGGATGGACACTTTTGTCACTCTACGGTCCTGCTATTCACCGAAGCGATGCAAGAGTTAAACCGGGGCAACGAACTTTTACATAATGCCCCAAGATCAAGAAAGCGAAGGGCCCCTTTCAACATAGTAGGCAATGTGGCGTCTTCACTATTTGGAGTTCTGGATTCCACTTATGCGGAAGGAATGGCCGCTACTATCCAAAACTTAGAGGACAACGAAATACACCTACATGAGCTATTGCGCAACCAGACTTCCATCATCGACTCCACGATCAATATCATGAGAAAGTCCCATCAAGTTCTCCAAGAGCAGATGCAGGAATTCGAGGATTACCTCAACAGAACCAGCCTTCACCTAAATCAGATCGAGTCCGAGTTGCAGGAGCATAGAATATTGGAGCACTTCAACTCATTATCCGCCCGAGTAATTCTCCTCGTGTCAAAATACAGCCGCATGCAATCAACACTCATAGACGTCGAAACGGACTCCCATCACGGCAAGGTCAACCCGATGCTCCTTGCACCCAATCAACTCGCCAAGCAGTTAACGATTATCAGAGACAATCTTCCTCCTACGCTACGCCTACCTACGACTCACAATAGCCTGGCAAAAACCTACAGCCTTCTCTCCATCCAAGGAGCCACAGTCCGAGAAAAACTGATCTTCAAGTTGGCGCTACCATTGTTCCCGCAAGATACGTATGAGCTGTTCCGCATAATTCCGATGCCGTCTAAGATCAACAACACATTTATGACAATAGTTCCTTCATCATCGCTACTTGTGGTCAACTTACAGAGAGATCTCTTTTACCCCATGTCAGACGCTGAAGCATCCCACTGTACTGTATTACACCAAAACCACCATATCTGCATACAGCAACATCCCCTACTCCGCAAAACATCCAATGTCAGTAGATGCGAGATGGCCATCCTCACTCAAATGCCAGCAACCGCGGTTTGCCACGCAACCACTCATTGTGAACTTCCCACCTGGATACAACTATCCACCCCGAATCACTGGCTTTACGTCTTGGCGCAAGAAACCAACCTTCGAATAGTATGCGCGCACACGGTCATCACGCGGACCCTTAGCGGATCCGGTATCCTCAATATTAGTCGCGGCTGCACACTAACTGACGAAGTAGTCATTCTGCAAGCTAACGCTCAACATGCCGGCAGGCTGGACTTCTCGTTCAACCTATCAAGCAACATCACCGATTTCATCGCCACTACGAAGTCCCCGCTACACCCATCGCTCCTGAAGATCCATTCTAATACCACCGAAGATCTTCTGAGGCTGCAGTCTCAGCTAAAACAACTTCACCAGAGCGAAACCCATCTCACAAGGGGAACGATCCACGACACCCATCATTACAGTCTTGGTTACACCAACCTGTTGCTAATTGGAATCATCGCAGGTGTCTTTCTTTATGCGTGGCTCCAGTATCGAGGACAGCAATCGACTCGTCGTGAAACGATTCCCATCCCAGCTCCTCGGATTGCTTCCCGAGCTTCATTCAGTATTGATCCCGAGCTCCATCTTTGAACGATTGTTCAAGGCGGGGGAGAATGTTCGATACTTCGCCGATTTCGAACGATATCTTTAGCCCATTTGCTGACCATGCATGCGCGTCGGTTGATTCCATCCACAAGCGACAATGTGGTCGCGATTGCATTGTATTTGCTGACTATGCACACGCGCATAGTCACATCATGAAGAATTTCACCCACGAGCTACAATGTAGTCGCGACTACTTCACGTTTTGCTGACTATGCACACGAGCATAGCATCAACCATCAAGCAACGATGGGATCGCGACGGCATGAAATATGCTGACTTGCATGCATTCTATCGTTCATGCGCGATTACGTATCCATCGCATGGGATGGAATCTGCTGACGCTCTTGGATGGTTTCTCAATGGCACGAATATTCGGAAGTTTTGTTCATTTTATAATTGTTAGGATAAGCAATTTTTTCTTATTTAAGAACACGTCAGTAATAAAGAGTGCTCTTTCTCGTATCAGAATTCGAACAAGTTGTTTTCATTCAGTACCAGGCGATAGTAAATACGCAGACCAACGACCAAAGGATTACAAGCGGATTAGATAGTGAATCTAGTTCATCGAAGAACATCGACGTATTGAGGTATAAGTACTGCACTTACACCTTACCGTGGAAGTCCAGATCTTGCATCTGGGCTTCAAGCGGCCTCAGAAATCCCTGAGTCGCTATATAAAAACAACAGTCATTGAGTCATAATGAAATTCAAATGGCAAATAAAACTTATTGTAGGCAATATTCAATAGAAATTTAATTTCACCATAATGATAGGGTTGCAAGCGATGGTGGTTTTTGTATTTTTTGGCATACCTTTCCTAAGCGATTTTATCATGGAATTTTCAAATCGTAATGATCTTATAGTGAAAATAAACACCAAATATTAAGATCTAGAAAATTTGAAAACTTTTGCCAATGGTCACCCTAAATTTCTTTGCATCCCTATAACTTCCAATGCAGTCATTGGGTCAATGCGAAATTCGCACAGCAGGTTGACTTTAATGTAAGGCAGATGTGACATTTTTTTTTGCTACGGTGTTAGCAAAGGGCTGCCAGCACTAGGCCTTTTTGTTATTTATGTTCCAATAAATACTTGCATTAAGTATTTTCATCGCAAACATTTGCAATGAAAATAAGTAAACAATGATTAAATATTCTGAGATCCGCGTATTTCCTGGATGACAACCCCAAACACCTTTCTATCGCTGTAAATTTCGATGAAGTCACCGAAATTAAAATTAGCTTAGATTCTATTATTACTTAGGGTGTATTAGTTTTAAGTAGGAAAAGTAAGTAGTGGTAGAATACACACTCAAAATCTGTTTAAATCCTCTACTGTTCTTCGAACATTAGTGTTTCTAGCGGTTTTTACTAATTTTCGAAGAAAATTTGCATTAAACTCGTTTCGCCGAAAATTCATATTTCTATATATAAATATATAAATATATATATATATATATATATATATATATATATATATATATATATATATATATATATATATTTTTATATATATATATATATATATATATATATATATATATATATATATATATATATATATATATATTTATATATATATATATATATATATATATATATATATATATATATTTATATATATATATATATATATATATATATATATATATATATATATATATATATATATATATATATATATATATATATATATATATGTATATATATATATCTAAATATGTGTATATATATATATATATATATATATATATATATATATATATATACACGGTGTGTCCCACGGAAATCGGAACTTTTTCGAAATAAAAGCAAACACTCATTATTTCTGCAAATAACTTCCATTTTATTCAAAATAGTCTCCTTCCGCTGCGATACAACGTTTTGCACGTTCAATTAGCATGTCGAATGAATTTTTAAGGTCCTTTTTGTCCTTTTGTCCTTTTGTTTTGGGTCCTTTTGTTTTGAGTGCTTCCATTCAGAACTTTGACGCTTGGTTTCCGGATCATATTGAAAACACCACGTTTCGTCACCAGTCACGATGGAATATTTGAAGTTTTGATCCTTTTTTAACTCTTTAATCAAGTCACAGCAATGTTGGATTCGAAGCATTTTTTGGTCGTCGGTCAATTTGTGTGGAACAAATCGTGCACAGATCTTCCTTAGATTCAAATGATCGGTCAAAATGCGATGAACTGAATTTTTGGACACATTCAGTTCCATTTCCATGTATCTCAATGAAGATTTCGGCTCATTTTTTATGAATTCACGTACTTTTTCAATGTTACTTTCAGTAACAATGGTTTTTGAGGGACCTGGATGTTCGTCGTCCTGTATGTCCTCACGACCTGCCTGGAACCGCTTAAACCACTCATACACTCTGGTACGGGACAAACAATTATCACCATAAACTTCTTTCATCAAATTAAACGTTTCGGTAAAAGTTTTACCGAGTTTAAAACAGAATTTAATATTCGCTCTTTGTTCGAAGTTCATTTTTCGACCGATGACACAAACTCACTGTCACTTTGAACGCGATATCTCGGCTTTTACTGAACCAAATGTCATGAATGTTGGACTGGAATGTTCGGGAAGGATGAACATTTCCAACGCATATAGTCAGTAATAGATGGCGTTATGTATATAGGATATTTTGAAAAAGTTCCGATTTCCGTGGGACACACCGTGTATATATATATACATATAGATATATATATATATATATATATATATATATATATATATATATATATATATATATATATATATATATATATATATATATATATATGTATATATATATATGTCTAAATATGTATATATATATATATATATATATATTGTAAAATAAGAATCGTATGCATTGTAGGTCAAGAACTATTGTATAAGAAGCACATGCAATACAATGCGTGACCTACGATGCAATAAATCGAAAACAAGTCATAAGCTATATTTGTAAACAGCGAAGCGATCGAAGTATTGACCGCGATATGCATATTTGACGCATTCAGCAAGAATGCATTAATTGATATTTTTGTATGCGGAAATGTTGTATGTAGGTTAAGGCGACAAGTTATGTTATTCTGATTAAGTGCATTTTGTATGTAGAAGTAATATTTGGGTTAAGGTAACAATTTATGTTATGATGCATTTTTCACATGTAGGAAGTAAGATTATTGAATCAAAGATATAAGAAGAGTGATTTTGAATAATAAGTTGAGTTCCTCACGAACCAGCTGTGTGTTAATACAACTATATTCTGCTCTTGCGAGGTTTTCTTGCAAAGCAAATAGAAAGCACGGCAAATGTTTAAGGGTAGCTTAAACATGGTGCCAGCATTAACTGCGGCCTCGCCGCTTTGTTAGGAAGGACTCCACAGAAGCATCTCAAGATCCGGATACAATATTGTCTCTAGACAATCAACATATATCACATCGACATTTATTTCAAGGTGTTCAGGTTCAAGTGCTTGAATATCTTCTTTTCAAACTTTGCAAGCTTATGTGGTTCAAGTACCGCATCAGCATCAAACGCAGAGTATACATTTTGGTGACCCCGACGTGATTCAAAGAGCAGTATTCTTTGAATCAATAAATTATTATCAGTGAGGATAATAATAGACATCGCTGCAGGAAGGAGTATCAACGGAAAATTGTATAATTCAACAAGGCGAATTATACCATTCATCGCGAACTATTGTTCATTCACGCGATCCAACTCAGCGAATCGCTACAACAATTCAACTCGGCGAATTGTTAGAAGTACGAACGATAATTCAACATCGCAACTGTAAGGAAGCAAACTCGCTGATAGAGTCAAGATGTCCACAGTTGAAGAATTAGCTATTGAGCAGCAACGAACTGGAGAAGAAATCCAGCAGCTCACTTCTCTCTTTAAAGGAGACACCGAGGCAAGAAAAACTAGAACCTACTATGAAAAATGGTTAAAGTTATTAGAGGACGGTTGGTCCAAATTTGAGGCGACTCATAACAAAATATTGCAAGTCGCTGACGGTTCGCGACAACATGCGTATTTCACGAAAGACTATTTCATTGAAATAGGAGCTTTGGTCGGCCATTACCGAAAGGTATTCACTAAAGACATTAGTGAATCAAAAGGGACTCCAAAGATGCAGCATTCAATTAAAGGCTCAGAGCAAATAGCGGAGCAACGAACAATTTGTCAGACAGAACAAATAGGGAACACTGTGGGAACTGTCCGAAAACAGAAAGCGCTAATAGCATCAATGAAAAGGCTTTTGACATTGAATATTGAAGATAATCAGCCTAATTCATACTACGAATATAAGATGAACTCGTTTGATCAGCTCTGGAAACAAATTGAGTCTAACCATTACACTATATGTGAAGCAATGGAACAACCTGAGACTGTCGGATACTCCATGAAGGACTACATTGAACTTGAAACAGAAGTACAATCTGTGCTGCCTACACTGGCCGTCAAGCTGAGTAGTCAACCAATTCCAGCTATAGTTAAAGGTGGCCAAAAACCAGAAATTGATTTACCAAAGATAACTATCCCAAAGTTTGATGGTAATTATTTACATTGGCCACAATTCTATGACCTCTTTGTGGAGATCATTCACAAAAGACCATTAGATAACATTCAAAAGATGTGGTATCTAAAAATCAACTTAACTGGTGAAACAGAGCGACTAGTTAGACATCTCCCATTAACGAAGGAGAATTACGAGATAGCATGGACCACTTTAAAAGATAGATACCACAATAAAAGGGTTTTGGCATCCACGATTCTTCAACGACTTCTTGAGCAACCCACCAATAACTCCGACACGACATCGTCAAGCAGCATCAAGGCTTTATATGATACAACAAAGGAAAGTTTGTTAGCACTGGAAGCATTAAAAATACCAACAGACAATTGGGGACCTTTATTACTGCACATGCTGATCAAAAAACTGGATAAGGCAACAAGAATCCTTTACGAACAATCATTAAAGGATCCTAGAGAGCTTCAACAGATGGATGAGTTCCTGAAGTTTTTAGAATTCAGATTCCAATCTCTGGAAGCGATTTCACAAAAGGCAAAGCCGAGTGGTGTGAAGACTTGTACGACAGTAACATCAACAATTCAAGCAGAAAAGACAAGAAACAACATCAATTGCAAACTTTGCAAACATGACACGCATAGTTTGAACAATTGTCGAAACTTTCTTCAATTGCCAACAACAAAGCGGAAGCAATACGTGCAGGAAAATAAGCTATGTTTTAATTGCCTAAAGGCAGGGCATAGAATCTCTACATGCACTTCACGCAACTGTTTGAAGTCTAATAAAAAACATCATACGTTGCTGCATATTGAAGACACTCAACCACAAACAATAACAACTGATCACGGGGCCAGAATTGAAAAAAGGTCATCGACAACCCTAACCGCTTCCATGCAGGCTCGAGCCACAGGATATGTATGGGAGAGGGCTGGGTTGTGAGCCGGGCTGGGTTGTGAGCCAATGGCATTTTTTTTCCCTAATTGACCGGCAGCGCCGTCTGTCTGCGTAAGCTTGTATTTTATCATGAGTCAGTTTTTGTGCTAACGCAGAAGCTGACAGTCAGATTGCTTCTGACAGCTGCAGACGTGGTACTCACAATTGATCGCGAAAAGTTTATTTGATTGTTTGTAAAGTGCTTTAAAAGTGGACGAATTTGTGCCGTAGCGGTAAGTGTTATGCATATTTGTTGAGTGTTTTGATTATATTTTTCGATCCAATATTGGTTTTTCTCGCATTGAGTTTTTTTTCATAAGGGTCATAAATTTTAATATTTGTAGGCGAGGAAAAGGAAGACCCCAATTTTCACACTCTAGCTGATACAAGCAACTATCACCTAATAGGTCCCGAAGGATTCGATGTTGATTTTTGACTTTTGGGGAAAAAATTCCTGTTCATTAATTTGAGAATATTCGTTGCGGCTGGAGCGTGAAAATTGGTGTCTTCCTTTTCCTCGCCTACGGATATTTAAATTTATGGAAAAGTTAGACTTCAAAATAAAATAGTGTTTATCCAGGCAGATGCCTTGTATCTGAAGGTAACAAAACTGAAAACCACTCAAAAACGATTGAAAAAGTTGGAATTTTAATTTAAGAAGGAACTGTAGACACTGTAGTGCAAGAGAGAGAGAGGAAAAAGAAGAGAGGAAAAAGAACGAAGAGAAAATGTGTTCGGTTTTCTTTTAATTGGATTCCTTTTTTTTCAAGTTAAAAAAAGTTAGTTGCGGGGCCTAGAAATATAAAAATTTATGAAATCATTATACATCTTCTTAGAAATTTGAATGGTTTTCTTCCAGGTTTTCTCTCCCTCGCAAGAAAGAGTCCTCGTGGAGTATATTCTGAAATGCGTCAATCATTATTATGGCCTCAGCATCAATGAACTAATGGAATTGGCGTATCAGTTTGCAGTCAAACTCAAAGTCGATTATCCTGAAAGTTGGAATGAGCACTCAAAAGCTGGTCGTATGTGGTACCGAGGTTTCATGAAGCGCCATAACAACCTTACGTTGAGGACACCCGAGCAGACATCAATGAACCGAATCAAAGCTTTTTGCAAGACAAACGTAGAGAGTTTTTTTTCAAATTTTGGTCAGTTGCTTGACAAACACCAATATGACAGCGCTTCCATTTACAACATGGATGAAAGTGGATTCTCAACGGTGCCAACAAAAATCGGCAAAGTCATTGCCATGAAAGGGGCGAGGCGCGTTGGGCAATTGGAAGCTGCTGAGAGAGGCACCATGGTTACGATGGCTCTCACTGTGAGTGCAAGTGGGAATTCTATTCCTCCTTTTTTTTTGTTTCCGCGAGTTAATGACTAACATTCTTATCCATGAGAAAATAAAGATAAGCACATGGCAGAAAATGCCAATGATAGTAAACAACATCGTAACATTATCTAAATATGGAAATATTGAATAAGCGATAATGTGAACATGAGCCCATGCAAGCGTAAATATGATAACGCATATGAACTCATGGTATGAAGATAAGAATAGACGATAAGGAAAAGATATAAATACTGCATACGAGCATTGTAGCGGCATTCCTAATTCTTAGTTGTACCATGATTGTTACTTCTACTATAGTATCTGTCATGGACTAAAGAGCTATAAATAAAGGAATCATTTATTTGTTAACCAAGTATTTTATTCTTTATTAAGTATAGGTGAAGCAGGTAAATTAACTCGCGCAAGAAAATGCACAATGAAAATGGACAATGCTGCAAGTGGTGCAGTAGGATACGCCAATTCATCTGGATGGATGTGCCAAGAAGAGTTTGTGCGTTTCATCGAGCATTTCATCAAGTTTGTCAAGCCGACAGTCGCTTCGCCAGTTTTGTTGTTGTTGGAAAACCACACGTCTCATCTATCGGTCGATGCCTTGGATTTGGCGGCTGCGAATGGGGTTCACATCCTCTCGTTTCCCCCTCACTGCAGTCACAAATTGCAGCCACTGGATGTTTCTGTGTTTGGGCCAATAAAGAATTACTACAAGAGCCAATGTTCCGCTTGGCAAAAAAACAATGCCAATAAGGTACAGTTTACTCTTCTTCGCGCATCGTTTTTCGCATTTTAAACTATGTTTTTAATAAAATGACATTTTTTTCAATTTTATTTTATTTTTCCTTCGTATTATTAAACAGTCTTTCAAAAACTTAACATGTTTATTTCTATTTTTGCAACATGTCTTGGAAATTCGTCACGTTGCTGGTATCGTTTGTAAGACATTGGACTTAGCTTTGACGCCCAAAACAATAAAATCAGGATTTTCGGCAACTGGTATTCAACCATTCAACCCTGACATTTTTACCGATGCTGATTTTGTCCAGGCTGTAGAAGTGAATGCTCGTGAAGTTGAAGTCGATGCTGGTCTCGATGAAGATGAACAACGACGGATTATTTGGAATCCATTGAAGGTCGGGCGTGAAGAAACTGTTGACGGCACTCCATCTACTTCTCGTGATTCATCGACTTCTCGCTCTCTATCAGTCTCGTCACACAGCACCAATTTTATGTCGCTTCTGGACGAAATTGGACCATTGCAAGGAGCTACACCTCGCGCAAAATCAAAACGTGGCCGAAAGGCAATGGAAAGTTGCGAATTGACTTCTCCAGACAACATTAACCTTTTGAAGCATAAGAAACAAGAAAAAAACGTCAAAGTCACCAGGAAAGGCAGCGAAAAAGAAGGCACAACCACCAACCAAGCGTCCCAAGACAAAAAAATCAACACCTTCAGAACTATCGGATGAAGACATTGATTTTTGCACGATTTGTTTGCGGGTTTTGCCAAAAGAGCTGACCCCCAACAACTCAATCAAATGCAATTCATGTGGCCGGCCTGTCCATTTGAAGTGCGCCAATATGACGAGATCATATTTCACGTGCAAACATTGCGATACAGATGATGAATGATGAATTGCGATGTAGATGAAGATGATGAATAAAATGGTTAATATTACTTTCACAACTTGTACTTTGCTTGTTTTGCTTCTTTAAGTGTTGTGAATAAATGCACTTTTCGCCTAACATACAATTATGAGTGTTTTACTTCGATTTTTCTGAATTTCATCAGGATTTGACCAGTGGCTCACAACCCAGCCACTTTTTTGAAACAGCCAAAAATCACGTCCTTCGAAAATTGGCCGTAAAAATTTACCGATCTATCAAAACCCAAATTTGTCTATATAAAAAAAGTTGCGTGTTATGTTTAGCTTTCAAACGGTATCTTGCATTCTTTGATATCTTTATTCTGTAAAAAGTTACAGACTAAAAACAAAACCCGGCTCACAACCCAGCCCTCTCCCCTACTCCTAAGCACAGCGCGAATACAGTTGATGTCAATCAATGGAGAAAGGGTAGAATGTCGAGCAATTTTGGATTCTGGGTCACAAATCAATATGGTGACAGAAAGACTAGTGAAACGCCTAGGAATATCTTCTAAGCCAACGTCATTGAATATTGAAGGCATTGGAAAGGCAAAGAGTGAAGCTCATCGACGTGTTCATCTCAGTTTTCAATCACGAACAACTGCATATGCAACATCTATGGAAGCTTTTGTCATTCCACAAATTATTTCGGATCAGCCATCGCAGAGGATAGACATAACGAATTGGCCATTACCATCGAATGTCCAACTTGCCGACCCTGATTTTAACCGGCCGGATAAAATCGATCTACTGTTAGGAGCTGAGTTTTACCCTTTGATATCACTGGCAGGACGTATTCATCTAGCTGACCATCTACCTATCTTACAAAATACGCTGCTTGGGTGGATAATAGTTGGCAAGTTTTCGGAAGTCCCACAAGAAACTTTCGTTTGTGGAATAAACAGTGCGGAAGAAGAATCTATAGACAAACTCCTCACTCGTTTTTGGGATATTGAAGAGCCAGTACAGCAAAATAAAATGTTGTCTGTTGCAGAGAAAGAATGCGAAGCTCACTTTAATCATCACACTAGACGAACATCAGCAGGACGTTTTGTCGTCAAGCTACCAATGCTAGACAATTCAACCTCTCTTGGATCATCATTACAGACAGCTACAAGAAGATTTTTATCGCTTGAGCGTCGACTAACATCAAATCCTCAGCTAAAAAAACAATACGCTGAGTTCATGGATGAATACGAGAATCTTGGGCATATGAAGGAAGTCAGCCAGGAAGGAATTTCATCTCCTCATTACTTCATTCCCCATCACTGTGTCTTACGACCAGATAGCAGTACTACAAAACTACGTGTAGTGTTTGATGCCTCTTCAAAATCGTCTTCTGGCAAATCACTTAATGATATCTTGCATAAAGGTCCAATAGTACAAAAGGATTTGTTCTCCATTCTTCTCCGGTTTCGGCTACCAAGATACGCATTTGTCACCGACATTGAGAAAATGTACAGACAAGTTTTAATTCATCCAGATGACGAAATGTTGCAGTTAATTGTATGGAGGAAAACTCCAATGGACTGTTTGAAATATTACCAATTAAAAACAGTTACTTATGGAACTCGATCGGCACCATACCTTGCAACAAAGTGCCTGCAGCAATTAGCTAAAGAAGCAAAATCATCGTTTGCGTTGGGTGCAGCAGTGATCGAAAGAGATTTCTACGTTGACGATTGTCTGACAGGAGCCGATAGTTTGGCCGAAGCACTTCAAGTCCAACAAGAAATTACTTCAATTTTACAAAGTGCAGGTTTCAAGTTGCGTAAATGGAGCGCCAACCATTCACGATTATTGCAAGGTGTCCCAAAGGAAGATCAAGAAGTCAACCTGGAGCTAGCTACTGATGACAATAAGGCTGTAAAGACCCTTGGCCTTTCATGGACTCCACTACAGGATGATTTCTGCATAAAAACAAATATTGATACGAGTTCAGTTATCTCAAAAAGAACAGTGGCATCAGACATTGCACGTTTTTATGATCCACTTGGATTATTCGCACCGGTTGTTGTAATGGCAAAGATTTTTATTCAGAAATTAACGCAATTCAAGCTTGGCTGGGATGACGTACTATCAGAAGAATACCAACATGAATGGGCAATGTTTCGAAGTGAATTGCAAACTCTCAACAACACAAAAATTCCCAGACATATTTTCAACCATCAGATACCGCGGAACATTCAGTTACATTGCTTTACGGACGCATCAGAAAGGGCGTACGGTGCCGCAATCTATGTGCGTGCAGCACTTCAAGATGGCACAGTCAAAGTCAGACTCTTATGTGCAAAATCACGTGTCGCTCCGCTTTAAACTCAAACAATTCCACGATTGGAGTTGTGTGCAGCACTCCTGGGTGCACAACTTATGACACGCGTGGTAGAAGAGCTGAACTATGGAAACAATCGCATAAGCTTCTGGACAGATTCTCAGGTCGTATTAAGTTGGATTAATTCGAACTCATCAGCCTATCAGACATTTGTTGCACATCGAATTGCAAGAATTCAAGAGCTAACACTGACTGATCAATGGAGATATGTGCCCACAAAACACAATCCAGCTGATGTGTTATCCCGGGGATTGAAACCTGGACAGATGCCATCTTGCAACATTTGGTTTTACGGACCCTTATTTTTGTCCGGACCCGCATCAAGCTGGCCCATCGCAATTCAGAAAACAGACTTACCTGACGAGTGCTCTGAACGAAAACGGGGTACACAGGTACCAACTGCTGTGTCTGCATCTGTTTCAACGGCTGAAAATATTATATATAAGGTTAACTCGAAAAATTCATTTCCGAAACTGCAACGAATCATTGGCTATATGTTAAGATTCATTGGACGTGTCAAGAAGGCTGACAATGGTTCCTGCTCATCGCTTGTACTGAGTCCACTAGAGCTTGAAAATGCATTGCATGTCATAATAAAAACAGTACAGCAAACGGAATTCAAGGATGAAATTAAGCAATTAAGCATAAATGGAAAAGTGAACAGCAACAACTCTTTGGTCAGTTTATCGCCATTTTTAGATGAAAAGGGT
Source organism: Nemotelus pantherinus (assembly GCA_963978885.1). NCBI lineage: Eukaryota > Metazoa > Arthropoda > Insecta > Diptera > Stratiomyidae > Nemotelus > Nemotelus pantherinus. The sequence goes on along the minus strand of OZ022264.1, from coordinate 133,190,011 downwards.
ATTATGCGAGTTGGAGGTCGATTACAGTCATCATCACTGCCATATGACGCTAAGTATCCAATGCTGCTTCCATACAATGACCCAATTGTGAAGCTAATTATGCAAGAAGCTCATATGAGGAACATGCACTGTGGACCACAGGCATTATTGGCACAAATACGACAAAGATTCTGGCCAATAAAAGGAAAAATAATGGCTAGATCAACCGTTCAACATTGTGTCCGTTGTATCAGAGCCAAACCGGTCGTGTTTCAACAGCTTATGGGCAATTTACCATCAGCAAGAATTCAGCCTGCACGTCCTTTCTTAAAAACCGGAGTGGACTTCTGTGGCCCTTTCTGGATACATCACAAAATTAGAGGAAAACGACCATACAAAGCATATGTGGCAGTTTACTGTTGCTTCGCTACAAAGGCTGTTCACTTGGAAGTCGTGAGTGATCTAACAACCGATGCCTTCATAGCCTCCCTTAAACGGTTCATAGCTCGTCGAGGACACTGCAGAAATCTTTATTGCGATAATGCAACAAATTTTGTTGGAGCTAGAAATCAACTAGCAGAATTATCGTCTGCTGTTCATGACAAGGCAGGACTCGAGAAAATTACTTCGACGTGCAGTAAAATAGGAATTGATTTCAACTTTATTCCTCCACAAGCTCCTCATTTTGGAGGACTTTGGGAGGCAGCTGTCAAGTCTGCTAAACATCTCTTAGTTCGAAGTATCAATACTGCATCACTAACGTATGAAGAGCTGGAAACTGTGATCATTGAAATCGAGTCGATCCTAAATTCAAGACCAATCACCCCCATGTCCAATGATCCCAATGATTTATACGCTCTTACGCCCGGGCATTTTTTGATCGGTGAACCACTTACAGCTCCAGTGGATTCACTGGCATCATCTTTGAAGACTAATCTAAACACTCGCTGGAAAATCGTGTCTAACATAAAACACGAATTTTGGAAACGTTGGAGCTTGGAGTACTTGAGTGAGCTGCAACATCGATATAAATGGAAGGATCGTTTACCGAATGTTGAAATCGGCACCATGGTCATAATCAAAGAAGATAACCTTCCAACGCTGCAATGGCCATTAGGCAGAATAATAAAAACGTACAAAGGTGAAGATGGAGTTGTTCGAGTGGTAGATGTGAAAACAACTGGTGGAACTCTGAAACGTGCAGTAAATCGACTTGCACCTTTATTTCCAGACGATAATAAACTCAGAGAACCTGTTGAAGAAAAATGTACAAAAAATAACAACAAGAAATTACCAACACTAAAGCAGGGTTACCCGCGACCACCAGAACCTAATCAACAGCCATTAAAACGCTCGCGACCATCACTAGGATCAGCATTAGTAACATTATTTTGCACCTGCCTCTTCATATCATCAACAAAGGGCCAATCAATAAAAAACAAGCCATTCGATAAAAATCTTGGCTTCTACTTTGAAAAATTGGGTCCGGTGGGGATAACTACAAGTGAATCTAAAATAGTGACGTATTTCAATATGAAACCTTACTGGAAAGAGTTTGAGATTATTGAAAGATATCCAGAGGTAATAAAAAATCTATGTAAAGGTGGGTCACCCTCGAATAGCTGCTCAAGTATCGGAACCCAGTTGGAAAGAGCCATTTCCGATTTAGAACTTAACAACAAATTACTGAGACCAACGACACTCATACGCAGTAAACGAGGTGCTTTTAACTTCATTGGAAACGTTGCTCATACTCTTTTCGGAATATTAGATGCCGATGATGCAGACGAAATAGCTACGACGATAAATGCACTCCACAAAAATGAACAAGAAGTTGCAAGGCATTTAAACAATCAAACATCATTTATTGATAGCACGCTTACCATTATGAAAAAGAGTCAAGAAGATATTGAGAAGGAATTTAAGTATATCGAAAATAAATTCAACCAAACAAGAAACATGCTGAATAGTCTACAACAAAGGGAAGAAATTTCTGAACAGATCACAGAAATTACGTTTCAGGCTTCTACGCTATTAATAAATCATCAAAGGATTCAAGATTCACTAATAGACATTGTGACAGACTCACATCATGGAAAACTCAACCCGGAATTGTTGCCTCCAGAACAACTACAAATAGAGTTAACAAAACTAAAAGCAATGTTACCACCAACTTTGAATTTACCATTAGAAACAAAGGAGTTGCGGAAGTTTTACAATCTAATGGCTATAAAGGGGCAAATAACAGATGAGTATGTTATTTTCACAATAAAAATCCCGCTAGTGGCTACAGGACAGTTTGAAATACTAAAGGTAGTGCCAGTTCCCTTTAAGGCAGACCTCAATTTCGTTGCCTTGGCTCCGTCATCACCGTATTTGATCACGGACCTGCATAGAGAACAATATTATCCAGTTAAAGAAGATGAGTTCCGCCAATGTGTATCACTTAATGAAGACCAATTTCTATGTCGGCATTATGGACCATTATTTAGGAAAGGTGCACCCCAGAGTGCCTGCGAAATGAGTATACTCAGTCATGCAACAGCAACATCTTCATGTACAACAAAGGTAGTTGGACCTGCGCCTCACTGGACTCAACTGCATAATCCGAATCAGTGGATATACGTTTTGGATAGAGAAACATCGATTAATGTTGTATGTGGAAAACGTCTAACGAAAATGGTACTTCATGGTTCCGGTACTCCATGCTGCAGCTGTTGCTGTAAACGATTACGTGTAACACGCCTATCAGGTCTAGAGTCCGAAGAGGCAGTAGACAGAGTGTCCGCGTAGGAGGGACGCAAAGAGTTGTTTACTGAAGCCACCGAAGTCGTGAGAATGTTAGGCTGAGCTGGTACCGTAGTCAACTTTTGCTCAGCATCTTGCGACGTAGAAGTTGACGGACGCTCAGTCAAAGCAAATTTTAAGAGCTTTTCAGTCTCCTTACGGGAATCCTCTAGCTGCTTTTTTAATGCGTTGAAGGAGACCTCAACCGCAGTAAAATTCCGCAGATTGGCACGAAGTCTATCCACGTAAGTAAGGATAGAATGCTTCCGACATTTCTCGCAGTAATAGTGGATACCCGAATCCGCGCGATTGATGCAGTCCCCCATGGGTGCAGTGAAACCTGCACACTTCGCATGGAAAGATAGGCCGCAAAATCCAAAACAAGTGATGAGGGGAGTTTTTTCGGCTTTGTCGCAACAGGAGTTAGCGGAGCAAAGAGACATGATCAGTGAAAGTAATACAGGAAAAAAAGAAAAAAGACAATAAAATATAAATATAAATGTGGTAGCACTTCGTAAACAGAATGCACAATAATGGCAGCACTCCGACAAAAGTTAAAAGTTAAAAGTACAACACTAGCAAGCCGGTATGAGAATACACTTAACTATGGACCGAGTGATCACTATGAGCTTAGTAGCTCTAAAGTTTAAGAAGCGTCGGTAAGTGTCAAAACTATAGTTTATTTAAGCAAAGGTTCACACCACTTCAAATGAATGGTCATGCAGTAGAAAGCACCAAAGATCACAAGCTGAGGACTGGGGCGTCGGTAAGTGTCAAAACTATAGTTTATTTAAGCAAAGGTTCACACCACTTCAAATGAATGGTCATGCAGTAGAAAGCACCAAAGATCACAAGCTCAGGACTGGGGCGCGGATATTGTTGGGAAGCTGTCTTGTCTAAGTGACACACGAGCCGAACGATCATATGACCACAAATTCACACTAACAAAAGTTTGTAAAGCGCATCAGATTGGAATGTAGTAAACAGCAAAAGAAACCGTTTACTAATGAAAATTATAGAAATATGTCTTAGGTATTAAGAAAGCTTCCACACACTTGCACTATTAAGGGCAACAACACGTGAAAAGGTGAGGGGCCGGTCAAAATTTTTCTAAGCCGAAGAAAGACGCGAAATACGTGAAAAACCGTTAAGTTGTGGGAAGACTTTTGAAGCATCTCAAGATCCGAATACAATATTGTCTCTAGACAATCAACATATATCACATCGACATTTATTTCAAGGTGTTCAGGTTCAAGTGCTTGAATATCTTCTTTTCAAACTTTGCAAGCTGATGTGGTTCACGTACCACATCAGCATCAAACGCAGAGTATATATATATATATATATATATATATATATATATATATATATATATATATATATATATATATATATATATATATATATATATATATATATATATATATATATATATATATTTATATATATATATATATATATATATATATATATATATATTTATATATATATATATAAATATATATATATATATATATATATATATATATATATATAAATATATATATATATATATATATATATATATATATATATATATATATATATATATATATATATATAAATATATATATATATATATAGATAGATATATATATATATATATATATATATATATATATATATATATATATATATATATATATATACATATGTATATATATATATATACATATATATATATATATATATATATATATATATATATATATATATATATATATATATATATATACATATATATATATATATATGTATATATATATATATATATATATATATATATATATACATATATATATATATATATATATATATATACATATATATATATATATATATATATATATATATATATATATATATATATATATATATATATAAGTTAACAACACGTTCCCGCATAATCAGCAAACACGCGCCCAGGTGAAAATGCATCGATCATGATTAACCAAATGCAGCAAAGGTAGACGCTGCATCAGCAGAAATATCGGATAAAAGCAATCATCGATACTAGAATAAGTTTCAGTTTATATTGTACAATCATTTCAATAAAGCTCGAAGAGCATTTTTTTTAACACAATCGAAAAGTAATTATTTAACTGGCGCCCGAGCAGGGACTACTGATCGTGACACCGCAAGTAAAGCACAAAGTTGTGTGCTCGCGTTAAAAGAAACTGGTCGATCGGTTAGCCACAAAAAGATCGCTAAGTCACTTCCTGAGGCTGGGCAAGTGACCCAGTTTTCTTCGGTTAAATCGGGAAAACGTAAAAAGTACCGTAAAAATAACGCGAATCGTGCGCGAGTGTATCTAAAACAACAGCAGCGGTGTTCGTTTGAGGGAAGGAGGCCCCCGGAGTAGCCTGCAAAGGTAAAAGGACGTTAAGGATTTAAAAGCCGCCCTCAACATCGATTCAGTAGTCAATCCAAACTTAAGTGACGACGAAACGATATCCTGGAAGAAAAAGCAACATAGTATTGCTAAGGAATCATCGGAATCATCGAGTATGCGTTTTGAGCTTGCAGCAGTAATATTGTAAGTCAAATTTTAAATTTAGTTTTAAGAAACTGAAAAATTTTTTCATTGAAAGCATATTGAAAGAAAAATTAAGAGAATCGAATATTTTAAAATTGATTTACCGAAAAATTGAAAATTTTGTCAAGAAAGTGAATATATTGCAAAGTGAATTAAATATTCCCAAACAAAAGTGAACAAACAGTACTGAAAAAGTATAAGGAAAACTAAACATAAAGACAAAGATATAGAAAATATAAGGCTCCAGTATTGAAAATATATAAAGAAAACTAAACACAAGGATAAAGATACATAAAATATAAGGCTTCTATTGGAAATCAGAATTTTATTGAATATATTTATTATTGTTTGTCGTAAAGGAAATCTTGAACCTTTTCAGCTAGTGAACAGTGTTAGTGTAAAGTGGAAGTTGATTATCTTTCGTCATTTTGAAGAAGTTATAAAACGGTAGTGATCTTTTCATCTTTTCATTCTGCTGTGTGGAAATCTTCTTTTATAACAAAATCATTTCTTACTTTATTGAAAATACCTTTTTGCTAAAAATCATCGGTGCGTCTCCACTTATCGAAAATCCTTTTGTTGTTCAGTGACGGTTCTTGACTTGTGAAATCCCTTCGTGTTGTGAGGATAATGGCCAACCGAAATAACTTGATTAGACCCCCCCGCTTAAACGCTGACGAACTTCCACCTATAGTGGAAGAAGTAGGCGCAGCAAACCCTCCGAATCCCCAACAAAACATTCAAAATCATGAAGATCTAGTTCGATTGATATCTCAGCTGGTTTCTGAAACCCTTCACATTCAAGGAAGACAAATGTTTGAGTCCTACATGAACCCCGCATCAGATCCCAACCAAGATCATGATATTCCCATAAACGTGGGCAACGAAAGGGACTTATCTGATATGGATAAAATCCCTGACGTAGTTAAAAGCCTACGAACATTTTCGGACGACCCAAGTGAATTTTCCTCATGGAGGAAGAGCGTAGAAAGGATACTTAAAATTTACCAACACCTGCAAGGTACTCCAAAGTACTTTGGTATTCTATCGGTTATACGCAACAAAATTGTGGGACAGGCCGACATAGCCCTTGAGTCCTACAATACGCCCTTAAATTGGCCTAAAATTGCGAAGTGTTTAACCTTGCACTACGCAGATAAGCGTGACCTAGGTACTCTTGAGTACCAGATGACAACTCTTGTGCAAGGTAGCCATACCATTCACGAATTCTATCAAATCGTATATCATCATTTGTCCCTTATTCTCAACAAGCTGTCATCTATGGAAATGGGACATGAATCCTTAAGAAACATGACCCAATGCTACAAAGATAAGGCATTAGATACGTTCGTGCGTGGTCTCAAAGGTGATCTCCCTCGCCTCTTAAGTATTCGAGAACCTGTGGATCTCCCGCAAGCTCTACATCTTTGCCTTAAATTGCAAAATGTAGACTACAGAGCTCAGCACGCGTTAAGCTCACACAACACAATCAGGAGGAATCACCCTAATGTACCACCACCACTGCCACCTAAAAGGAATAATTCACCCTTACAAGGCCACATCCCAAGAAGAGATTTCCTCCCTGAATTACTACACAACCCTAGCGTTCCTCAGCCCCCACAATTTCGTCGACATCCTCCACAACCTAATCCATTTTTTCCAAACCATCGACCATTTGCACCCAATCCGAATTTCAGGCAATTACCCCCAAAGCCCAGGCAATATGAGCCGATGGACATTGATCAGTCGATCAGGTCAAGAGCCATAAACTACCAAAACCGGCCCCAAAATCAACACCAACACACAGCCCAAAAACGGCCAACATCTCAAATGGCCCACGTACCTAACAAACAGCAGAGGATATTCAATTTGGAGCAGGCTCCCACTGCTCCTGACGAAAATTACGACAGCGAACAATACGAACAATACGAACAATATTATAACTACGACGAACTAAATACCTACGAAAACCCACTTACCGAAAACGATAATAATAATACAACTACAGACACCCCTGACCAGAATACTGAAAACGAACAGGACAACGTCCATTTTTTAGATTGTTGAGCTCTTCGCTTCCATACATGGAATACACCGCGAAGAGCGGAGAAAGTCTCAAATTTCTTATTGACACCGGCTCGAACAAAAATTACATTCAGCCACGATTCATACGATATCCCATAAAAAATGAAAAATCCTTTAATGTAAATTCTGTTGGCGGATCAATCAATATAACACACCATGCCTTTATTCCTTTATTTGGACCCAACATCGAAAAATTAAAATTCTTCATCCTACCACCATTAAAAACATTTGCAGGAATAATTGGGAATGACAGCTTAAAAACCCTCCAAGCAGTTATTCACACTAACAATAATTTTATGACGATCAAAGGGAATATCTGGATTCCCCTCAAACAACAAATTTCCCACACCGTGAATCACCTAAACCTAAGAACCAATCATATGACCGAATCACAAATTAAAACCCTGAAACATATTCTCGAAAAATACCCTAATCTAGCATCAGAGCCAAACAGAAGTCTGACCTACATAACTACTGTAAAAGGGGAAATTCGTACGACAACCAACGACCCAGTCTATGCTAGATCTTACCCTTATCCAATGGCGCTGAAGGACGAAGTCGAAAAAGAAATTCAACAACTTTTAAACGACAATATCATACGTCCTTCCAAGTCCCCTTATAATGCACCAGTCTGGATAGTAAAGAAAAAACCGGATGCATCAGGAGAAAAAAAATTTCGAATGGTCATCGACTACCGGAAATTGAATTCCATTACAGTAACCGATGCTTATCCTATTCCCGACATTAATGATGTCCTCTCCAACCTTGGTGAAAATCAATATTTTTCAATCATCGACCTAAAAAGCGGATTTCATCAGATTCCCTTAAGAGAGCGCGACATTGAGAAAACCGCTTTCGCCATCAATAATGGCAAATATGAGTTCGTTCGCCTTCCATTTGGCTTAAAAAACGGCCCAGCAATATTTCAAAGGGCACTAGACGACATCCTTCGAGAACACATCGGAAAACGCTGCCGCATTTATATAGATGACATAATAGTCTTCGGTAAGACTGAAAAAGACCATTTTGAAAATCTAGACATAGTTCTTAAAACCCTGAAAGATGCCAATATGAAAATTAATTTGGACAAATGCGAATTCCTAAAAAAGGAAGTTGAATTCTTGTGGTTTATAGTCAGCGTAGATGGCATCAAAACAAACCCCAAGAAAGTTGAAGCAATCGCTTCATTCCCGCTTCCCAAAACACTCAAAGACTTACGTTCTTTCCTAGGTATGTCAGGGTACTATCGGCGGTTTATTAAAGACTATGCAAAAATTTCTAAACCCCTGACATCACTTTTAAGAGGGGAGGATGGACGAGTATCAAAAAACTCATCCAAAAACAAACCAATCTCTCTCGATAAAGAAGCAGCTGTAGCTTATGAAAAGCTCAAAAATATTCTCATATCACAAGATGTTGTACTTTCCCATCCAGACTTCACTAAGCCATTTGAGCTAACAACCGATGCTTCCAATTACGCGATCGGTGCTGTCTTATCTCAAGATAACAAGCCTATTTCATTCTTGTCCAGAACTCTCAGTAAAACTGAGGAAAATTACGCAACGAATGAAAAAGAGATGTTAGCAATTATTTGGTCATTAAATTCCCTTCGAAATTATCTTTACGGCTCCAATCATGTACGAATTTTCACCGACCATCAACCCCTTACATACGCACTCAGTTCGAAAAACACCAATAGTAAACTCAAACGTTGGAAAGCCATTCTCGAAGAATATGATTACGAGTTACGTTATAAACCAGGTAAAGCGAACGTCGTCGCCGATTCTCTTTCTAGACCCCCTCAAGAAATCAAAGAACCGACTACTCTGACACACAATACAAACGAAATAAATTCCGTGACACCTACAGAACATAGTGACGATAGTTCGGCACAAAACCTTATTCCTTCTGTCGAATCACCAGTTAACGTATTTAAAAATCAACTCCTTCTTAAAATCGGAGAAGAAAACAGTTATCAGATTGTAAACCCCTTTGAAAACTACACCAGGCACATCATTATTCAAAGAAACTATTCCGAGCACGACATAATAAACATTTTTAAAAGGTATCTAAATCCACATCTGACAAATGGACTCCTCACTGACGAACCTACTATGGGTCTCATCCAAACTATTTATCCCCATCACTTTAAAGACTACAGAATTCGCTTTACACAAAAACTGGTAGAAGACATTCCCAACGAGGCAGAACAAGAAGAACGAATCCTTCGAACTCACAAGAGAGCACACCGTAACGCGGAAGAAAACCACAAACAAATATTAGAGAATTTTTACTTTCCGAAAATGTCCTCCAAAATTAGACAACTGGTTAAACTTTGTACCATATGCAAAGAAAACAAATATGACAGACACCCGAACAAACCATTCTTAGAACCGACACCCATTCCAAAATATCCTGGACATATTGTTCACATCGACATATTCATGACGGAGAAAAAACGCGTACTCACAGCAATAGATAAATTCACAAAATTTGTTCAAGCCAAAGTTATACCAACAAAATCCGCCTAAGACGTCAGACGTCCCCTACGAGATATACTATTTTTTTACTGTATCCCCGAAACGGTGGTAATCGATAACGAAGGTGCACTTAGATCCGCATCCTTAGAGTCCATGATAGAGGACGAACTTAAAATTAAGCTCTTTCGAACTCCTCCGTACAAAAGTGAAGTCAACGGTCAAATTGAACGCTGGCACTCCACTCTCATAGAAATCATGAGATGCCTGAAATGCGACGGACCTCCTAGACCCTTCGAAGAACTCCTCGAACGTGCAGTGCACGAGTACAATTTCACAATTCACTCGACTACAGGTAAGAAACCAGTAGAGCTTTACCTCGGCCGAATTCCAAATATCACCCCTGAAGAATTAGAGAATGCACGCCTTAGTAATATAGAGAAGATCAAACGCAAACAAACGACCGACATGATCCACCACAATAAAAATCGGCAACCTATAAAGACTTACGATACAGGACAGGTTATTTACGTCAGACAGAACAAACGAATCGGAACAAAACTAAATCCTAGATAGCGACAGGAAGTTGTTAGGGAGAACAGAAATACGACTATACTAACTGAATCTGGCAAAATAATACATAAAGATAAAATTCGAAATTAACTTCTTTCAGGTTCATTGCCCACGCGATCAACGCAAACGTACAAATTTTGGACTAAACCAACTCGCAAATTATATCTTTCTATCTGGGACAGACAAAGATAAAGGACGGAAACTTTAAAATAATTCACATTATAGACTTAGACCAGTACGAACGATTTATTACCGACGTTCACCCTATTCTGAATCTATCAATAATCCAACATAATCCACTCTCACGATATTTGATGCATGAATTCCACCAAATTGAGACTTTAATCCATAACCTAAAACCTCGGAAGGCGAAAAGATCACTAAATTTTCTAGGCTCGGCATGGAAATGGATAGCCGGAAGCCCTGATCACGAAGACCTAGTGACGATAAAAGAAAAGATAAACATCGTCCTAAGTAATAGTAATAAACAAGTTGTAATAAACGAATTGTATAACCAACGAATTAACAAGATTACGAAGATAACGAATGACATACAAAAAATATTAAATGAAGAAAAAAGGGCAAATAATAATAATTTTTCCGAATTAAAATACAAAATGAAAATTGTTAAAGAGGAATTGAAAAACATTAACTACGCCATACATTGGGCAAAAATGGGAGTCATCAACTCCCTCATTCTATCAAAAAAAGAAATAAATTTAGCTACCGATACATTAAACAAAGATTTATTACCCTTTTCGACTGTAGAAGAAGCCCTAGAATTAGCTGACATCAAAATTATTAGTAATCACGAAACCATACTTTATATAATCAATATTCCGATTACAAGACAGGAAACATACGATACTCTTCTAGTTAAGCCAATTAAAAAAAGAAACATAATAACAGAAATACCTTTTGAGAAAATATTAAAAAATAAAGAAAAATTATATGGTATAAAAACTAATAGTTGTAAATGTTATAACAATTTATTCATTTGTAAAGAATCCGATGTAGTAGATATTAGTTTAACCAGCTGCTTGCCAAGACTGCTGCAAAGCTCAAACGCCACCTGCAACAGAATCAACGGTCTGCAAATTCCAACCATCGAGGAGATTTCACCTGGCAACTTACTACTAAATGCGTTCTGCGGTCAACTTGAAGTAGAAGAATCCACGTACCATTTGAACGGGACGTACTTAATCAAATTTCACAATACTTCAATAAAAATAAATGGGAAAAACTATGAAGCGCATGAGATATCAACGATCAACGCACTGCCTGCAATACTCCAGCCTACACCCGAAGGAATATTATATGGGGATCATTTTTCCCTTGAAATGCTGGACGAAATTAAAATCAACAACACCGAAAAGATAGAATTGCTAAAATCAAACAATGAAGTTCACCAGTACACGACCTATGGCCTAATTTCCATCTTGGCAGCCATAACATCAACCTACATGATTCTGAAAACTTGTCTCCAGAAGCGCAAAATCTCATCAGCGGCGATCCCACCTACAACAGAAGTCACAGTAATCCCATCATCAATGTCATCAGCAATCAGCTATCCATCCACATTGGCAAATCAAACGCAACCCAGGTTTAATAACCTTCCGTACTTCTAACGATAGCGGACTATCGCACTTAGAGGGGGAAGAGTTAACAACACGTTCCCGCATAATCAGCAAACACGCGCCCAGGTGAAAATGCATCGATCATGATTAACCAAATGCAGCAAAGGCAGACGCTGCATCAGCAGAAATATCGGATAAAAGCAATCATCGATACTAGAATAAGTTTCAGTTTATATTGTACAATCATTTCAATAAAGCTCGAAGAGCATTTTTTTTAACACAATCGAAAAGTAATTATTTAACTTATATATATATATATATATATATATATATATATATATATATATATATATATATATACATATATATATATATATATATATATATATATATATATATATATATATATATATATATATATATATATATATATTTATATATATATATATATATATATATATATATATATATATATATATATATATATATATATATATATAGATATATATATATATATATATATATATATATATATATATATATATATATATATATATATATAGATATACATATATATACATATATATATATAGATATATATATATATATATATATATATATATATATATATATATATATATATATATATATATATATATATAGATATATATATATATATATATATATATATATATATATATATATATTTATATATATATATATATATATATATATATATATATATATATATATATATATACATATATATATATATATATATATACAGGGTGTTTGGTACTAAATGAACACTATTTTAAGGAGGCGTTCTTTGACAGATTTTGAGTAAAAAATCGTTCTACAGGATGGTCCGGATTTCAAAACCTACCGAGTTACAGGGTGTTCAAAAAAACTTGTTCGGACCGGTACCCTGACTCACTTGAATCATTATATCTTGAAAACTAATTATCACAACTCAAAGTTTTATACCGCGTTTATTAGACAATTAAATTACCTTTTATTTAATGCATGTAATACTTGTATTACCAGTGTAATACTTTAAATAGCAATAAATGGGTACTAAATTACTTTAGTACGACTAGCATATTAAACTTTGTTTTTTCAAGGAGGACCGTTTTATGACATATTTAGTTTTTAAGCGATATTTATTTTCGCTCAATACTTGCGAAATGGTAGAATCTAAGTCATTAAAATGTATGCAACTTTTGTAGCCAGTAATATGGCTTATCAAAATATTTAAATGAAAGTGGCACATTATAATGAGGTTTTCTAAGGTTTTTTTGAACACCCTGTAACTCGGTAGGTTTTGAAATCCGGACCATCCTGTAAAACGATTTTTTACTCAAAATATGTCAAAGAACGCTTCCTTAAAATAGTGTTCATTTAGTACCAAACACCCTGTATATATATATATATATATATATATATATATATATATATATATATATATATATATATATATATATATATATATATATATATATATATATATATATATATATATATATATATATATATAGATATATATATAACTATATATATACATATATATGTATAAATATATATATATATATACTATATATATATATATATATATATATATATATATATATATATATATATATATATATATATATATATATATATATATATGTAAATATGTTTATATATATATATATATATATATATATATATATATATATATATATATATATATATATATATATATATATATATATCAGCAAAATGATTAGGAGAGATAATCTCTGGAGTGGCCAATCCGATTGAGCTGAAATTTTCGTAGATGTATACAGTAGGTAGCTCTATGACTTGCTTAAATAAAGATACTCGAAACTTTTTGGAGGCAGCGAGCGTTTAAGTAAATTTTGAGGTACTCCTTTATTTCCAAGCAGTGTAAATGTTTGTTTAAATAAATGCTTGGGAATGAAAACTCATATTGTTTTAAGCTTGTCTATGTTAAAAACTTGGAAATTTTGAGCCGCGTGTGGGTGCAACGTGCCTAAAAATAGGCAAAGATTTTTTTTCAAATTTTGATTTGTCATCGTGAAATTTGCAGAGCATATTAATGTTGAGTAAGATCTAACGCACATGGAATTTTAAGATAGTGTAACCCTGTAGCTACGGCAGGCTCCTGAATCCTTCAAATCATTGACCCTCCTGAAAAATTATTGATTTTTGACAAAAAATTTAAATCATTGATAAATGTTGACCTTTTTTCATCATTTCATATTGAAAGTTTGAAAATTCCGGTTTGCGCAAGAACGGCAACCCA
>OZ022264.1:133160647-133173147 GCA_963978885.1 Nemotelus pantherinus | reverse complement strand
TTAACATTGGTGACCCCGACGTGATTTCCAAGCCTGGAAATCACACTGACAACTACAAGCTACACACGCATCATGGAGCGCTTGGTTGAACAGCAACAGGAGCGGTCCGCTCAAATAGACCAAATAATCGCAAACTACAAAAAGGACTCCGAGGGCAGGAAAAATAGGGTTGAATATTTCGAGGAGCGGCTGCAACGATTGGAAGCAGCCTGGCAACCGTTCGAAGAAACCGACACGGCCATCCGGAACTTGAAGGACGTACCAACCAGTCACGAGTACTTCACGAGTGGCCTGTATGATACGACCAAGCAGAACGTCACGAACTTTCGCCATCACTTTCAGGAACGAATTCGCTCGCTCGGTCAGCCGGCGCGATCTTCTGAGGATGGGGGCGTCACAAGCAATCCTGAACCCAAGGCTAGATCGGCAGCATTGCCAACGACATTGAAGGGCGCACCATATCTAAGTGAGTTGACCAGACTAGTACGAAGGCACAAGGCCTTGGCTGATTCTTTGAGCAGGCTGTTCGACCGCTTGGATCATGTGGAACACCCAAGGCAGTTTTATGAAATGAAACTGAGCTCCATAAAGCAGTATTGGGCTCAGCTTCAAGAATACCACCAAGAAATTTACGGGCTCAGCGATGATCCAGTCGCCAGCGGATATCAATTAGAGGTGCACATTGCTCTCGAAACTGCCATGGAAGAGTGGCTTGTGTATCTGTCCACCAAATTAGACGAGTCTAATGCTGCAACAGTGCCAGCAGCGCCAACAGCTGCAAACACCAATTTGAGTCTTCCTAAAATCTCCATTCCAAAGTTTGAGGGTGAATATATAAAGTGGCGCCAGTTCCGTGACTTGTTTGTCCAGATGGTGCATGACCAACCACTATCAGGTTGCCAAAAAATGTGGTACCTCAAGATGAACTTGACAGGAGAGGCCGAAAGGCTCATAAGAAACTTCCCACTGTCAGAAAAAAATTACCTATCAGCCTGGAAGACACTCGAGGATAGATACGACAATCAGAGACTGATTGTAGCTGCTCTAGTTAATAAACTAATGGCGCAGCCATCGCAAACGCACGACAAATCATCTGCTTCGGCACTGAAGACCTTACATGATAGCACACAAGAGTGTCTTATGGGCCTGGAAAATCTGGGCATCTCAACCAGCGGCTGGGACCCGCTGTTGCTTCATATATTGACGAAAAGGTTAGACTCCGTCACTCATACTTTATATGAGCAATCCATTCTCAACCCGAAAGAAATCCAGAGCGTTGCGGGCTTCTTGGCCTTTCTACAGAATCGATTTCAGGCACTAGAAGCATTAGGGAGCAAGGCAAAATCAGCTGGCTCCACGACAAATTATGGCGGGTCAAGACTCACAGCTGCCATATCAGCGACACCATCGTGTCCCATTTGCAGCAAGGGCCATCCGTTGTTCCATTGTGCAAACTTCCTACAAATGGCACCAGCCGATAGGTTAAAGGTCGTCCAAAGGCATAAGCTTTGCATCAACTGCTTCCGAACCGGCCATACGTCTGGAGACTGCACCTTGAGAGGCTGCAAACAATGCTCCAAGAGGCATAATAGCCTGCTGCACTTTGGAAAGACAAGTGCTGCGAAATATACGGCCAAACCAGATAAACATGGGGCACCGTCAGCGTCGGAAGCAATATCAGCGGCTGCCGTGGCAAAAGAGCATGAGGATCGCTCCCTCACATTGACCGCAGCGGGAAAACCGCCCAAGGGTGGCTACGTGCTGCTGGGTACTGCCAGAGTCGCGGTCGTCAATGCAGTCGGGGATTCCTTGGAATGTCGAGCTCTATTGGATCCAGGCTCGCAAATTAACTTGGTGACCGACCGCGTTGTGAAACAACTGGGTTTGGCGCCCCAGCGATCTGTGACTTTTATCGAAAGGGTTGGCTGTAGTACAGAGCGAACACAACACAGAGTGAATCTTGAGCTCCGCTCAAGAATAAACTCTTATTCAGCCAGACTCGAAGCATACGTGCTACCCCAAATTGTTTTTCCACAGCCGGCTCACCAAATAGATATTTCCAAGTGGCCAATACCCTCCAATATAACATTGGCAGACCCATTGTTCAACGAAAGTGGGCACATCGACATGCTCCTCAGTGCTGAGCATTTTTACGAGCTGCTACTTGTGGGGCAAATCAAGCTGAAAAATGGCTTGCCAATATTACAAAACACGCTCCTTGGCTGGGTGGCAACCGGTAAAATCGCAGACAATCCATCTTCAGCCGCTACATGTGGAGTGCTCACGGAAGACCAAAGTCTGGCCAAATCCATAGAAAGATTTTGGAAGCTAGAAGATGCTGACCTGCCTCAAAAGGCAATGAAATGGCATGCGAGACGCACTTTTGTCAGACCGCAAAACGAGACAATGAAGGCCGTTTTGTCGTTAGGTTGCCCTTTGCTGCTGAGCCAACGAAGCTAGGCAGTTCAAGAGATATTGCATTACGACGCTTCGAGGCGTTAGAAAAAAGATTAATGAAAAATGCCGAGCTCAGGCAGCAATACCAGACATTTATGCAGGAATACGTGGAACTTGGCCACATGGAGGAAGTAGAAGAGGAAGCGATTCAAGCGCCCTATTACTTTCTTCCTCATCACTGCATTACCAAGCCCGATAGCAGCACCACAAAGCTTAGGGTTGTGTTCGACGCGTCATGCAAGACTGCGTCGAATGTTTCATTGAACGACATATTGTACACGGGGCCAACCCTCCAGGATGACCTCGTAGCAATCCTTCTCCGGTTTAGACTACCGCGATTTGTATTCACTGCGGACATCGAAAAGATGTACCGCCAGGTGATACTGCACCCTGACGACCGAAGGTACCATATGATTTTTTGGAGACACGAACCAAGTCAGCCCAGGCGCTGCTACCAGCTTAAAACAGTAACCTACGGTACGACACCTGCCTCGTATTTAGCAACCAAATGCCTCCATAGATTGGCCAAGGAGGAAGCAGCACGATACCCGCTAGGAGCTGAAATCCTGCAACGAGATTTCTATGTTGACGACGTCATGACGGGTTCAAATAGCCTCCTGAAGGCCTCGCAAATGCAGGAAGAAGTGACCAAACTGCTGCAAGGTGCGGGATTTAAGCTCAGAAAATGGTGCGCGCGTTTGCTCCAAGGCATACCGCACGAGGACAAAGAAGTTCAATTGGATTTCAATAACGAATCAGAGGACTATATCAAGACGTTGGGTCTAACATGGCTGCCAAAGCCAGACAACTTTCGCATTAGGATTAGCTGGCAACAGGAGAATAAAAAGGTAACAAAACGGACGGTTGCTTCCGACATTGCAAGAATGTTTGACCCCCTTGGCATTATGGGGCCAGTTGTTGTTCTCGCTAAAATTTTCCTGCAGCAGCTGTGGCAACTAACGCTGGACTGGGATGCTGCCCTCCCACAGGAAATGTACACTAGATGGACTAAGTTCCGGGAAGAATTGAAGATTCTGGAAAACATGCAGTTTCCTCGACATGTGATGGCGAATGAGGCACCCAATCAAATCCAACTCCATGTTTTTACAGATGCATCCGAGAAGGCGTACGGTGCTGCCATTTATGTCCGATCCATCACCACGGATGGAAGAATCATCGTGCGACTGTTAACCGCCAAATCAAGGGTCGCGCCTCTTAAGAAAACTTCAACCCCGCGATTGGAGCTTTGCGCCGCCAAATTGGGCGCCGACCTGGCTTATAGAGCAAAGAAGGACATGCAGATGAAAGACATTACTACCTTCTTTTGGACCGACTCCGAAGTCGTTTTGGGGTGGATAAATTCTACTTCTTCCTCATATCATACATTTGTGGCAAACAGAATATCAGCAATTCAATCTCTGTCCATCCCGCAACAGTGGCGGCACGTTATGTCGAGCGAAAATCCTGCGGACATTCTCTCTCGTGGCATTGCTCCTGCAAAATTGGGTAATTGTCACCTTTGGTTTTACGGACCTCCTTATCTGCATGGGAGGGAATCTATATGGCCACCGGAGAATGTGAAGGCATCCGTATGCGACATGGAAAGGAAAAGATCAGCCTTAACCATGATCCACCCCGAGGAGAAGCCTACCCATTTCGTGAATGAAATACAACATGGGAACTCTTTCAAAAAACTACAACGCGTGACGGCATACGTAATAAGGTTCGTCAATCGACTACGATCGATGGGCACAATCGAAAACAGAACCAAAACTCCAACTAGCAAAGAGTTGGACGATGCGCTGGTTGTCATTGTCAAAATCATGCAGTCTGAAGAATTTAGTGACGAAATTAGAAAATTGAGTAGCTGTAAGGAGATTAATAAGCGAAGCCCACTGACCACTTTGACGCCATTCCTAGATGATTGTGGCGTTTTACGTGTTGGCGGCAGATTGGAGGCATCAAGCATGCATTATGATGCGAAGCATCCTATCTTGCTGCCCTATAAGCATCCGTTTACCAAAATACTAATGACAGACATCCACCACGAAAGACTGCATTTAGGCCCCCAAGCGCTGCTTGCCACTACAAGACAACGGTTCTGGCCGATCAAGGGAAAAACGCTAGCGAGATCTGTTGTACAGCGATGTGTACGATGCAGCAGGGCGAAGCCAAAAATGTTCTCTCAGCTAATGGGGAACTTACCATCCACACGAGTACAGCCTGCGCGGCCATTCATTAACGCGGGTGTTGATTTCTGCGGGCCAATTTCGATTCATTACCGGGGCAGAGGCAGTCGCCCCCAGAAAGGATACATAGCAATATTTTGTTGTTTTGCCACTAAGGCCGCTCATCTAGAAGTGGTAGGCGATCTGACCACAGAATCTTTTATCGGATCGTTAAAGCGTTTCTTAGGAAGGCGTGGGCACTGCAAAAATTTATATTGCGATAATGCCACTAATTTTGTGGGAGCTTACAACCAATTGCATGAACTAAAGGGTGCCATATATTCAGACAAAGCCAAAGAAAAAATTACCACGATCTGTGCCTCTCAGCGCATAGACTTTCATTTTATACCTCCTCGTGCCCCACACTTCGGAGGGTTGTGGGAGGCTGCTGTTAAATCAGCAAAGCACCTGCTACTGAGAGGAGCGTCCTCAGCCAAGCTAACCCACGAAGAATTGCAGACACTGATAGTGGAAATTGAGGCAATATTAAATTCCAGGCCAATTACACCGATGTCAGCAGACCCTAACGATCTTGCAGCATTAACCCCGGGTCACTTCCTAATCGGGGAGCCCCTTACAAGCTCCATTGATACCGCTGCAGAGCCGATCAAGGTTGGCCTTCTCACTCGATGGAAGTTAGTGACACACATCAAAAATGAGTTTTGGCGCAGGTGGACTAGCGAGTACTTAAGTGAGCTGCAGCATCGTTTGAAATGGAAACACAGTAGTTCAAATGTCCAGCCCGGCACCGTTGTAATCATCAAAGAGGATAACACCCCAGTGATGAAATGGCCACTAGGACGAATCATTAAAACCTATGAGGGAGATGACGGGCACGTTCGGGTCGCTGACGTCAAAACATCTTCCGGCGTTTTGCGCAGATCGATCCACAGACTGGCTCCGCTACCTATTGAGAAGGATGACGCAACGGCAAAGGAAGAAGAATTTCCGCAACCCAAACCGACCCGAACAAAACGTACTTCATCGGAAGGATCCTCTAAGGCTGGCACCCCGGAGGGAACGCAAGGCAATGAGGAGCCAAAAAAGAGGGCACGCAAACAGCGAGGAGCTTCTCTTGCGACACTCATGCTGAGCTGCTTAATCCTCCCGATCATACATGCAGATCCCGTTGAAGTTACTCCCATGGGCCCGCAACCGGGTTTGCACTTCCAGTCAATGGGAAGGACATGTTTGGCAACAAGCGAATGGAAGCTGATAATTTACTATGACTTAATGCCGTACTGGCTAGAGCTGTCCAATCTGCGCAATGGAACGAGCATGCTGCAGCATCTCTGCGACCGCTGGACTCTAAAAAATAGCTGCCATCCCGTTGTAACTTATTTCCGTAACCTTCAGGTTGAATTGGGTACCTACAGCCAGCTGTTCAGAGCCAGAAAAAGAAGGGGAGCCCTCAACATAGTTGGCAATCTAGCAAAATCCTTGTTTGGTGTACTTGACGATGAATATGCCCAAGAAATGTCCAAAACGATCACTAGCGTCAAGGGAAACCAAAATCAACTTCTTGCATTATTGAGAAATCAAACGTCAATCATCGACTCCACACTAAACGTCATCCAGAAGGACGAGCTTGCCGCCCAAAGAAAGTTTAAGATGATAGATGAAGAATTAAAAAGACTGGCCAATGAAGTGAAGGACCCTGGCAATGAGAACAGCCAGACTTCGATAGCAAGTCTCTTTTCTACACTCGCCATTCAAATGACATTAATGGCTTCTGACCTCAAGAGAACACAGGATGCCATTGTAGACGTAATTTCCGACACTCATCATGGAAAGCTGAGTCCGTTGTTATTATCTCGGCATCAGCTGAAAACAGAACTCATAACCATCAAGACTCACTTGCCCGCGGCTCTTCGCCTTCCCACCGAAAGGGACGATTTGCTTCATCTCTTCAATTTGATAACCACGAAGGCCCGAGTAGTGGGGAACCATGTCATTTTTGAGCTGAAATTGCCCCTGGTCAGCGCTGCTACATATGACCTATATCGGTTGTACTCGATACCAACATTGACTGAAGATAAGCTGATGGCATTTGTGCCTACCTCACCGTACCTAGTCATAAACCAACATCGAGATCAGTACTATCCGCTGTCGGAACAAGAATACGGAGCCTGCACCAAAATTGAACAAGACCTGTATCTGTGCGAGCAGGTTCATCCTCTCTACGAAAAGGAGGCGAACATCAGTTGTTGTGAAGTATCGCTTCTAAGAGAGCAGTCTCTGCCCCCACAGTGTCAGCTCAGAGAAATTCAAGCATCTCCATTTTGGGTGCAACTTTCATTCTCTAATACCTGGATCTATGCATTAAAGGGCAGGGCATCAATCAGCATCGTCTGTGGAGATTATGTCGCTACTATGAATCTAGCAGGGTCAGGTTTACTCAAAATACAACCTGATTGCACAATAAAATCTGGCTCAATCACCATACAGGCACATCGGGTTTACGCAAGCAACAAAAGAGTCTCCTTTTCACGCACACCGGACCTGCCCCGATTCATAGCGACCAAAAACACGCGTGCTCCTTCAACTTTAAAACCATACCAAACGTCTAACACCGCCATTGGTCAGTTAAAGCGGCAGTTGCACGCGCAGCAAATACATCTTCCCAGCGAGATTGACGCCCACAACATTCACCATTATACGATCGGATACCTAAGCCTGGCAGTTGCCATCGCACTCACCATCTACCTGATCGCCAAGTGTAGAGCGCAGTCTCGCAATCATGTGACCATTGAAAATCGCCCGCGTCCCAGAGCGCATAGCCTGCCGGGCACCCAAGCCAATGGTTGAACGGACCGTTCAACGCGGGGGAGGATGTTCAATAACAGTTTTCTAAACACAGCAAAATCAATTCCATCCAACAATGTAATCAATGTGCATCAACAACAATCCGTATTATTATTATTATTATTCAATAACAGTTTTCTAAACACAGCAAAATCAATTCCATCCAACAATGTAATCAATGTGCATCAACAACAATCTGTAAAGCAATCAAATCATATCCAATGTTCAATAGCAGTTTTCTAAGTTGCAAACATCAGCAACAATCTGTAAAGCAATCAAATCATATCCAATGTTCAATAGCAGTTTTCTAAGTTGCAAACATCAGCAACAATCTGTAAAGCAATCAAAGCATATCCAACACAATGTAATCAAGGCATCACATTACCGCAACCAGATTGTTTATTCGTGATCGGAGCGCAACAATGTTGCGTGCTTTAATAGATTCGACTTCTTGCAAGATAAAAAAAAAAATGCTGATCATAGCGTCTGGCGGTAAAGTGATGCCTTGTGAAAAATAAACATGTAACTTTCGGATACCATGACTGTAAGCCATATGCACAATAAAATTCATTCGTACTAGAGAGCTCGAACTAAAAGGGTGTTTTTTCTTGAATTCAAAGTGAATATTAATTTCTTGTTTCTATCTTAGCAGCAAGGTATCGTTGTAATTGTTCGGTATAATACCAAGGAAGAAGAGCGATTGTAGCGATATAGTATCGTTGCAACCATTCCAGCGAAGGAGCAAAGGTTAAGCACCTAGGCTCCAGGTCAACGCAAGAGGCGTTGGCCTTTGAGAAGGCGGACATAAAAATAAAGGTGAAGTATAGTGGTTTTGCGGTGAAGCAGCTGTTTTTGCCAACGATCCAAGAATCGTAGGCAGTTTTTTCCTACGCGTAGCAACCAGGTACAGGTACCTTGGCTGCAGGTCATCGCAAAAGAGCGTTGACGTTAACAATATGTATATATATGTATATATATATATATATATATATATATATATATATATATATATATATATATATATATATATATATATATAGATATATATATATATATGTGTGTGTGTGTGTGTGTTTGTGTGTGTGTGTGTGTGTGTGTGTGTGTGTGTGTGTGTGTGTGTGTGTGTGTGTGTATGTGTGTGTGTTTTATCAGTTTTATAAATGTTTATGAATGTTTTAGATAGATTCTAATTAAAACGGTCTCTTAATTATAAATAACGTCATTACCGGTAGGAGAAGCAGTTGTTTTGTATGTTTTATTTAAAATTGTGAAAAAATAATATTACCTGAAATTCAGTTTTAGGGTTAATTACAGTTTATTTGAATACATAAACTTCCATTTCGTATTTTTATTGTTAGTAATTAGTTTATTACTAAATTTGCAACGTTTCCATGTTACCCAAGAGGTAGTTGCATTAACACGTTTTTTTAATGAGGTATCGCCAGTAGCCCCAATCCTCCTTACTAATCTTATTTAATGCAGAAAACCAATTTAATGACAGTTTTTGGAAACATAACTCATAAATATTTAAATGGTTAATGTTTGTATGGTAATATTATGTAAGAGACAAAAGCATTAAAATCAGAATACGATTTCTGTAAAATATGTTTTACATATCAAAGCAAATGTTATAAGTCAGCATGGATAACGAAAGCAAATGTTAATAAGTCAGCATGAATAGCGTCTGTTATATTCGTGCAATGGTTTCATGAAGTATTTGTTGTGGAAGTTCAAAATTGTCTTCGATCGAAATATCTTTCAACACATGCGGTATTATTAATCGACAACGCTCCTTGCCATGCAAAAACAGTTAGCAGCGACAATTTTCTCATATCAGTAATGTGTTTTCGACCAAATAGTACTCCTTTACTTCAGCCAGTGGATCAGAACGCCGTTCGTTTAACTAAGAAATCCTACAATAAATATTCTTTGTAGGATATCTTAGTTAATGATTCGTTCTCATAAGCATTGAAACTACCGAAAATGATTTAAAGAAGATAACGCTGAAGCACGCAATCTATTTATTACCCAAGGCGTGGGACGATTTGGGAACCAACCGCATAAACATTTTTTTCCGAAAACTAATAAAAGTGAATGATGCAGATTGGAATGAAGAAGTTAACATTCCTCTGTCTAACCTTCAACACGACCTTGCTGCAAAAACTCTTCGACCCCAAAATTTACTCATACAAGCAATAAATACCGTTTCTGATGCATACGACATCAACGATTGGCTTTCTGAAAGCAATGCAAATTATTCCAACGAGAATGCTGAAACTGCCGAAATCATTGATTCCGAAAGTACCGAAGGATCTGAAAATTTAGATTCGGAGGCGACTGTAACCTTCAATCACTTTTTCAAAAGCGTTGAACTCGTGGTTAGCTGGTCTAAAGAAAATTCTATCCACTAAGTGAAATTTTAATGTTATATTCATAAAGCAGAAAACAATTAAGGAAAATTAGAGAAACAAACTGAGCCAAGCTAAAATAACTCCTTACTTTTCAAAAAACTATCTTTATACGGTAATATATATCTAGATTTCTTAACAATGTTTTACAGTCTTCTCAAATTATATATTTTTTAAAGTAATTACTTACATATGCGTAATATGCGTCTCTTAATTGCTACAAAAACCAAGCAAATTTCCAAATATTCTGTTAATTAGTTGCCTATAACGAGTTTCTACTGTATATATACATACATATATATATATATATATATATATATATATATATATATATATATATATATATATATATATATATATATATATATATATATATGAATCTATATATATGAATATATATATATATATATATATATATATATATATGAATATATATATATATATATATATATATATATATACATATTATTCGATTAGTATACATAAATTTGCGTATATTTATGTTTTAAATTATATTAATGTGTATGTATTATCTAATAAATACAAGAATATATAGATGTGCACGAGGAAACATGTACACATACATAATATGCAAAGGTAAATATGTTTACTTAAGTATGAAATATTTTATTTAATTCAAAGACCATTTTTCCCTTTAGAAGCTAGATATTCCGTCCTCTTCTATAGTAGAAGAAAGCCGATTATCGTCGAGATATTGATGTGTGTAAAGAGATTAAAATATATCTAGCTTCTTAAGCAGAAAGTGATCTTTGAATTAAAATGCAGGGTTTTGAAAAATAATAAAATTGTTTATATATACATATACATATGTATATATATATGCATATACATATACATATGTATATATATATATATATATATATATATATATATATATATATATATATATATATATATATATATATATATTTAAAGATATAAGTGAAGCATTAAAATTTTCAGCATTGCAAATTAACACAATTCAATTGTTTGGCTAATCTATTATGATTATTTTGCATACATATACATATATGTATATATACACATATATATATATATATATATATATATATATATATATATATATATATATATATATATATATATATATATATATTTATCAATATATTGCCAAGTGTTTTCATTGTGCTGTAAAGTTAATTTTTTATATTACTTAAAAAAATATATATTATGAATAGAGACCAGACTAAAATATTCTTATTCGTTAGGATATTGACTTAAATGAATATAATGGTCCCGCCTCTAGTTATATGTACATAATATTATGTTACTTACTTGAATTTGCACGCTTTCTTGCGATGTTAAGGCCTTCGCAGGAGACAGAGGCAGCACTGTCTCCTCTTCCACGTTGCTGCCCTCCTCACTGTCACATGCTTGAAAATCCTGTAAAATATGCGAGGTTATTAAATATTTTTTGATTAATTTGAAATTTATTTACCTTTTTTACACTGGGAAGCGAATTCAGTTTTAATTTCGGATGAACACCAGTGCGGTCGATGTCTTCCGAATTAAAATGCCGCTCGCAAATCCTGTCTATGTCCGCTCAAATCGGTCCTCGAACGCTGGGTCTTAAAATATCCAGCCAGCGTTTCCTTTGGCGCCAATATCTCGGGACCTTACAAAATAACGATACATGTTTAATTTCAAGTAGGGCTGATTGTTTTTCGAAAATGGCCCCCAATGGAGCACCACACTGTAATGGCTGTCGCATATGCTTCAGCCCATATTTCATTGAAAATATCAATGAAAATTTTCGAGTTCACTCACCGGTCACTGTGGATAGATCACTGAGAATATAATTCATGTTATTAAATTGAAATTTAACTATGAACACGCGGTCGTTTGACGCAATCAGCTCGAATCCACTACCGACGATGACTTGCCTGGTAGAAACCATCAGTTTCTATTGAACAATTTTGAATTATATCTCACAATATTGACAAATATAGTAACGAAAACGCGTAAAATAATCGATTTGGAATACACTTAGATACGTATTTGCATGATTTAAATATGAAATCAAGCAATTTTGACAAATTTCAATCGCACCTACGCGATCCTACGCGATCATTAAAAAATGACTGCGAATAGGTTTCACCCGCGGAACACATTGTATAATCGGAATTTGAGATAGATTTTCAGATATAGGTCACTAAACACAACACAGATTGGCACCGATTTCTCTTTTTAGACGTACGCAAAGGTCGAATTGATTAAATACCGCCCGAACATAAAAAATCGCAACAAATTTATTAAAACTTACCTGAATACCGATAATTCGGCACTTTCTGCTCCCGGCTTTGGTTCGGCACCACACACAAGACACTTCACTTTTTAAATAAATGAGTTTCAATTCAAATCATAAATGGCATAAATTTTCCATCAAATAAAGCTATTTCGCACCATTTTTGGCCGAAATATCCGTATTTTATTTCAATTTTGAATTCTATCACTCTTACTGGGAAACCCTGTCTAGACGAGTATATATATATATATATATATATATATATATATATATATATATATATATATATATATATATATATATATATATATATATATATATATATATATATATATA